>VWZY01003960.1:450164-562313 GCA_013399075.1 Chloroceryle aenea | reverse complement strand
ACAACTTCTCTGGGCAATCTGTTCCAGTGTCTCGCCACTATCACTGTAAATAATTTCTTCCTTATATCTAGTCTAAATCTACCCTCATCCAGCTTAAAGACATTACCCCTTGTCCTATCACTACAAGCCCTTGTAAGCAGTCCCTCCCCAGTTTTCTTGTAGCCCCCTTTCAGGTACTGGAAGGCTGCTATAAGATCTCCCTAGAGCTTATGGGTCTCCAGGATGAATAGCCCCAGTTCTCACAGCCTGTCCCCATAAAGGATGTGCTCCAACCATCTGAACGTCTTTTGTGGCCCTCTGGTGGACCAGCTCCAACAGTTTCACATCCGTCTTGCGTTGACACCCTGAGGGATGCTGCTTGTCACTGTTCTCCATTTGGACATTGAGCAGCTGACCACGACACTTTTGAGTGCGACCATCCAACCAGTTCCTTATCCATGAGTGGTCTGTCCTTCAAATCCATGTTTTTCCAATTTAGTGACCAGGTTGTCATGGGGGACAGTGTCAAATGCTTTACACAAGCCCAGGTGGATGATGTTAGTTGCTCTTCCCTTATCCACCGATGCTGTAACTCCATCATAAAAGGCAACCAAGTCTGTCAGGTGTGATTTGATTGTCTGATTTTGCAGACAATAATCACAGAGTAAACCAAATTGTTTATTATTTGATTGTGAATAACACAAGGGCCCTAGTATTTACTCTTATTTAGTTTTTTTAGACCTCCAGTAATATTTTTTTTAAATACAATGTTTTTAACAGATTGCTGTGTTATTTAATATCATACTGACTTATCTGCTCGAGGAAATGAACAATAACATATTAATCTCAATACTGCCAGGATTCACTCTTTAAGTAGAAATTTTTGTTGGTGATTTTAAGAAAGGGCATTTTCTGGTATTTGAATTCTGCATAATTGTTTGATTTCCCTATCAACCTCTATTTCATATTGTCAGGAAGCTCTGCTCCTAGAATTTAACTGGTGCTTTTGTTGAAATTATGAATAAATTGTTTTGCACTAACATTAGCAAACGATGAGAAGTGCTTTTGTTTGAAACTAAGTAATCTTCCATTTCCAGAGCCTTTAAAAGAAAACTTAGTCAGCATTCATGTTATAATTCAGACTGTTTATTTTAACTGATGATGCTTTTTTTTTTTGTTGTCCTACTCATGTTATGATGAGAATGTAGAATCAGACCTGCTATCTGTGGCTCATACCACAAATAAATATAATTCTGCTTGACTTTTTCATCAGCTGGTAACTGAAAGCATCAGCAGTAGTTTCCAGTTTAGTCTCAAGCTCCAATAGTTTGATTTGTGGAGATTTTTTTTTTTTCAGAAGTTAGCAGAAGTGACCGTGCACTTCCTTTGGCATCCCATTTCAAGGGATGTTACTAGGAGCTTCTTTTTGGAAGCATCAGTGTGGTGTTCTTGAATACAAACCACCATTGAACACTTAAAACTACTCAACTAGTTTTCACAATCTGTTGTCCTGTAAAGTAATAAATGGCCCAGATTTTCTACACACTAATTAAAATTCCATTTCTCATGAATTCCTTAATCGAGAGCAAGTCATTATGTGCTTTGTTGATTCTTAAGTGCAAAGATAATTGCAATGGGCAGCATGAAAGTGGTTTGATTATTGCCTGTCGACTCTTGTGAATTCTAATAGGTCTAATTGCATAGCATCAATTCATCATCTCAGCATCACTTCTTTTTATTATTAGCTCTCTGAATTGTAATGTGCTCATAAAGAAGTGCAGTAGTATATCAGGGTTGACATGGTACCTGGCCTATTGTAATTTTCCTTCCATACCTAATGTTACTACTGAAATTAGAAGTTCATTACACAGTTCCCCCTTTCCAGAAACTAGTTTAAAAATTTGTGTCCGGGAAGAAGGGATGCTGTCTCCCTCGGAATTTGCATTTGTAATTCTTTGACTAAATGATAGTCAGTCCTGCTTTTGACTTTTTCAAATCATTCCCATAAATCCTGTTCGTAATGCATTGGCTGCAAAACATCTGTCAAAAGCTTTATGACAGGGTTCTTTGTTATTGCCAAGCAGTAGTTAGATGATGAGGACTCTGTAATGAGGTGAAGTTCCCAAGGAAAACTTTATTGGTTGAGAAGCAGGAGAAAAGGAGCACTCCCATATATTAGAATTTCATTCTGTCAGAAATCACAAATGGGGATTGGTTCTCTTGAGGGTTTTTTTTGTTTGCTTGGTTTTTTTTGCTTCTGCCTTTTCTTCCCCTTAAAGCAAGGATATCAGTTCAGAAAAAGTTACTTTGATAGTAGCTGAAGATAGCTGTAGGGAAAACTGAAGTCTTGTAACTAGAGGTTACAAGGTTCTAGACTAGTAATTTCTGTTGGATTTTTATTGCAAATGTGCAGAATTCCTTAGCTCCTTGGAAAGATGAAGTTTTTACAAAGCCCAAGTATTACAAGTATTTAAATGAAAAAAAAATTGTCAGCACTAGCAGGGTCTAAAGTACTTATTTCTGAAAAGTTTCCCCTGGAGCTTTGATAAAAAGGGAAAGTTGCCATCGTGCTTATGCTAGAGCTTTGCCTTTTTTCTAAAGCGCAGTGAAATCATCATCCTAGATTCCTCTTCCTTCACCTCTTTCATCTGCCACTGCAGCACCTACAGACTTCTCAAAGCACTTGAAGCTAGTGCTCTGAAGTGATCTTCCTGAGCCCAGGCGTGGTGAAGCACTTTGGCATGGAAATGGCCCTAGTGAAGCAATCTGAGTTAGCTGTTTCCAACGTGTGGCTTTCAGAGGTGGGAATGGTACTGAAAACATGCATGTGCATGAGGTCAGGGTATTTACCCTGATTAATATTGAGCTTTTGGCCTACCATAAAAAAAAAAACAGCAGCGGTTTCATGAAAGCACGTGAAAGCCCATGGCTGTGTGGTGTTTACTGCTGCCTCGCCTAACGTGTTCTCACTAGCTTTTGACTGTGTGTGGTTCAGCTGGCAAGGTTAGCCAGACTGCAGCTTCATGTGCTCCAATTTCTGGCTTTTTGTAAACAGTAAGAGCTAACATTGTTCTTGTAGCAATTGCCTTCACTGTTGAAAACACCAGGGTGACTTTCAGGCAATGCACGCACAAGGAGACAGAGCTGTTAAGTACAACTTTACACACAGACTTCAAGAAAATTCCACCTTATCCTCAAGCTGATGCTTAAGTGGATAATGTCAGTTTGCTGACATTCCCTCTTTTCCTGGAGAAATGATATATTGAGCTCGTGGGCACCATGGGCGGCAAAAGAACCATTTTGCTTCAACAACAAGTGCGATAAAATGTACAAATATTTTTCTCCATATGGTTTCCCAGAAATGGAGTAGTTCCCCTCCGCAAGGCACAGCCTCACTTTTGGGAAGCAGCACGTTGTGCTGACACTTGTCACCCTCGCAAGTTTTGATACCGCTTCGTTAAGGTTTGGGGTGTTTTTTCCCCCAGGCATTGCTGTGTTTATACATTATTGCCACCATTTCTAGTGGTGATCGCTTGCTGATTCCCAGTTCCTAAGCCGTAATAGCCCGTTCAAGAGACTCGAGTTTGAAACTCCCCACTTGAGCTTACCAAAAAAAGCTTGTGACAGGCTAGTGGAACACGATGATGTTATTTAGAGCACAAGTTGACTGTATTTACATCTGTGTTTCTTTTACACCAAGGCTAAGCTCAAGACTGTCCTTCAGCAGCTCTTTTAGGTCATTACATGACTTCCCGGGAGGTTAAGTACATTTTCTTGATTGAGCTGAATGAGGTATGACACCAGAGTTTCTCCAAGGGCTCTTCCTAGCGGCATTGACATGGAGAACATTAGCAGTGCAGTAAGCCTCTGCAAGCTGCTAACAGTTTGTTTTGCAATACATTGTGTGTGTGGTTTTTTAGTCTTTTTTTTAAAAAAGGGAAGAAAAATAGTTTCCCTGCTTCTTATTTTGATACATTTGCTTCTGCTGTAAATTCAACTGTTTACAGCTCCCTCTGATGCAAACCACTCTTGAGATATTTGTCAAAGCTTGTTTTTCACTTGGATCCACACGAGCGTTACATATTTTACAAAATACTATAGCACAATTTTCGTTAAATATCCTCATTGGATGCATTTCATTTCTTTGTTTAGTTTTTTGTATCTGCCAACACTTCTGAGCACAGTTGATGGAGATTCAGCTCCCCTCCACCTCAGTGGTGCTCACTCATGTCATCAGTGAGTTGATGTAATGCAGTGCCAGTAGCCTGGCCGAGCTGGTCATAGCCATGATCATCTCCTGTCATCATCATCATCTCTTGATGATGTATGTGCCTTAATGCGTAGCATTACTGAGATGGATGTTGTGACATGAGTTCTATCCACAGTAAATGGAATAAAGATGGGTGGTGTTTTGTTGTCAGTGCTTTTGTTACGTTTTGCTGGTCCTCTTCTCTGGTATGTCTGTGTCTCCAGCCTGGAAGGGAGTAGAGATCAGAGGATTTCAATGTGATTTTCCTGTGGTATCTGTGAAAGCTAAGGTCTGTGGCAGTTTCTAAAAGAAAACTCCTAAAATCAGACCTATCTGAAGGTCTTAGTTCAGATGCAGCCATATTTTCCAGCCAACAGGATTTTTTTTTTTCCCCTCACCTGCCATGAGGTGCATCCTCCCACCCCCTCTGCTGAGGTACCCACTGAAGTGCAAACTGTAATCTTGGTCTCAAATTTAGGGAGTCTCAAGACTGAGAAGGATGTAGCTTGAAAGCTACGGGCTGTGTCCCCTTTTCAGTTGGGCAGAGGCTCTGGCTGGCTGAGTGCACGCGGAACAGAGCGCTCTTAGGGCAAGTGTGCTGCCAGCGTGCTGTTGCTCTGCTCTCAGTCTTGATTCAAGCCTTATGCTTACTTAGTTCTGCTAAAATAGTTGTTGGGTTGATCAGAAATACCAATTTGCCACTTTCTTCATCTTGTTTGGAGAAGTAATACCTATTTATTAATAAAGCACGTAGGTAGCAGGGTTGAAGCGCTCAAGTTCTTATCTAAATCTGTTGGCTTTTTTTTAGTCTACATCTGCATTGTAGTATAGTCCATGCAGATACGTATCTTTCCACTTTCCCTCCCCCCCATTAGGTTCAGGCTTGCTCATGCCCCTGTCATCTGCTGCGTTGGCTTTTAAGATGGGCTGCCAAGTTGCAAGCTCCAAGCGCTAATGTTCGTCTTGTTGCCCACTGATGAAACTATCTTTCAAACTAGAGAGCATCTCTAGAGAAGAGACTGGGTGGAAATGGTCAAAGGAATTTATCACGGATACTCGGCATGTGTGCACAAGTTGGTAGCTGGAATATGGTGATATCAGCAGGGTGATTTAGCATGGTTTCAGCTACCTAAAATTAAAATCAAGTTGATGATAGAAAGCAAGATTCCTCTTCTAGGCATGAAGTTTCATGTTACAATTCAAAGAGCTGTCCTGTTATTTTGCTTATCACTCTTATATGAAGCAATTAAAGTGACACTGCCAACTTGAAATACAGTCAGCTTTTAAAAATGAGTTGAACTTACTTTTGGGTACTGCGTATGTCCCTGCTTCCATGGACTGTGTTTGTCGAGTGGGCTTGGGAGGGAGGTGGTGATAGCAAACTTTATTCTTTTCTCCTTTTCAGTGTTTTGTGATGGGCTCATAGGCATAGCAGAGGAAACCATCTCTAAAGGAACTGACTACATACAAAGGTCTGTGGAGAGCAAACAGTATCCCCTGTTTAAAGGCAGTCCTGTAGCATGGTTTATGTCTCTCTTTAAACTGGGAACATGCATTTAAAAGAATATTTAATGATTTTAGTCGTGTCATTTCTCACTTTCTTCTCCCTCTGCATCCATTTGGCCTTGAGAGGTGGTAAATGGTCCTGACAGGCAGCACAAAGCTCTCCTGTCTGTATTCCAAGAGCACTGTGAGGCAAGGGAAATCCTAAACTTCCCCAGCATAGCTTCCTAAGTTTTCAGTGCTCAAACTTGAATCAAGCTGATTTAGCTATCACAGGTTTCTTTAGGAGATACATGGAGAGCTTGTGATTTTGTGATGTCTTTCTTTTTTTCTTAAAGGCGACACAATTCTTAGCAAAGCTTGTATTTTCTGCCGTGAAGGTTACATAGATAAAGGAAGTAGCCTTTTATTTGTGGTAGTAGAAGTTTGATTATTCTGAAGAAAACATGTAGGGAGAAAAAAAGAATTACTGTGATACCTTTCTTGTAATATGCCACCATCAAGGAATAGATGCAGCATGGTGAAGCTGTGAATATGATAAAAATTTCTTTGAAACTTTAAGTCAGTACTTTATTGCTTCTTCAAGAAGCCCATAAAGCTTCCCATAAGGAAACAATTGTCTGATTTATTTCATTTTTTATTAAAAAACTTTTTATCTGGAGTGATCTGATTTTTAAAAAAAGTGTCCCTTCACTAGGCAGATAAAAACAGTGATGGCAGTTTCTTCGCTTTTCACCTGAGGTTATTCTGCTGCTAATAAGTGATAAATGGTAGTTTAATTTGGTCTTCTGAAAGCTTTTTACTTTCATCACTGGTCCTTTCAAATGAAGATCAATGATTTGTAAACTTTTATGCTGATGCTCTTAAATCCCATGTGAAGGACAAATAGTTTGAGTGATAGTGTGAGTCCAGAGGACAGAGATGATCCAGGGGCTGGAGCGCCTCTGCTATGAGGACAGGCTGAGGGAGCTGGAATTGTTCAGCCTGGAGAAGAGAAGACTCCAGAGGGACCTTATAACTGCCTTCCAGTACCTGAAGGGATCCTACAGGAAGGCTGGAGAGGGACTCTTCACAAGAGTGTCCAGTGATAGGATGAGAGGAAATGGTTTTAAACTGAGAGAAAATAGGTTTAGACTGGTTCTTAAGAAAAAGTTCTTCAGTATGTGGGTGTGGAGACTCTGGAGTAGATTTCCCTGAGGGGCTGTGGATGCCCCCTCCCTGGAGGTGTTCAAGGCTATGTTGGATGAAGCCTTGAGCAACCCGGTCTAGTTGAGAGGCGTCCCTATCCATGGCGGGGAGGTTGGATTAGGTGATCTCTAAGGTCCCTCCCAGCCTAAGCTGTTCTGTCATTCAGTAATTTCATGAAGGGAAAGAAATCCTTGAAGAATTAGCACAGTGAGTCCCAGTTCACACACTCACCTTGCAAATGATCTGGAGACCTGCTTGTATTCAAGACCTGGTTTAAGATTTCCCATGGCATGGCAAATGTTACAAGTTGGATTGTGTGGGGCTATGGGGTTTTTTTGTTAGTCCTTTTACTGTAGTTCTCTTGGGATGCCTGCCTTTTTTCAGCATCTCTGAAACAATCTTCAACTGAATAACAAAAGATGGTTTAGTAAGAAATCATGGTCATGTTATCAAAACAGAATTTGCAGAGGAAAAAAATCTAGCATAGGAAATAAGGGGCTTTTATGATAACTTGTTAAATTACTAGAGCACTCTGGAGCACTGTTTGACACTCAGAGGAAAGTGGAATAACTTCAGTTCTGAGTATTACTCTTTTCTGGATGAGTCTGTTACTATGTTCTGTAGTGAGGCTGCGTGGGGATTTTGGGGTTTTTCTGTTCTTGTTTTGGGGATTTTGGAGCTGGTGGCGTCCTCCGTCCCCCCCGCTGCCCCGCAAAGGGCATATTTATGTTCTAACTGTGCAAGACACTAGCAGAGGTAACTAAATCACTTGAATGAAACTGGATTGGGCACTGAAAACAGCCCCAGTATGTCAAGGGATCTGTGCTTTGGCAAGCTGAGAGCATTCGCTTGTTTCTGATTTCTGTGCCCCTTTAGTTAATCCCATTCCAAAATTTAACCCCCACTTTTGCATTTTTGTGACTTGATTTGTGTTGCACGTTTTTTAGGGGAATATTTGCAAGCTTCTGAGTCGAAGAATCGAGTGTGGTTAACTGTACCTTGAATTTATGTGGCTAGTGTTACATCCTTCACCATGCTGTGTATTTTTGGGTTGAAGTTTTCATGGAGTGATAGACTGAAACTTTCTCTTACTTAGTGTCTTGAGAGTAAACACACTCAATTTAAGGGCAAACAAGTTTATTTTTGATCCTGAAAAGCCTTCTGACTGAATTATTGGATGAATTAATACCCAACTCCCTCCCAAACATCTTTTGCTTCTTAATGAAGAGAGAAGAAGAGACAGAATCTTTGTGGCTCAGGCTTTCTTACATGTAACAAACATAAACTAAAAGATTAAGACATCTTTGTCTGTAGCCTTGTCCACTTGCAAAGAATAATAGAGGATGTGGAGAGCATTACATGGGTCAAGGGGGTCACTTGCTATGTATTTCCCGGGCCACTCTGTGAGGATGGTGCTTGGCTGAGTTCTGCTACTACAGCAAAATGAGGTTTGCTGTAGTTTGATGAGGACAGAATTTGCTTTGGGCAACATAATTTCATTTTCTCTGTTCTGTTTTCCTAGGTATATTGATGTCTTTGTTCCTCCCTACAAATCATCTACCCAAATAAAGATACCATTTGAGCATTTCTGCTGTGACTTCAAGTCCAGGTTAAAAAAGAGAACAGCGAGCCATGGATCTTGTAACTTATGTTAAGTCATGTTGTGTTCATTTCGTGTTCGTTTGTACCTCATCACATGATGAATACCCCAAATGGAGCCCTTGCCTTTTAGCTTTACGTGTAGGCAATTATTTCCATCAAAGTTGTGGGGCTGTCTGTCTAGTCGCTGCTTTGACATCTGTCATCGTGGTACTAAATTGCTTTGTAAAACCTATTACTTTGGGATCTAGTGTAGTGTCTCTTAATTGCACCACTTGCTTCTCCTGCCTGAACAGAGCCTACTTTTGTTTCTGCCGTTAATGGAGAGGCCCTGATGGCAGCATGATGCTGAAAGTTCATTGATGGGAGGGGAACTGCTCTGGGATTACATGGGCAGACATGGGCCTTGTATTTTATGACGAGCACAAGTGCCAAAAAAGGCTTGGGTTTTGACTTGTGTGACTTAATTCTCTGGCCGGCTGTTGAGGCAATGGTATAATCATTGTGAACAAGCTCTCTGTGTTTTGTAGCTTCCCATGGATGCCGAGCGATTGCTCTCTGCTAAATGCTGGCTATTGAGCGCAGACTTCTGTGCCTCCCCAAAGGATCTCCGGGGCTCAGCAAATCCTTTGCCTCTCCCATTGGGAATATTGTTTTCTGACTGTCTCTGCTGTCTCGTACTTAAAATATACACCTAACACGCAAAGAAGGATGCTGGTTAATCTTTTACAATAAATGTATTCTTTACCTTTCCTTAGGCAGACAATGCTATTTAGGTGAAAAATGGCTTATATATTTTAAACGAATGTCTTCTAGATATCGTGGCTTTTGCAAATAATGAAACTTATTGTTTGGTTCACGCAAAACAGCTAATTAATCACTAAAGGCAGCTATAAAAGGTACACGCTTGAGATTGGTTTGGTGCTTATTGCTTCAAGCCTAAAAAACAGACTGCCCCTTTGCTGATAAAGGCAATATATAGCTGTATAAAGCAACTGTGGACTTCTGAAGTGAGAAGCTGTGTCGTATGTAGTCCTACATAGCATCGTGTGATCTATAAAAGATGTCATCTTGCATTTAAAATGCTGAACTTCACTAATCTAGCTTTGGAGATGCATATTACTAAATAAATTAGTCAGTGTTCCTGGGGAACACATTTAAGCTGAACTTAAATTAACAGTAGTTTGTTACACACTGAAAATTCACATTTTGTGTGCAAGTGCATGTACCTAGAAACAGAACATGAACAAGCTGAGCAGATTTGTGTACCAAAGTGCATTCCTTATGATCAGGGATATTCAGTACGTACAAATATATGGAAGGTGCTTCCATTTCCCATCAGCTGAACCTCAGATATCCCTTTTCAGCACCAATGCAGTGGGTATTAATTGTGTAAATCAACTGCAAAGACTTAGAAATGCTCTCGGGTTGTTGTCAGATTTTTATTTTTTTTTTTTACATGCAGTGCAGTAGCACCCTTCTTAAAATTCATATGGTTCCTGCTGTGATTGACAGGGTACAGCTTCATTATGCAGTTCGCTAGATGGGCTGATTATGGCTATGAATGCGTGAATGGGGTGAATGAAAGAGATGTGTCACTGATTCCAGCCGGGGTCAGCTGGTTCATTAGTGGTGCGAATGTGCCACACTCACATCTGTAAGGGAAGCACTGAGAGAAACTTGTACTTTTTTAGTTGTTTGGAAAAACTAAGCTGTGCTAAGAAGAATAAATGACATTAAAAGTAAATTTTATCGGTCCTCTGGATTGGTTTTTTTGAGGCACAGTCACTTCTTTTCATCCTCTTGCAAGTGGAAGTTGTATTTTGTCTTTGCTCGAGCTGCTCTACCCTTTCTCTATAGCAGTGTAGATGAAAACTTGCATGATGAGTAGAACATTAAGATGTGTGGACTGACATCTTTAATAAAAAAGACCCAAGAAAACAAGCCTTGTTGGCCTTTTTACCCATGGCTACAGCAGACGGAGTTTCATTTTTGAGTGGCCAGTTTGGGAGTTTGAGTCACTGTGCTTTTGAAGCATCGATTAAACACACAAACTATATATCTTTTGTAGTGACAAGGAGGTTTTAAATGCCCAAACGCCTGTTAGACCTCCAGATTAGTTTGTGGTTTGCACAAGCTTCAGTTGTCCGTTCTCATTATAGTGCCTCAGGCAATAAGAAGATAAAAAAAGACTGAACGAAACCAAGCAGAGATGATACAGAATCACAAATCTGGGTGTGATTCTCACAGGGTCTTGCTTCTGGCTGCCAGAATTTCGAACCAACTGCCTGAAAGTCAAGTGACTATAAAGAGAGCAGTGGATCCTGTAAGGTCTCCATGGATCAACCGTGTGTTGGAATGCAACTCATAGAAAAGCCAAGGTAAAAAGATGTTGCCGCAGCCCTAAAGGAGCTACAAAACATTGTAGTACGGCGTAGATCTGTGCTGACACTTTCTTCTCTTCAGAAGCATTTCTACAGAAAAAAAATAACCCAAACCTTCCTTCATAAATACTGCTTTTAAAACTCAGCTGCTTCATTAGCATTAAAAGCAGTTTATCCATCGCTGCGGCCCAAATCCCAGATGAGAATGTACCTTCTTCTGGGGCTCTCTGTCTTTGTGTGCTGTTAAAAATGTAAGCAAACATCTCTGCTCTGGGTAAACGGAGACAGTGATTTACGAACATGTGAATTGCAACTTCATTTTTAATGAAGTTTCTTATCAATCTGCTTGTCTGGAAGACTGACCATAGTAAATCAGAAGCTTCAAAGCAGCATTCGCAGCTTCCTTTGACATAAGAATTCAAATGCTACAAATGGCAAGCATGGCATTTGCTGAGCGCTGACTGGTCTCTGTTTTACTCTGCTGATCTGGTTTTGAAGAACAAAAAAATGCATATTAGAGGACACCTTGAGGAAAGGTTCATCTTCCTTGCTCCTGTTTGACCTTGCTGTAGAAATGCTCAGATAGCAAAAGGGGTGCAGGAGCTTTAAGAAGCAACAGGATCTGTTTGTTAGCAGGTTTTCCAAACAGACTTAAGTCTTGGAGTTTCTCTGCACTTCCCTCAGTTTAAAGATCTTCAGGTGATGAGACTGCGGCTGTTTCATGCTGTTGTGCTTCTGCATGCACAGTGTATCTTCAGCTCATCATCACACTCATCCCCATGGCTGGTGCTCCCATCAGCATTGCCTTCTCCTGTAGTGCATCTTATCCCTGTAGTGCATCTCATCCCTGCACACGTCCTACGACGGTCCTTGATTCTCAGGGTGGACTTCAGTGATGGTAATGTTTTCTTCAGAAAGGCTGTGCGTGTCTCCAGGGTGGATACTCTGTTCTTGGGCAGACTGCTATGGAAGATGCTAAGAAAGGCTTTCACATCCATGTTTATCCTCACCAGAAATGCTGGAGCATTTAGGGCTGGCTGCTGTAGCAGGTGGTCAGAGCAGCAGAGCAACAGTTCTGTCCCTCAATTTTTTTGCAGACAATGGTTGTAGAGCTCTGTCCCCCAGCTCCATAGCATACAAATGTCACTGGCTCTGTGCAGCTGGGTATGGAGGGAATGTGTGAGGAAACTGTATTGTGGCAGACAAGCTGGAAGATTGACACAGTCTTCGTAGATATATTAAAAATAAATGTGTCTGCTTCAGCCTGTGAAGTCTGATCCTCATATATTAACTGCATGGGATGGGGGAGAGATGCTTTATTCTCTAGTTTGTTTGCCTTATGTCTGTATAATCTCACTGGGTTTTTCCTGCCTGCAAATCTTAATGTATTGAGGAATAGCTTGAGCAGAGTAATGTATAATTTAGGCGATGTGTGAATACACTGATTGTGTTGACAAAGTACAAGAAAATTATTACTTCCCTGTTCGTCTGTTGACCATGAAACACTGACACATGATTAATGCTGCTCTGCTAGTAAAGTCTTTACTCTATCCTGTGTTTCAGAGTAATAATGTGACTAAGAAAAGCAATTTTTGCCAGTGATATGCTGGAAACAATTACAATAGTTTTGATATCTTATAAACATATTCATAACCATCTTCAGTGTCCTGTCTAAAGAGCCATTGATGATGGGCCTGTTGAAATTAAAACATAAAAGCAAATGACTGCTTTAAAGATTGCCTATTTATGTGAAACGTCTGGTGCAGGGACAGAGGGCCACGAAGGAGGCACCGTGAAACTGCTAAATCGGGAAGCTGTGAAAAAAAGATGACGAGAACAACATTTCCCATTTATTGAGTCGAAAATTCTTAAAATTCATGTTTAATAATGGAAGAATGAAGGAGTGGACTTAAACATTTAATGAGTGAAATGCATCTAGAAATTATACAAAGGGGAGTTTTATACAGAAAGACCCAAATGAGAATTTAGTACTTGGGCTATTCACCAAAACTCATTTTTCTTGTTAAGTACTAAATTAATAATTTAAGCCATTAAGCTGCAGCTTTTAAGCAGCTGCACCTTGAAATGCAAGTCAGCTCAGCCTTAGCAGAAAGAGGGAAATTTCTCCTAATTCTTTCACTAATCTTTTTACACTTTCTTTTTAAGGTTTTATAGTTGGATTTTATAGTCATTCCTTTATTTGCCGCTTGGCTGGTAGGTGTTGTGAATTTGAAATGCATCACGGTACCTCCGACCTTAGTGTCTGAAAGTAGAATCTCCTTGGTAGAGATCAGGTTCACTGGATTCCTTCCCTCTTGCTCAATAATTGTACCTTATCTCTTTCAAAAACAGAGAACAAGGTGGGGCGGGGTGGGGGTGTGTAGAGAGGAGCTATTTTTATTCTCTGAAATTGTCAACAGTCCAAGTGCCAGACCTTTTAAAGAGAAATCTTCCTTGGAAAGTCTCAACCTGAAGGAAAGTGCCATAGTCATTGTCTGAAATTGTGGCCTTTCCTAATGGAAGTACTCACACAAGCTTCTTTCTGCAAGCAGAAACAAATTTTAAACTAGCTATGCTATTTTATTTTTCTTTTCCCTAGGTCTTAATAGTTCTTGGTTTATTACAGTAGGTAAAATACGTGTTAAGAAAAAAGAACTCTCTTCTGAACTCCCGAGTACAGGCATTCAGCCTGTCTCAATCATCTGCTATCATCCTGTTTGCTCATCAGCAGGTAAAGACTCAACCCCTACGTGATGGTTCAGTTGCCCAAAATGCTGTAGGGAGGATTTGTGTATCTGGCAGCTGTGACATTCAGCTGAAATTATCCAATCTGTCCATCTTTTTCCCACAACTGGAGAAAATTACTGTGATCAAAATGGAAAGAAGAGTAGTTCACCTTTTATTTACTTCTCAGTAGGGTGGTTTTCTGTAGCAGTTGGAAAGTTCATCTCTTATGGGTTTCAGTTTCCCATCACAGCCAATTTGTCAGTGTTTCTGGGCACTGGGATTCTCTGACGTGTTTTTATTTGCTGAATTATCAAGACATTCTGGCTAATGTGAAGAAAAATTTTGGAAATGTTAAAAGCATTATGCTTCACCACATAAGCTACCTTTGAAGTAGCAGAGACCAGGACTTGACAGATTTTGTCTAGATAAAAGCCAAGGCAGCATACATTTTAATGTTAATTTGTCTCTTTTTGCTTAATCTTTGGTATAGGTTGGAGGGAAATAATGAAAGACAGCTTGGACGAATAATAATGGTGTGAATTCTGTAGGTTTTGTGAATAAATGAAAATATTCTGGAGTGTAACAACAACAGATGTTGCTTGGAAACCTGTCCCGTGTGGGACAGAAACACAACCTAACCAATGGGACCAGCGGTACGGCAGCTAAAAGCATCGGTGTAATCCCTGTCTGTGGCAGTGTTACAAAAAAACCAGTGCTGCCCTTTATTGTAGGCAATGATAAGGAAAAAGGGGGTGACATACGTGATCAACATGTACCTGCCCCAGTACCTCCTTCTGTTGTGTTCGCATATGCTAGAGAAAAATGGCATTTGGAAAGGAAATGTACTTCTACTAGTCAAGTGCATGTGGAAGAAGAATACCAAAAAAAAAAATCATGACACCTTTTATTTTGTAGATTTCTGTTCAAGCCTTTTTTACTTCAGGATTTTTACTTCATTTTTCTTGTAGCACTTTAGAGTCTTTGATTGCAGCATCTGATTTTGATGAATCCAGAGGCATCATAACTAAGATGTTCCTCGACTGCATTTTCTCTATTTGTTCATTTTAAGTTTCTTCAAACAGAATATTTTGGTTCATTGCGTGGTGTTCCCATCTGGTTTGATGTGAAAGGAAATCACATTCTCTGACTAACACACATTCATAGGTCACAGGGGTTTTTTCTTATCTTCAAATGCTTGTTGAGAAAAGTGTAAGACCAAAAAAAGATGACCTGTGTATCACTATCAATGTGCTGAGGGTTTGTATAGTGAACTCTACCAGTGAGCAGGCCTTCGAGCGGTGAGAAAATTGTTTCAGAGTTGCACAATATTGACAGTTGTACAGCCCTAAAGATTTGGAGTATTTCTGAAAACACTTGATCGGTCCTGCATGTGGAGGGCAGTACACATGTAACAAGCATTTAGTGCATCTTTCTTA
This sequence comes from Chloroceryle aenea, assembly GCA_013399075.1. Lineage (NCBI taxonomy): Eukaryota > Metazoa > Chordata > Aves > Coraciiformes > Cerylidae > Chloroceryle > Chloroceryle aenea. The sequence continues at coordinate 547,248 of VWZY01003960.1, read as the reverse complement.
ATTTCTCCTTTTGAAAATTAACATTTATTATTTTTCACTTTTAATGAGCACAAGGTTTATCATATTATACGATTTCTAATTTTAAACATTTTCTTACAACATTATTCCTACCTTTGTATCTAGGTACAATACCAGAATGGCTTGACTTGTACTTCTGCAGAGTCATGATGCAAGTAAAAAAAAAACACCCTAGAATCTCTAAATTTGAATCTTTTATTTTTTGTTTCCTGCAGATGTGATCCATACTGTTGGGCCAATTGCAAGAGGCCATCTCACCGACACTCATAAAGAAAACTTGGCAAGTTGCTATAAATCCTCTCTGAAACTGGCAAAAGAAAACAACATCAGATCAATTGTAAGTATTCTATGAGAACATGTTTATTTTTTTCTGATTTGGATCTTCGTTTTCTTGCTGTAGAACAACTATAATGGTAGGCTTTCAGAAGGATTGCTTGCTGTACGTGATGTGAAAAAGCAAGAAATTAAATACCATTTGGCCAAAAGAGTTCATGTTATGTTTAAAAAAAGACCTAAGAAGCCACTAGCCAAGAGAACCCATTTTGTGTGCAGAATGGCCTCCTAAAGTGCTGAGATATGATTAATTTGTTGGGTATTATGCCTGTTAATGTTTCTCCCTAAAAATAATAGTCTTGGTCAGGTCGTGCTGTTTCAAGCACCCCCACACCAAACTCAATTTTACGTTAGCCTGTTATATGATATTCCACTGAATCATAAAGGTTTTCTGGTTGCTTGAAAATGTGTTACATTTCTGTACCTCAAAAGGCCAGATTGTCTAAGTCTTCAGAGAAAAGGAGTTATTCCCTCTCCAGAGCTTTGATTCTGTAGCTCAAACTGATGCAGTTGCAGTGTTTTGATATCACAGAATGGTTTGGGTTGGAAGGGACCTCTAAAGGTCATCTAGTCCAACCCCCCTGCGATAAGCAGGGACATCTCTAACTAGGTCAGGCTGCTCATATATCCATGCACTAGTTCCCTGTATGTTTAACCAAGAAGGAGGTTATTGCCTGGGCCTGACTTCACAGCTTTTGGGTCATTTTGGCTGCCTATGTGATACTATGTGGGTTTGGTGACTTAGGAACCACACACCTAACCTGAAAAAATGATACTTAGACCAGGGGCATTGTGTCAGGGTGAAATACTCCATCAGGGAGAACTATTATCGTTGAAAAGTTGCAAACGGAAAAGAAAGCTTTTTATGGAGTGGACAGGTGCAGAGCTTTGAGCCTGAGTTAAGTGTGCCCTTCAGAGTCAAGCCTGATGAATATTGTTTATTTCTTTCTGATGGTGTATGATGTGCTCTTCACACGTGTTTGCTAATGAAATCCTCTTGCTGCTTCTCAAAGTGGTGTCTAGTGAATGCTCTCTTTGCCATTATCCAGCCATGAATTGGTACCCAATTTATCCATTACTGGATTTGTTTGTTTTCCTTTTGATACTAGGCAGATAAGTTAGAACTGAAAGCAGTATCGGGGGGGCATGTTTTGAACTCATCTCTGTCATTGTTTGAGCACACCAGGATGTTTCTGATTTGTAATTCTTATTGTAGCCAAGAAGATCTCTTTTCTGTTACTTCTACATTCATCACTTTAGGTTCTGAGCAATTACATACTGCTTTGGGGGCATTCAGGTTAATGAGAATAAAGTTCCTAACAAGGGCTCTGTGTGTGTCTGTGTTAGAAAATTAAAAAATGTAACAATGAAATGGTATAAAAAGAACATTGAAATAACAAAGGACAAACTGCAGTGGGCATTGGTCAGTGCTGGTATTATTTACATCTGTAGGGATTCTGTAATTTTAGGTGATAACTTGATATTTAACTTGGAGTAATAAAAAGTGGGTTGTACTCATGGTTTTTATGAAAATTAGCCTGATATTTTAGTAAGAAAAGATGACCACAAGAGAAATCATCCATGGATTATTTCCTTGCTGGTTAAGAGCTGTTGACTGTGCACCTGTTTGAGATAAAAAATACTCAACACCCAGACTTGCAGGACACAGCTGCACAAGCTGAACAGGAGCCAAGAGCCATTCATTCATACCAGCATTAAGAAGCTCAGCAAGCAATATGGATTTTAAAGTCCACATGACAGATCATGGACTGTTCTGAAAAGCCTTAAGTCCAGTGATTTCAGTGATGCTTTGGGAAGTGAAGGCTACTTGAGTGTCTACCCTAATGAACAAGTCAAGCCTGGAGCAAAGTAAAATGTATGATTCTTTCAATTAATGAGCAGTAAATTACTGCGAGTCTGAAGAAAAGAATACAAAGTGCAAGTGGGTTTCACAGGAACCAGTACAGCAGACGTAGAGGGAAAGGAAAGCAAATGAATAAAAACCTTTACAGACTTCTGAGGCTTGCAGAGACCTGATAGAGAGAACAGAAGTACTCCAGTTGCCTCAGATGGGCAACATCTGAGTGTGGACTGGATTATGGCAACAGCTGTATTCGCAGTAGGAAGAATTCAAATGAAAACTGGGGAGGGGAGGGATGAGGGGAGGTGGGAAAAGGTTACCTGTGTAAACTAAGGTAGAGAAGAGAGGAAGCTGTGCTGATTGATGCCATGTTTCGATTGCCTTTTTAACAAGAAGGTGAAGTAAGTACGGAAAAGTAGAAAATGAGGAATTTTTAAATAAGAAAAACAGTAAATTCATGGCATATATTTAAACAGGTATGGGTAATAGCAAGTTGTAGTATACTGCAAGAATTAACTAAAACATAAAGCATTAGAGCACTACCAGTTGTGGCGAGTGAGAAGGAAGCAGGGAGACATTCAAGGGTTGTACCAATGTCAGCATGTTACTTATCTTTGAAGCAGAAAGGACAGCAAGTTTAGAAATTAACGCCAAAGAAAAGAAAAATAACCCCAAACAAACACACCATTCAAATTCTTTCGAACACAAATTGTGTTGTAGGAATTGGAACTGCTGGAGGCATTATGAATGAAGAGTCATGATGCATGGCAATGCATCAAGTTGGACAGAAGTGTGCAGCGTGACTCAGGGTGTACTGCTAAATGTAGTTTCATTTAACATCTTTATTAATGATTTTTGAAGAGTACATAAACAGCTCATTAATTACATTTACAAATGATACTACATTAGGCAGTGTTGCAAACACTAGAAAAGACAGAAATATACGATGACAATTGATTGCAGAGACTGGGAATATAAAGTCATCCAGCATCCGCTACGGCACCAGAAGGGAGTTTTTGCATCCACTTCAGCAGAAGATAGGTCAGAACCAGAGCTGACAGCTACAGTGTAACTCGGCATGGGAAAAGATGAAGTAGCATATGGTGGGGAAAAAAAAAACAACAAAAAAAACCAGTTTGCAAATAGTCAAAGGGCAAAGCATGCTGGAAAACCAGCATAATGAGGAAATGGTCTTGAATAATAAGCCTCAAATTAGATACACTTACAGCAGTCTCTTCTTTTCTTTCAGTATTGTGTATTGTTGAGGTGCCGATCGAGAAATGATGGATGACAGAGGTTGTAGGTTTTGTTCAGAATGGATGGGGGGGGAAGTGGAGTAAGATTTGGAATAGAGCAAAGCTCACTTCTACACGTGTGTGTTGGTGTTTTACACACTGAGGAAGGGAAGCAATGATCTTGAAACACTGTGTACATTGTAACATGCGGCAGGAGGGAGGGAGAGAAAAATGTCACTGTGTTTATGACAAAATGGCAATCAAATGGTGTAGCTTTTATTAATTTGGGTTGTGTTCGTGTCCAGGCATGGATGATGAGAGCAACACTCTGCTCACTCTTGAGGGAGCGCTGAAATCTCATCTGAAAATGATACCATCTCAGTGCATTAAAAAAAAAAAAAAGTGATGGGTAAAACCAGAAATGAGATGAGGGAATATAGCAAAATACCAGTCAACATGACTACCAAGGTTCATAATTCCCCAGCAGCCTGGCCACAGGCGAGGATTTGCATACCTGTTAAGGCAGAAAAAAAAGAGCCTCCGGAACAAATTTGATTGTCCACAGGATTGTTCAGAGAAATCAAACAGCCCCTGACATTTGTCTCCCACGCCAATTTTCCTCAAACCTTTTCTGTTCAATGTAAGGTTTCAAATTCTGTTGGTGAGGCACATCAGGTTTTTTCATGAAGGAGTTTGTCTCTGCCAGGTCATCTCTTCCATCTGCCTTTTAGGTTACCAACGTAAAGTTTTTGTGTTTGCACTTATCTGACATTCCCCAAAACGCATAGCGCTTTTTGCTTCACCCTTGTTTATGTAGCTGTGCCCGCTGTAGGACAGTTCAGCTGCTCTCCGACTCTGTGTGGTCACTGGTGCTGGGTGAACCTTTTGTGTTGGATGAGTCTTATTTCTAGAGTCCTCTCTTTGGTGAAGATGAGGATACTTGAGACATTGCATCTGTTTGTCTCCCCTTCAGCCAGTACAGATCAAGGGGAGAAAAACGTATTTAAGGTTTAATTATTTATTTAAGGAGTTTATTTTAGGAATAAATAGTTGGCATTTAAGCAAATTAAGTTTCTTAAATGTTCAGAATAATTTCCTAATAATATAAGAAACTGTATTTTGATGTTGGTCTCTTTAATGCACTAATAGCAATTGTTTTCCTGCATCTGTTTAGCCTCTGCTGCCTGAAACATGGGGATTACATTGTAGGCACTAAATCTTCACCAAATGAAGAAATGGCAAGACGAGTCCAACAGATGCTCTTTCTGTTTTCCTGTGTTGGTTTCCTAAACAAGAGTCTTACAGGCCAATTAGTTGTTCGGTTATCAGGCAGACTGGGGGGGGGTTGTAATCACTGTTTTCAGAAATTAAATTGGTGTCCCATTTATGCTTTCTTTGAAATTATTTACTCTGTCTGCTCTGACTTTGGGAGCAGCTCCTGTCCTGCTTTGCTTTGCATACGCTGCTTTGAAGCCACCCGATACCCTCGAACTTTTGAATATCAAGTACTTTCCTGCCACATACCTCATTCTGCCTTTGCCTGTGGTTATAAAAACCTCTCAGTCAGTCGCTGTCAGTCGAAGGCAGGATTGCAATTAAACAGACACTTTATGAATGACGCGGAAAATAAAACCAAAAAAGCTGCTGTGTGGTGTTGTGGGTTGGGTCAAAGGGCTGTAGTGCATTTGCAGAGCAGGGAGGTTGGTGCTGATCCTTGACCCAGAAGGTAAAGCAGGGTTCCTCTGCGATGGTTACAGGGATGGAGCAGGTTTTTTTGAGACTACAGCTCGTTTGTTGTTTGGGGCTGAGTTCGGCATTGTGGTCTTTGCGATCACCTCGTGTTGGCTGGGGTGAATTGTAAAGCTTTAACAAGAAGCGTTTATTTAGGACACACTCTCTGACCTCCACCTCTAGGGATAATTATGGCTGGGGTGGGGTGGAGCCAGAGGAAATTCTTAAAGAATGTGGCTTTACGAGTTGCAGAAGGAGGCCTGCTTATCACGAACAAATAAGCTAACGGGGTTAAACACAAAATACAGAAATTTTTTATCCGTTCCCTAGAGTCAGGTAGGGAAGAGTTCATGCTATTCTAGAGCCATGCTATATTAGTTTGCTGTTGCATAAAAAAAGTCACACACCCAAAATAGCAGTTTTTCTTTCTGCCTGGATGTTTGTGCTACAAAAACAGAAGGCGGTCCTGCTCCAGAGAGAGCCTCTTCACTGGACTTTACTTTTTGACACAACCACCCTGCTCCTTCTGTCTAAAGTGCATAAAGGCAAAATGCCATCTAGAAATATTTCTGAAGTAAGACGACCTATTCAGAGGTCTTTTTCATCTTCTGGTCAAGTGGAAAAACCATCACTTGGCTAGTGACCTGTAATGATGGGGTGTTTCTGGGAGACTAAGTTGCCTCTTTGGACTCTGGATAAAGTGGCTCCCTCCTGTGCAGGCAGCTTCTGCTGCATTTTGGTTAGGGTCGTTACAAAAGTATGCTAAATAAGACTGGGACATGCTTTTTGAAATCCACATTGTACCTCCACTTCAGGAGGCTTAAGCTGGTGTACACAGTGCATATTAGTAGCTGTGCGTATGCAGGGCTTTTGAATTAAAGTATTATTTGAGGCTTTTTTAGATACTTCTTTGTTAAATACTTCTTTCACATAAATATTAAGTCGATCTACAGAGAGCTTTGACTCGTATAAGTTTTGTAGGTGTTTGTCATAAAGAAGGGTGATTAACTGTATTTGTTGTCCCACTATTGGCAAAGTTAATATCAATGCTAATATAATTTGTATAGAAATACAACCTCATTATTCAGATCAGCATATAAAAGTACACCAGGAAAGGTATGTGCCACTTACCTCTTTAGAGCACTTAAGAAATAACCAAATCATCTTTTTAATTGTCTTAAAAACTTGTCCCCACCTGTAATGGGGAATTTAAAAATATGCACTTGTATTTTTAGTATTTGTGTTCACCTTTAAATGGAAGTTGTACTCTTGACAGGCTGCACTGTTTCTTTGAGCTTCATTTGAGTGGAGATGTGTTTGTGGTGCCTGGATCTTCAAATGAAACTCGTGAGCTTAAATTGTTAATATCAGTTTCAAACCCAAAGTGTCTTAGCTCATCCTGTTCTAAATTAGGATATTCACGAAAGACGAATTTTATTTGAATTGTAGAAAGTCATTTAGAAAGGTGTGCTGTAGTGTGTTCGTCTAACAGATTGGTTTACAGTCTTGCCTTGACCAGCCTTCTTTTCTCAGATGCAGAGTTATCTTTGAAGGAAAAGTAAAGTGATTTGTGGGTTGGTTTGTTTGTTTGTTTTAAAGGTAACTTGCTGCTTGCCAATAATGTTACTATAGCAATGAGTTAAGTCTGAAATTCCTAAAGGCTGACTTTTGTTCTATCATCCGATTTTCTGATATAGATTCTTATCCAATCAGAGGAGTTGCTTTGGAAGGAAATTTTCTCAGCATCATAAATCCACGTAATATGTTTCTTTGAAACACTTGTTTAACTTCCAAACTATGATATGACCGATCTTCTGTTTTTCAAACTCAGTTTTCTCTCCAGCTTAGGCATCCTCTTTTGTGCTTATTAACTTTCTTCTTCTCTTAGGTATTTTCCAGATATCTTTAAATATTAATCTACTACATTAAGTTTTGAAGTTGAATTGCCATGTTGGCTTTGACACCTACATCAGAGGAGGAAGTTGTGATCTTTTGGTTATAGAAATTGCTGTAGCTGGCCATGCTTTTGTTAACCCAAGGTGAACCTACAGCTTTGTGTTGCGTGTGTTCCCAGACATTTCTTCCAAAACAATCTTGGCAGGTGGAATTGCAATCCTGTTTCTTAAATAAGGATTTTATTAAATGAGATGTATTCAACAAGATCAAGTGTAAATCATTACACCTAAACAGGGCTGCTCATTCAGCTGAGAAAGGTTGAGGAATGATTGTAGCCCTGGGCTGAAGTTCCTCAAAGAAGAAGCTGAAGTTTGTAGTAGATCATGCACCGAAGTGGGTTAACAACATCTCTCTCTTGGGTGGAAAATCAAGAAAGGAGAAGCTGTCAAGTGACAAACAGGAAAGATCTGTGAAGTGACCTATTGTGTTACTTTAGCAGAGCTACCTGGACTGCCGTTCTAGTGTGGGGAACTGGAAGACTCTTTCAGCCAGGGATGACTGTGCTGTTAGAAACAGCAGCAAGAATAGAATGAAAGAAAAATTTTCAAGTGCAGAGAATTGAAGGCTAAAAGGGAGGAGAGGAAGATGGAAGGGGGAAATAATAAAAATTCATAAAAGGCTGTTGAAGAGTAGAAGTTTATAGACTGGTATTTGTCTGGGAACAGGACAAGAAGGTAGCAGTCTAAATTTATAGGAATGAGGTTTTAGGTGGGAGATTGAGGAATTTCCTATTTGGAAGTGTGGTAAAGCATTAGGAAAATAGTGTAGAAAAGTTATGTCTCTTCCAGTATCTGTACGTGGGCCATCACTAGAATTTGTTGTAACCTGGGTTATTAAGTGCTGCTAAAAGCCCTAAGATTGTAAAAAAAAAAAATAAAAAAATTGAGCTGTGGCAGCCTGGGGGAAATGGGCTGGTAGCCTGGGAGCTGTGGGAGCTGTCGGAACACTGCAGAGGCAGATGGGCTGCTTCTCTTGGAAAAGGAACCTCCTTTAAAAAATTGGGTTTAATGCTGTAGTGTTTTTATTATTTTGTTTTGAACACACAGTTGCATGAGTTTTTTGTTTGGTTGGTTTAATTTTGGGTTTGGGTTTGGGTTTTTTTGTGTCTCCTGCCTTGCCAGTGTGCCACTGGCAATGGTTTCCTGTTGAGATAAATGCCTTTGAATTCTGCTGCTCCTGCTCTCTGGCTATGCTTCCATCTCACCACAGAGGACACTGAGATGATAACCAGCTTGGAATAAACGTACAACGTGTGCAATAACATTCTGAGACTTGTGTACGCTTCTGCATTCTTTAATAATCCATTTAAATTTTGGTTTTGCAATTTTAGTTCTATATCAGGTATATATTTCCTAGGATGAAGCAGATTTTGTTTATTTTGATGCTTGAAGCGTATTACAATGTTGGTTTTCTATGACAAAGAGTGTCAGGAGCAGCTCAGAGGGATGCATTGAGCAGTCATGAATGTTTTATAGCAAGGTACCACACAGAAATTATTTGTGCTAACAATGGCAATGGTGCAACCTGATGGGATGCTGCCTTTTTTAATATGATGTGATGACTCCTGCATAGGCATATACCTTCCCACCTCTCATCCCTAAGTTTTCAGAAGTGTTTTGAGTACAGAGAGGAACAGGCACAGCCCCAAACTGAGCAAGTGCTTGAGCTTGTACTAACAAGCTGTCCTCAGGATGCTGGGACTTAAATTCTGCACCAAGTGTTAGCAACTTTTGTCCTCTGTTATTAAAACACTTCTGCCCTCCTGGTTCATCTTCTGCATGACCACAAAAAACTGTCTAGATAATCTAAAGAAATAACAGTGTTGCTTTAATGAACAGATCATGTTATGAGGGAGTCTCAGTTCTCTGTTTTGTTTTTCCGTGATTTTACTGTTACATGGTGATCTTGTGAGGGGAAGAGCAAGAAAGGTTAGTTATTTTTGTTGATTTTAGTGAAACACTGACTATATACTTAAAGCCCTCAAACCTCACACAAACAACAAGAAAAGCCCCTTGCCAAAACAAACAAAACTCACAGAAAAACAGACACCAAAAAAAACCAAAACCAAATCAAAACCAAATGAAACATACACACATAAAAAAAAAATCACCAAAAAAGACCCAAACCCACCAAAATAAACCAACCCAACAACCTCACCTGGTGGAATGTAAAAGGAAATTACTTGTTCAGGAATAAATTCTGCAACTTCGGGTATGTGATGGGTTCAATATGTGATAATTTGCCGTTCACCCTGTGGGAATCCTGGGCTTGAAAGGATGAAACTTTCTAGAAATGCTGTCTGTTGGCTCAGTAACTGGGGAACTGTCTCATTAAGGAAGGACAAAGTACAAAGCTGTCAGAGAGTGGACCATAATGCTGGTGGTATGAGACAGCTCATAAAAACTAGGGATTGCTGGAAAGTCTAGACCATAAAGTGCAGGGGAAGAGAATGTTTGGTGTTTCTGTGTACAGGAAATTATATGGGGGGTGGTAGGGAAGGGGGACAAATTAAAACTCTTAATTTTGTTTGAAAAAGGAAAAAAAAAAAAAAGGTAAGAATAGAGTAGAAGAATTCTTATTTGCATGCAGATTTTGGCTGCCCAGAGTCAAGTGTATCAGATGCTTGTCATTATTTGAATAGCAGGTCCTGTAAATGGAAATTCATAGTAAAAGTAGATGGCCATGGCCATCAGGCTCTGTGCAAAGTCACCATTGTCCTTCGACATTACTTTCTTTCATTGACCTGCTCCCTGTCATCTTGTTTGCACCTTGGGCAGTCTGCGTGTGCTGTGAAGGTGCAATCCCTGTTAAGACTTGAGGGATTCACAGCAACAGTGCTAACAGGGTCAGGTTTTTTTGTTGATGCAGCCTGCAGAGGCTGTCTCCATCACAGGAAGAAGAATCAAATTCTGCTGAAATTAGGAATTGCTTATTCACAGGTTTTCACATTGGAGGTACCTTCCATGATGCCTAGAAATGTGTGAAGTAGTGGCAAATAGTGACTTGTCATTACCGGGTTTTTATAATCACTGTTTAGGAGTGAGAGAAAGATCCCATGATGCTGCATTTTAGCCCTGCATGGTGCTCATGAGGTCCCTGTCACTTGGCATTTTTCATCTGCTTATTTGGAGATCCTTCTCTACAATCCCATTTGTGGGGGGGTCTTAAACATTGCCTTTAATTTATCTATGCAACGAACAAACTGTAGTATGAAATTTGGCTTTTTTGACTTGAAATCAGTCTGTTTATGAAATAGCAAATTAAAAAAATTATTATTTTGAACATATTCTTTATATTTACCTAACTAATATAAAGAAATGAAAAATTAAGAGCATAAATTATCAGGTGAGCATCGCACTTCAATTTTATTTTAAAAAAGGTATTTCATTACAGCAATTACAGTGTAGTATCTATTTAGGATCAGAGCAAACATGTTGGAAAGTAGTTCTGAAAAACAAACAGAAGGGGCATTGCTTTCATGAGCCTTGTTTGCCAGCTCGTTAAATATTTTTACCTTGAATTGCCCCTAATCACTTGGAGCCACATACATTATCCAGAAGTGATATATTATGTCATAGCTACATATAAAGGAAGAGCAATGATCAGTAGTTAATGACAAAATTTATACTTTTATCTGAGAGGGTTTTTAATATTATTCTAGTATGATGATGTCACGTTATCTTTAAAGGCTTGTACAGCATAAAACCACTGACATTTAAGAAATATAAAGTAATATGAGTAGTATTTCAGTATTGTATTCTGATGAAATAGTAATTTCTTTCATCTGAAAACCTGTTCTCACCAATCCAGGTGACATGCAGTTCATATTCAAGTAAGCAAGCAGCCTATATTTTTTTTTTTTTCTAAGCTGACTTGCTTATCAAATCCTCCCAGTTAGGATTTAGAGATTTGTCCACAGTAAAGATGAAAACAAATATATTGAAGTTAATGGTTTGGGTAAATAAAAGTATGATAAGGAAGTTGTGTATTGTAGCATGACTTCCCAGGGTTTGACATAGAAGGACATCGCTGCACAAGGGGAGAAGTTTGGTTGTTTTTTTTTTAATTGGGATAATGATAGGTAAATGATTTTTTTTGTCTTCTCTCATTATGCCTTGCCTAAAAGATGACTATGTAAATTAAAGCTGTGAACCAAGAACGCGCATCTCTGTAGACTGCGGCTAGTCTGAGCTTTTACTAGTGGTCTTATTAAAAACAACTATTTATTCTAGTCACATCAGAATATAGAATATGTTACACTGCAAATCTTTTCAAAGGAAATAAATTGGCGTATTGCTGGAGTTTGAGTTGTCACACCTTTCTAAACTTTCTCTGATGTATGCTGGATGCCTTAAATCTTCACAAATTAAATCTTGACCTGTATCTATTCTACACGACTGCGCTGCGTCTTCTTCCAGAGGAGAAGCAGACATGAGGCAATGTGTTTTGTTCATGCTGAATGACGTAGCTTGGACAGAAGCCTTGGATGATGATCTCAATTGAGAAAACTTAGATCATGTTGGGGTAGAAGTATCCACTAACGTGGCCTCCCTGAATGACTGATCCTGACTCTGCACTTCCATAAATGTACAGTGAATTCTTTCCCCTGCTTGTGAGAAAAGGGGGGAAGAATGCAAGAGTGGCAGAGCCTATAGGAAAGGCCAGAGTGCATGAGCCCACTCAGTTTTTATTACCTCTTGCTATTCCTTGCTGTGGAATGCATCCATCCTGGAGTCAAGCGCAGATAGTCAGGCTTTGTGAGGGGAATTTTGCTACCATAGTAGTGATGGGATTAATCCTCCTATTTTGTAAGCAGATGATCCTGTTTCAGTATGACCTCTCTGTGCTCTTTATTTTTGCCTGCCCTGACTTCATCTCTGGCCACCCCTGTGAATGTGCTTCTTTGTGTTGTGGCACGTCGGAAGCAAAATTTGCTGCCTCATCACATCTCTGAAGCTGAAGGAAGATCTGTGTGTCGATAGAGAAAGCTTTGTACCTACCTTCCTCCTGCAGAAGGGGCGACTGTTGCTGTCGGTGATTTTTGGATTGCTGAAATGTTTTCGATGTTGATCTTAAATCTCCGTCTTCTATTCACTTCTCATTTATGTTCTTTCTAAGCCCTTGTGTGAGCATCTTTTCAAACTGGATCATTGCAGATCAGAATTTTGTTTGTCAGAACAAAACAACCAGGTGCAAAGCATTTCTTCTTACATCTGTTACATGCACGCATTCCTGTTTGACCTTTTCTTATCTGTTCTTCCTTTCTCAAATACACCAAGACTAAGTTTGGTGACAAGGACGAGCTCAAGACAAATGCTGTCATTTTTTCTTTCTTTCTGCTGAATTAATGTATCCCGTGCATTCTAATTTCCCTGTTTACATACCATCGTGCCATATTTTTTTTCTTTTACAGAGAAGCACAGTGTTCCAAACATTATATTATTATTTACTGCAGTCTTGAGTTGTTGTGTTCATTATTGTCTGTAACTTGGTTCCTTTTAAGTGTTTACATACTTCCCTTCTTTGATTCCTCAGAGAGTTTTATAATATTTAAATTCCTTGCGACACTTATCCATTTCCCTCCTCTCTCTCCATCTCCCTTTTGTTCTCTATTTTCATCTGTATTCATTATTTCACCCTTTTTGCAAATAAAATCTGCAAAATTACTAAGGCTGTTTGACTATTAGAGCTTCTGAGTTGCCTTACAAAGAAGCAAAGTTGTATTCAGACCAAAGTGAAACAGCAGATATGCAGACTCTTATTTGATTATCTCAATAACATGTCTTTTTTCCATTGCCCTGGCACAGAGATGAGGAGTGTGGCAAGTAGTGGAATTTTTGATGTAGTATTAATATTTGAATGCTCATATTTCACCACTTCAGAAAATGCTGCTTCCTGTTTTCGTAGGAAAGCAAACAAGCCTATACCACCATATCTAGGTACATTCAAAATAAAATACAAAACTTTTGCTAAAATATGGGAAATATAATGACAAATAGTTTCATGTGACCATCAATCATTTGGTTGTCCAAGAAACATACTGCTAAAAAACTGCAAGGTCTGACATAAGCTTGGTCAAATAAGCTGCCATCTAAGATGATGTATATCCATCACATTTCATTTCAGGACTTCACCCCCAGAAGCTAATGACATTAATGACAGCTAATTCTGCTTAGGCCTGATGGTGGTGGTGACTACAGCTTGTAATCAGGCATTTAAAACAACCCCCTTGTTTTAGCTCAGGGATGCTGAGCCAAATCACCCACTGCACTATTGACTTTAATTAAAATTGCTGGTGATTGATGTTTTTAAGAGCAGGAACTGCTGGTATTCTTAATCACCATTTATTGTGCATCATTTCAGTGGTACATCTGTTTCCTTCATTTGTAGTTGAGGAGGGAAATATTTTGCCGTTGTCATGTATTTGGCCTTAACCAGATTTATTTTCTGGAGGGCCTAATCCAGTGTCATCAACATCATCTGAAGGAGTTCTGCAGGTACCAGGCACCAACTGAAATAACTTAGCTCATTCTGGCTAATTACTTGTGGATCTCAACCAGAAAGAGCTCTCTCCTAGCTGCACCACTTGTAGTCCCTGAACTGGGTATCTTGGATGCGTCCGTACTTTATCATCATACCTTTCTTTTGCACTGCAGACATAAATGAAACCATTTTTCTTGATTATCTCCTTGTTAAGAAAATCAGCCCTTGCAGTTTGCCCAAGCATAGAGCTTCTCTGAATAAATATCCAAAGTATCATTTCACAAAAAGACGTTCTACCAAATCTCTTTGTACTTAGTGCTGCCAGAGAAGAGAGAGCTGAGGTGTTTTATAAAACAAATTCGTACACCTTGCAAGTCTTTATGAGGTAGTTTAGGGAGAATAATGAAATGCTGCGCAAGTGTCAAGGAGATTATGGTTAAATGACAGAAAAGGCTTTGGAGTATAAAATGCAAAGTTACGTTCTCACTAGTACCTAAACTACAGCCTGGAATTAATAAAAGCATTTCTAGCCATATAAAACGTTAGATAGTTGTGAAATATTTTGTTAGTTCAAGATAATTCCCTTTTAATTCCAACTTGTGAATAGTCCCCGTTTCAGCAATTAAATCCAAGAGAGAGAGTAGCAAATAGGAAGGAATATCTAGGTGTGAATGCATCATAAATATAGGTCAGGACGAGCTTGAAACATCCTATCCAAGGTGCAAACTTGTGAGTTGTGAGAATGCTTGTGGAGAGGGCTAAGGAGAAGCAGATTCTTCATTCTGTGGAGTTACAATGTCACTGGTGACAGGCTGAAGTCGAAGACTTCCTGAAAGCCTATATATAATGTACTGACCATATAATCGTATTAAGTTATGACTACAGGCAATGATATTTAATTGAACCCTTCCTACAAAGAGTTACTGGGCACTTCTTGCTCGTGCCTACGCTTTTCAGCTTGGCGGGTGTTGAGAGTGTGACCGCACCAAGGTCAGCAGTGAAGTTTTCACTGAGCTGCTTGCCTGTCTTAGCTTAGTGTCTGCTGGTATGCAAAAGAGGTTGAATTTCATTAGAGAAATGGCAGCTGATCAAGGTTAAGTGCTCCTCCAAAAATTAGTAAGCAATAGTGGTGGTGTTAATAGTCCATCAGTAGGGAGCAAGAGTTTAAATAGACAAAACCCATGAACCCATAAATGCGTGTCCAGACCTTTGCCTTAAAAAGGTCTGTGGAAACCTTCTGTGCCTCTAGACTGTGAGTTGTTGGGTTTTTGTTTTGTTTTGTTGGGTTTTTGGTTTAGTTGGTTGTTTGATTGGGTTTTTTGTGGTTGGTTTGTTTGATGGGTTTTGGTTTGGTTGGTTGGTTTTCTTTCGTTGGATGCCTCAGGAGATATTTTTGTAAATCCTCTGGATTCTGTGGCTGTCAAGGAAAACAGTGGCCTGAAAGACTGAGAATTTGGAATCCATGTTCCAATTTCATGTCAAATGGTTGCTCACTTAGAGTAAGAATGGTTTTTATCTGTGAAGTTTCAGAAAGTATGAAATCTGTAAGAAAGGGCATGTGCCCAGTGGTCTGCTTTCATATTTCTCCCAAGGTTTCTCTAGTAAGTTTTTAATGTGTTTATTAAGCTTTTCCAGAATATATTGCTCTGACATTTTATATTGAAGAATAAAATAAATCCAACCCCTTTAATGCAGCAGTCTCTCGTGAGGGTGAAGAGGAGGCTTGCAGCTATACCACTATCCTCTTCTGAGCTATTATCAGGAGAAACAAAACCTTTTGAGGGCTCTTGAGCACAATGGTATTGAGTAGTTGCTGGATAAACGCTAGCAAATGTTTTTTTATAGAAACAAAAGATGCAAAATTATTTGACTTTAAAACAGACTGATCACAAGCGTGCTTTTCCCAACAGTTGTGCACGAAAAATTGAGACTCCGCTGAAGCTATTGGAGTTGTGTACCTGAAGTAAATCTCGTAAACTGTCAGCACCCAAAATGACTTCAGTTAGTGTAACGACTGCGATCGATAATAATCAAATCTCAGACTGGAGAAGGGAAGGCTCTGTAAATGTTTTGGTACGTCACACATCACTGTGTTGATGTCAGAAAATGGCACCAGTGGAAAGCGGCAAATATTTTGTGTCAGAAGTGTCAAAAATTTAAGTTTCTGCAAAAAGATTTACATGTTTTTTCTATAAATCTTCATTTCTAATGTGACACAAATTGTCGTCTACTTGGGATTTCAGCGCAGAAGTGCTTGGCTGTTGCTGCGAACCATTTAAATGTGTCTATTGCAGATCACGGTCCCTAGCTTCCAATCGGTTCAATGTAACAAAAATGATTAAAGGCTTATGGAAAGTAATAATTTAAAAGATAAAAATGCCCATATACTTTGAAAGCTAATAGGCAACTTTTGCCATAAGGAGCAGTGACAGACAAAACCCCAGCAGTGGAAGAGCTACAAATAATTGGATGAGTTCTGAAGGCTAACTGCAGGAGTAAGCCTGCCTCGATCAGTATGATGCCCTGTCTGCAGGGAAGTGTTTGACGTGGGGAGGTTTCACATTTGTAAGCTGTAGCAGATGATACGGTGTGCACAGAGAACGAGGCTGATCTTATGTGTGCTTTACTTTGCTTGCTGGGGTTTTAGCCTTTGTTCCTAGCAAATTAACATGAAAGTGTATGTGTCCGAATGACAGGCTAGTGTGGGAGAGCTTCATGGAGGAAGCTTTGTGTCCTCTTTTGATTATCTGAGAGAGGGTTAAAAACCTTGGCATGCTATGAAATTGGAGAGATTCCTGTAGTCATATCCATTGTGGAAAAAGACAAGCTTAAGGGGGTAGGAAATTAAATCTAGAGGGGCTCTGATTATAGGATCACTGATAGAAACAGAGTAGAGAGTAATTTAATTAAAAAAAAAAATATTAGGTTTTCAGATTAGATAGATGATCTGCTTGCACAATGTAGTTTGAGTCACAGAACCTTGGAAAGGAGAGGAGGCCGAAGAGATAGATGGCAACTGTTGGATTTTATTTTTGTGAATGAATTCAAGGTAAAACAAAAGCTTGGTTGTTTGCTGAGAAGTCTTCAGAGCCTCTGTGAAAAAGGCTGGTGAAGAAAGACTACAACTGGAAACTCCCTGGCAGAGAAGGAGAAGACAATAGGTTTTGACCAAATAAATAATTTTGTGGTACTACTTGGAGGTTTATTTTTCCCTTGGAAAAGCAGACACATGGGTGTGGATAGAGGCAGGCTGGAGAAGATTGTTCGATACAAACCCATGTCAGGAGTGCATTGGTGACCCTATAGAGGCCACATAACGTGCATACATAAACATTTACATGGCAAGTGAAGTCTACTCCCATCTACATGACACAGGTGTTGCGAAACAGGTATCTCTGAATTCAAATTGCTCAGTTTCCACCTTACCTGGTGTGAGCTGGAGGAGTGTGGAAGGGAATGCGTGTAAAAATAGTAGGGACTGTCAATGGAAATCATACCCTGACTCATTAACGCAGCCTTCAGAGCAGCGGGAAGAAAATTGTACTTTTTTCCTGGTACATTCGGAGTCGCTAATCAGCCAGTTACAATGTCAGTGTTGCACTAGTATTTTTATAGTAGCTGCTCTTAGATGTCTCGTTGCTCCATTGTAAAGCTTGTGCTTTCGTCCACACCGAGTTTTGAAATGAAGCAGATGGGAGAGAATCCCGGATTTTTCTGAAGCAGATGGTTAGGAAAAGCCTGAGCTGGTGGGATGGCACATCCCCAGCGTCAACTACCATGCATGCTGTGGAGCAGTGGGGCTCTTTCTTTGAGTAAGAGCAATTCACCTTTTGCTGCTGCTGCTCAGACAAGCCTCAGCAGAACATGCTGGTGGTGTGCGCATCACCATCCCCTGTGCTTGTTTGCTGTGAGTGCCAAGGGGCTCCCAGTGGGCAGGCGGGCACGCAAAGCTTGTTCCTGAGCCTGCTCTTGAGGCTACTGGAGAGCTGGCTGCTATTCCATGGGGGAAGAATGTTTTTGACTTCATTGTTCCCCTGCTTCCTCTTTGCTTTAATTGACACAGGAGGTTGAAGGAGCCATGACAGATATATTAGAAGTGTGTTACTGTAAGACGATTTAATGCATCTTACACATTTTTGCAACAGAGGCAGATTCCTACGCTAGCGTTAGTTTTGTCATTACATAGACAATATTTAAAAGGATAATTTTGAAAGGTCTTTTTATAATACTAACAAAATATGTAATGTGAGCACAGTAGCTTAGTGTGAAGTATTTTTAATTAGGGCTGGTTTGATTTTTTTTTCCCTTTTTTTCTTTTTTTAATGTCTGTGTTGTTTTGTTTGTTTTCTTTTCACATTGTTACCCAGATAAATGGTACCAATGGAGAAAGACAAATTGACTTACCTTGATCAATTTATCAGAATGCTTTTGGTAACATTTGACATAATTTTATTAAATGTGATAAGAGAAGGGAGAGTTTGGAATGCTTTGTTGTTCCTTGTATGTTAATTTTGGTAAGCGTCTAGGGTATGTTTAGATAAACTACAGTGCTAAGTCTGAGCAAGAAAGCCCTAAATATCTAGCGAATTACTCCTATTTGCATTGATAAATTAGCCGTAATTAGCATTCCAGTTTTAATGGTATTGTATTTGTGAAGCTGATAAGGCCTCTGGGAGTGTGATTGCAAGAAAATTCTATTGTTTACTGTATGCAAATCTATCCACTTAGCTTTAATTAGAGGTTGAAACCTGGAGCAATTATCAGCAGTTGCTTTAGTATTAATGAGCTGTCCATCATGGCATTTTATATGATTAAGAATCAGAAAATTGAATCCCAATTGGTTCAAAGAACTTGCAGCCTTTGTTAAGCAAAAGTATTTCATTTAGTACGCAGTACATTTTGGTAATTCCAGTTACTGGAAAGACTGAAATCCTTCTAAATTTGTATAGCTGCTTTTTTTTTGCATGATGGTTTGAGAATATATGAGAGAATTTCTGTTAAGGCACGTGTTGCCAATATTAAAACAATAACTAAATTCTTCTAAGAGCAGTTATACGGCTGCAATATCAAATTTAGTAGCTTGACATCTGACAGTTTGTGATAACTGTTGGCTGAGTTTGCTCACGAAATTAGCCAATGTCTCCTCGTGTGGAATACATTCTTTCCTGTTCTGCTTTTTGTAGAGTGCAAGAGAAATGCAAGAGAAAAAGCTTAGCCTCTTAAATGTGTTTTTCTGTAACTCTCAATGGAAGCACTAAGCATTAGCAACTTCTGCAGCTGCTCTTTAATGTGCTCTTTAACAACAACAAAAAGCTTTTGTGTTGAAGAAGTAAAAAGTTTCATAGAAGATTTCGGGGTGGGGGGGGATAAATTAGAAAATGTTACTTGAAGTTGGTACTTTCAGTAAACATTGTTGAAAGTTTTCTATTTATGGGCAATTTCTTTGTGAAACAATTCTCCCTTCCTCAAGCCTTTAAGCAATTGCAATAGATACCTACCTTATGAAGGTGTATATATAAAAAAAAATTGCATGTAATAGGTGCTTTGTAATTTTAAGTTTTTATTGTATTTCGATAACAAAATACAGCTGTCAACTTTGTTATGCTCTCGCGGGTGAAGCTGAAATGAAACCACCGATGGTGGTTTTAGTATAGAGTCACAGAATCACTATGGTTGGAAGAGATCGAGTCCAACTGTTAACCTAACTCTGCCAAGGCCACTGCTAAACCATGTCCCTCAGCACCACATCTGTGCAACTTTTAAACACATCCAGGGGTGGTGATTCAAGCATTTCCCTGGGCAGCCGGCTCCAGGACTTGACAGACCTTTCGGTATAAATTTTTTCCTAATGTTCATCCTAAACCTCCCCTGGCGCAACTTGATGTTGCAGTCTGAAGACATTAATTTATTAATACAATTAAGTATTGCCTTTAGAATTAGGGCAGTGCTGCCTTCTTTGCAGAAGGCTCTCTCATCGAAACATCGGAAGAAACATCAGCTCAACATCAGCCCTGTGTTTCTCAATGAGAAAAGGAAAAAAAGAGAACTTAACTTCTTAGATAATACTGGACATACCTAAACGAACAAAGGGTGTTACACGGCAAACAATTCAGAAACTCTACTGTGCCAGCTATGGTATGGCAATGCAACATGCCACTAAAGAAGAAAACCACTGCCGGCAAAGTGGAGGAGGTGCTTCCTCCATGCCTGGTCAAAGAACAGAGTTAAGGGCTATTTGGAACAGTTCAGTAATTAAGATAGATTATGACAGAACTGTAACAATTAGCACCATCCAACAGTCTCAGATGTCTTTCTCTGCCACAGCTGAGACTTGGATTCTGTGGGAAAATGAAGGCTACTTCCTGCACTATCAGCTTTGTTGTGACATCACAAATTCTGGGGGGAAAGTATTTCAAAAGAATGATCCTTAGAAGCCTCAAAGGTCTACCAGTTAGAAATCTGTCTTTCCTGTGTTTTAGAGGGAAATAAAATAGTTTTCTGCAAAAGAGGGGGAGGACAGTCCTTAAAAAGAAGTTTATAAGATCTTGGACTTCAACTCTCTTTATTCTGTTCTTTGGGGAGTACCATGCAATGGGGTTACAGGTATTCGGGAGCAGATTACTCCCAACATCTCTGGGTGAAAATGCTCCACTTTATACAGCTAGTTAAAGTACCTGAGGAAAGACCCTTCACCGGCTTCATTGCCCTTTTGTGGACCTCCTCCAGCACCTTGATGTCTTTCTTGTCTTGAGGTGCCCAAAACTGAACCCAGTACTCAGGGTGTGGTCTTACCGGTGCTGAGTGCAGAGGGAAAATGTCCCCTCAGCATCTCTTGGTATACCGTAGGATGTGAAAGCCTTTACTGTGTTGAATGACAACGCTGTCTAAGCTACGTACCACTGGGGTATGAAATGCCATTTTAGCTGCACGTGTATTTCAAGCCTACGGGTTGTAGCCTTTTTTAACAGAGACAACAGGCAAGAAGCATTTACCACGCAGTATTTTACAAGGCGTTGTTAAACATCTCCAAGTTGGAAAGTGCAAGGGGGAGTGAGCACTGGGAAACACTTGCATCAGGGGAAGAAGCATCTTTGGGAGCGTCCTGCCTTGCCCTTGGGATGTGCCTTTGGTTTCTTGGTCAGATGGGTGCTTGCTGCCTTTGGTGCAGGGTGCGTTTCTCCTGCTCTGGATTCAGGTTGCCTCTCATCCCTGCGCTGCTCCAGACCATTTGCCACTCACAAGACAAAGCCTGGTTATGTGGAGTTGGAAGTATCATATTGAAAAAGGAAGCCTTGTTTTTCAGGAGGAAGGACAACTATAGAAAGTTTTAAAAGGCTAAATAACAATGCATGTTCTAGATTAGTATCTTTGACAGCTAAATACTGCGGGGAAAATAACACGCTGAATCTCGGTTATTTGTAATTCCAAGTAAGCCAGCTTGAGCTAAATGGAGCAGAATTATGAATCAGGTACAGAGATGCTAGTACCAATTTATTCTTCCAGGAAAATGCAGCTTCTAAGCCATGTGCTTTTTGGTGAAACTGTGCTTTTTAATTTATTTTCTGGCTGAACAGAGTTGAGGTCAAGGGGTGAAAGCAGCATCACGTAGGCAATCGATTGTTTCTATCATCTGGGTTTGTTTTGCAGCCATGCTGTATAGGAAACGCGCTACACAGTGATGTTCATTCAGCTTTGGGAAAAGGTTAGTTAGGGATCATCAAGTAAGTAATCCAGCTGGCTGATTAGAAGCCATTAATTGCTACCTAGCTCTCAAATCATCCCCCTTCCACTTCTGGCCTGTGAGTCACCTCTCAGCTTGTCCATAGCAGGGCCAACTTTGTCGTAATGGTATGTCATAGTGATCTATAATTCACACGGCATCTGGTAATTTCATTAAGCAACAGACCACACGGGCTACTAAAGGATAAAAAACAGTGCCTAAGTTACTCACCTCGATGAGGCTTGTTTGAGCTGTGCTTTGCCAGTTTATTATTAAAGAGTGAAAAGGGGATCCATTTTGGCCCTCTAGCCTTTTGTGTTAAAGGAAATTAAACAATTATTGCATATATTGTTTCCTTATTGATAGTCTCCCTACTATTAACCTGATAATATTACCACATGCATTTTTTTCAGTACCTAAATGACATACAGCATTCACTCTTCAAAGGTTTTTCCCACGTCTTTCAGCAAGGAAACTGTGATTTAGTCTTCCCTTATTTGCTCTGATGGTTATACGGGGTGGCAAGAAAAGAAGAAACTGATAGGGTTTTGTTGTTGTTTTTAAATTCTGCTAAGGTTTTAAAGTATTTTTAATTTGAAGACTATTTACCAGCCCCGTGGAGAAGGATTTAGGAGTCCTGGTAGACAACAAGTTCTCCACAGAACAACAAGGGGCCCTTGTGGCCAGGAGGTNGTTTCTGTGTGACCTGTGCTGGATTATATGGTCCTGCTCTGGCAGGGGGGTTGGAATTGAAGATCACCAAGGTCCCTTCCGACCCCTGACACCCTGTGATACTATGATACCATTAATTGTTTGTTTTGGGTTTTTTTTTGGATAACAGAACTTACAGTAATACTTATTTACTACTTGTTGTCTTTATGCTTCCTGTTAGTTATTGTATTCATGAAGATAAAACACATAAATATCAGTGAATCAAAACCATATTAAGCTATGGTTACTCATCTAGTCAGACAATGTTTCTGGTGTTGTTCAGGGCTCTTGTTATTTTTTTATGTCTCATTACTCTCTTTGTAGCTGTTCATCAGTAATGGTTTTGTTAAATTTCTGCAAATAGGTGACATATTTAGCATTTCTTAAAGCCTTCCAGAGGCAGCGTTTTTTGTTGGCATGTTGTTGCATTTTCATGTTTTGCCCGCTTTATCTAGGCTTTTGAAATCTGGCTGGCAAGAACCTGGAGGGAAGAGGTTTGGATATTTTATTATTTTTTTATTATTTTTTTTTTATTTCTAAAATTGGAAGTAGTCTTGACATGAACAGTTCTCTTAGGAAAGATGTTGCCTGCTCTCTGGTCTGATGGGAACCATATGAAACAAACATCAGCCTGAGGTTAACGAAGTTTGGAGGTAGGGATCGTGTTTAGTAGGGTGCCATAGGCATTTCAGAAGATGCCGTGTTATTTGTTCTAGATCTAACTCTCTGGGCTTGCTTACATCAGATCTCTTTTGCATTTGTTGAAGTGGTAGCTCTGATAAGTTCCTTGGTAAACAACCCAAGGTCATTGCAATTCATTCCCACAAGTCACTTCTCGCTGCAGAGCAATCACTTCAATGCACACGTTTGTTATTTAGCAAAGAGCAAGAGAGAGATGGGACTGTGAGGCTGCTTTAGAGCAGCTTTGATCTTCCCTTTCCTAACAACAGTGCCCAATGGTAATTACAGTTCCTTTTAAAACATATTAGAGAGGTAGGATAATAAGTGAAAAGGGAATTTGCCGTCATTTTCAGTGTCGATGAATGCGTTATTAACTCCCAGTGATTTTGCAGATGCTGTTTCTGCCAGATGAGCCTGAATGAGTGGTGCTTGCCAGATCAGCTATGTAAGGAACTCTGTGCTCGATGAGGAATGGTTCCAGTCAACTCCAGTTATAAACCCAAATCTGGAAGACGGGGTGTCTGTTCAGGCTGCCAGGATATTATGTTACCACAGCTCTGAGTCTTTTGTCTAGAGCAAGACCAAAAAGTCCTGCTAGAAAATTCCCTTTTTCATAGATGCAGCCTTGGCAGGTTGACTGACTTATTTCTGCATCACAGAGGGGCAATTAGCTTTGCAGATTGAGCTGGGCAAGGCAGAGAAATTGAGGAAGGCTCAGAGACAAAATGGGCCACCCCAGACAGCTATTGGAGCACCAGCACCCCCAAGGTCCCTTCCAACCCCTAACACCCTGTGATATCTGTGAAAAGGAAGGCGCATATTTTGTTACGCTGACTGGGGTACCTTCTGGTCTCCTTTATGTTTTGCAGCATGTGCCTGCGCCTCCCTCAACACTGAAATATTTAAACATACCAGTCACTGGGCAACTGCTACTTTTTTGTTTTAATAAATAGTTGGGATTTTCAAATTAAGAAAAAAATTTAACATTCCAAAATTGTTCTAAACCATCAGTTTTGCTTGAAATTATTTAGACTTTTTAGCCCAGTTACATGTTTAGTAAAGGCTCTGATGGAATTCCTGAGCTCATAAATAGTAATACAGCTAAGTGATGAGTTTTATAATCTATTGGAAGTATTCCTTACCAAGAAAATGTGTACATTTCGAAATGACTTCAGCAGAAAGCTAATCAAGCGTAATCACACTCTTTGAATGTCTAACCTCTGCCTAACAATTTTGCTTGATTTTTGGTATGCTATAAGGAATGCAGTTTTGTGGTTTCATGGAAGAAATCTGCTGTTCAAGAATATGAGAGGATTTCCACGATCTTCATTTGTTTATTTTCCCCGGACAATATTTCAGGACTAAACGTGCCTTTCTCTATGTGGTTCAGTCTTGAAAATGGTAGTTCCTAATGTGCTTTAGTTATTATTGGTATGTCCGTTTGGATGTGGTGAAGGAAAAAAAATGACAGCTAGTCAAAATGTTTATGTGATGTGGCAGCGACTTTGTTCTTACTACGTTAGAAAGTGGAATCTCCGTTTTTTAAGTTGAAATTTGTGTGCCGTAAAGTTGGAAGCGAGAAAAGAATTTCTTGAGCAAACAAATAACATAATAGTACCTGTAGCAACATGAGGACTTCAAGCTGTTTCCCATGTTATCTTTAAAATGATGATTTGTTTTAGAGATCCGGTGAAGCCTCAGTTCCCAAAAGTTGGCAGTTTGGTTGGGTTTTTTTATCAGATCGGTTGTTTATGGGAACGTTCCAAGAGAGTTTCTTGTTCTCCAAGTGTTATCTTGTGTATCCTGATTTAACACTTGGGGCACAGGTAAATATAAGGGAAATTCATGTAATAATACAATTAAGTCGAGTCAATAAGATCTGTGATTTATGATAAAAAAGCTTTCCAAATTTGTATCCATTTTTGTTGAGCCATCTGGCTCATCCTGCAAATAAAATACGTAACAATCAGGAAGACATTTATAGCCTACCTAGCGTTGATGCTATTGCACTGAAATTCTTGTCAATTTAATACTGGTTTAATTCACAGTCCCTCTATCAAATTGCAGAGGCTTTGTAGCGGGAGCACCAGAAAGGTGTTACCAAGTCGGATCAGCAGTGTAACTCTTGGTGTCCACTCTTCAAGAGACAGTGCTCAGAGAAGAGCCACGAGCAAAGGAGAATTGTGCAGCGATATGAACATTTTTGATTGTTGTTTGCTTTTCTTAATCTCTGCTAAGCACTGAGCTGATGTTTTTGTAGAATTACATATAACTCCAAGCTCTTGTTTCTGAGTTCTAATAGCTAAATTACAGCTTATCATTGTGTAAGTAAAGTCAGGAATGTTTTTTCAATGTGTGTTAATTTACATTTGTCAACATAATATTTCATCTGCCATTTCATTACCTAAGCAGTCAATTATTGTGGCATCTTTCCGCAGCTGCTTGCAGTGGGATTTGTTTTTCAGCTGTCTTGAATAGCTTCACCCAGGCGCAGGTCCCTGCCAAAGGACAGGGTTGTTGGTGGGGTATGGATTTCTTGGTGGCTGCTGCTGCTGGCAGTCTGTGCTGAGCCTTAGAGGAATCAGCAAAGAGAGATGAGGTGGTGGTCATGGTGTGACTGTCCTGAGACATTAGTCTCTTAAAAGATCAAAGAATCGTAGAACGATTTGGGTTGGAAGGGGCCTTTAAAGGTCATCTAGTCGAACCCCCCCTGCAATCTTCAAATAGATCAGGTTGCTTAGAGCCCTATCCAACCAGATCTGGAATGTTTCCAGGGATGGGGCATCTAACACTTCTCTGGGCAACCTGGGCCTGTGTTTCACCACCCTCCATGTAAAAAATTTCTTCCTTATATCTAGTCTACATTTGCCCTCTTTTAGTTTAAACCCACTGCCCCTTGTCCTGTCACAACAGGCCCTGATAGAAAGACTGTCCCCACCTTTCTTATAGGCCCCCTTCAAGTACTGAAAGGCTGACATAAGATCTCCCTGGAGCCGTCTTTTCCAGGCTGAACAACTCCAACTTTCTCAGTTTGTCTTCCTAGGAGAAGTGCTCCAGTCCTCAGATAATTTTTGTGGCTTTCTCTGGATCCACTCCAACAGACCTATGCCTGTCTTGTACTGAAGACTCCAGAGCTGGACACACTTCTCCAGGGGGGGTCTCACCAGAGTGGAATAGAGCAACAGAATTGCCTCCCTTAACATGCTGGCCACACTGCATTTGATGCAGCTGGCCTTCTGGGCTGCAAGTGCACGTTGTAGGTTGCTGTCCAGCTTTTCATCCACCAGTAGACCCAAGTCCTGCTCTGGACTACATACAACTTAAAGGGTTGTAACTCTTCAGAATGTTATAGTAAGGGCTGAATTGCATATAGTGCTATGGAAAATGCTTTTGAGCTTTGGTTGAGCTTCCTTTGCTTGTTTTTGTTTCTTAAGTTTTTGAAGTAGTTTATCAGAGCTTTTTTATGGTCTTGGAAAAGCCAATGAGCCACCTCTAAGTTACCATCATTTGAGATACCCGTGTGAATTGGCTGCTGGCTTAGTCTCATTTCACTTTCATAGGAAAGTTGTTTAGAATCAGAAATAGCACAGCCTTGCAGATGTTGGGGGTTGTTTTGTATGGGTTAAGGCTTCTGATACTCAACCCTCCTTTTGACAGGTCATAGTACATATCTGCCAGATTTTATAATTTAACATTTCTTCCCCAAATTGTACTCCCAGTTGTGCTGCTGTTGGCTCTGAAAACTCACCGTGCCTTTGCTGCTTTTAGTAGTCTTTGTGCCATTACTGTTGTCTTTTCATAAATGATCCTTTCTCAAAAGAAAAGCACATCTTTCTCATGGCACTGGCTAAAGGCATCTTGTGTGAGCCACTTGCACTGAACAGGCTGCAGATTTTGGTAGTAGGAAACTAAGCTAACCAGCTGTCAGCATTTTGGATAGATGGTGGTGAGAGCCACTGGGATGCTTGCCTCCCAGCAGGGAGTGAGTCAACAAGTGAGGGCTGGTGTGAAGATAAGAGTTTTGCTTAACGTTTACTTCTTTGTCTTTCAGCAGAGGCTTCAGAACGCTTGTCTCCCGAGAAAAAATGCCATGCATTTGTGGTGTGTGTTCTTGGGGGAAAAAATGGAACTGCAAACCTTAGGCAGCATCGTTAATTGGGGTTGTTTTGGGGTTTGTTTGTTTTTTTTTAGAGGTGGAGGAGGGAGTGTAGGTTTTGGGTGCTTGGTTGTTTGTTGGGTTTGGTTTTGATTGGTGTGTTGGTTGGTTGGTTGGTTTGTCTGGGGGTGGGGGATGTTTTGTTTTGCTTTATGATCTCAAATATGACCTGTTAGGTAGTCTAGATGTTTTGTGTAAATCTTGTGCCCAGATAAAGCTGTGTTGTGATCAATGTGTGCCTGTGGAGAAGCAACACTTTTTTACCTCCTTAGAGAAAATTCCTTTAGTCTGGTAAGGAGTGTGAGGAGTATTTGTATGGTTAAATCTTTTATGGTGTACCACCCAAATAATCATTCTCCTAGAGGAGTATTGTACAGGGAGGGTGGGGTTTGGAAAGTCTATGAAAGGTGAGAGGACAAAATACAAACCAGTGAAGAAAGACTTGACTGAGACATGGGAATGTGTCTAACTAATGATGTCTTGCTCTTAAACAACTTAACTTTAAATAAACACCAAATCCCTGTCCTCCCTCTTCCCAGGCTAAGTGTTAATTCGATAGGCTGTCAAGGTGTCGTATGAGATTTTATATATTCCTAAGTTGTTTAGAGAAATACAAAGAAAGGTTTAACAGAGGATTTATTTGAAAGAAGAAACTTAATGAGCACTTTACTCATTTAAGTGACTACCGTGGGACAGCTTATTTTCTTAATAATTATGACACTTTATTTTTTTTTGACAATTTATCTTTTGCCAGAGAACACAATTTAAATGTCAGTTTTAAATAACAGTTTTAATAATTTTCCTGGGTTTATTCCTGTTGGTGGAAACTTTTAATAAAGACTTTTTAATCATTAGCAGTTACATTTCTTGATAATTAAATGCAAATTTAATAATCTTACCACTTTTAATTTGTCCTGGAATGTGAGAGAATTAGGATGTTGTTGTAATGCTCAAAGTCAAGGACATACTGTTTTAAATCTGTCTGTATCTTAAAAATCTTGCAAAACTGGTGATTGGGCAGCTTTCTAAGATGGGTATAAATCCTTGCTCTCTGTTGGAAAGTGATAGACAGGAGGTTTTGAAGTAGAAACAGGTTGTGACAAAGCAGTTGGCAGGAATATTGGATTTTGGAAGATTCATTAAAATCTCAAAATCTGATCTCACAGGCAGAGAAAAGCTGTTCTTTATTTCTGAGTGATTTTTGAAGGACCACAGAAAGATGCAGTGGTTTAGCTGCCTTATTAGTCACACTTTACTGCTGCTTTACCCACTGGAACTAGGATAGTCAGAGGTGTTCTGCTCTTTTTGCATTGCAAGCTCCCATTTTGGTGGACATGGGTATTAACACTTAACAGTTTGGTCTAGCTGAAAGCTTTGGGAGTTTTAACTGCATTGTGATTTTGATGATGGATAGATTTACAGGTCTTTGTTGAAATGTTTGGGAGAGGGTAGGTTTATGCAAGCTTTGTTTGGTTTTGTTGTTTGGTTGAGGGTTGTTTTTTTGGTCCAAATTTGGTTTTTGGGAAGTGAAAAAATGGTGATTGAAAATTTCATGCTAGTTCATTGAGGTGTCTTTCTGAAAAAATACAGAGAATGAAAGTAGTTGTTAAGTAGAGTGAGAAAGACATAATGAAAATATTCCATGGTGCTATTTCACAAATAAGCATCACAGAAAAAAAATAAATATTCTCCAGTAATAATGAGAAGGCACATATGGATATGTTTCTCTGCCTTGTTCAAATGGGAAAGAGAAACAATTCGGCACTCTATCCCATTTCTATTCAGAAACATCCTTGCATGTGTTGTTCCTTGCCATTTTGAGAGAACCACTGCAAGTGCATCAGAGATTTCCTATTCCTTAGCCTCTGAAGGAGACACCCATCCTCGATTCATTCTCAGAGCTCCCATCTAAACTCAAAATCCAATGTACTTGTCTCTTACTTAATATGAAGAAAATTCAAGCTGTATTGAACCCATTGACAAGAAGGCTGTTAAGTCACATAAATTTATATCTGAACTCTCCTGTGGCAGTGAGTTCCAAAATTCAATTTTGCATTATCGTTATGAGTGCTAATGACAATATAAAAAAAAGGGGCGGAAATAAAGTCTCAGTTTTATTTTTCTGTATATTAATCATCCTCTGTGCACTTCAGTCTTCTTCCTTGTTATGCATCTTCTGAGCACGCCAAATATTGCAACGACTATATAATGAGTATATAATCACAGAGTCGTCATGGTCAGAAAAGACCTCGAATATCACAGTGTCCAACTATCAACAAAAAGCCAACNGGCCTCACCAGTGCCGAGTACAGGGGCACCATCACTTCCCTAGTCGTGCTGACCACATTGTTTCTGATCCAGGCCAGGATGCTGTTGGCCTTCTTGGCTACCTGGGCACACTGCTGGCTCATGTTCAGCTGGGTGTCCACCAGCAACCCCTGGTCCTTTTCCACCAGGCACTTTCCAGCCACTCTTCCCCCCAGCTCTTTAGCGTTGCCTGGAGTGGTTGTGATCGGAACGCGGGACCTGGTATTTCGGTCACAGCACATGAGTCAGCTGAGATACCCAAAGCAGCGCAGCGGTGCCATGTGGGCTCTGGCACAGGCCAATTTGCTCGGCTTCGTTGCACGTAACCCTGTGTGATGTGGATGCAGCCTGAGGTAAACGATTCCAGTCTTTTCAGTCTCTTTTCACAAGGGCTTTTCTAGGCAGTTGAGGAGTCTTTGAACCTTCTCTAATTCTACAAAATACTTTTGTGGTACTTGGTGTGCTCATAGCCTCTCAAATCATCCGTGCTGACACCTGTNCCTGAAGTGCCTCATCTACATGTTTTGAGTACCTCTGGGGATGTTGACTCCACCACCTCTTTGGGCAGCGCGTTCCTGCACCTGGCTACTCTCTCAGTACAGAAATTCTTCCTCATATCTGATCTGAACATCTCCTGTTGCAACTTCAGGACATTTCCCCTAGTCCTGTCGTTATTTACTAGAGAGAAGAGGCCAACACCGGCCTCACTACAGCCTCCTTTCAGGTATTGTAGAGAGAGTGATAAGGTCTCCCCTTGGCCTCCTCTTCTCCAAACTAAACAATCCCAGTTCCCTTGCTCTGTCCTCACAGGACTTGTTCTCTAGACCCTTCACCAGCTTGGTCACCCTTCTCAGATCTTGCTCCAGCAACGNCTTCGTTGCACGTAACCCTGTGTGATGTGGATGCAGCCTGAGGTAAACGATTCCAGTCTTTTCAGTCTCTTTTCACAAGGGCTTTTCTAGGCAGTTGAGGAGTCTTTGAACCTTCTCTAATTCTACAAAATACTTTTGTGGTACTTGGTGTGCTCATAGCCTCTCAAATCATCCGTGCTGACACCTGTCTGCTGCATGCCCCAGTGTTTCCACTATCTTGGGCTTTCCTTTTGGCAATGATCCTAGTTAACATTTCTGCAATATCAAAATACATTGAAACTGTTATGAAATATTTGTTGTCTTTAAACTCTGGGTTAACTTGATTTTATTAATGTCAGTCCATGAACTTTAGTTGAATGCTTAATGTGGTCTGATATCCTCAGTTTATTCCTTTACTTTCTCACCCTTCCTTAAGGCTAAATATGCCTTCTTCCCTTTTCTGCTGCCTCCAAAGAATTGTTTAGAAAAGCTGATACTCTCCTATGCTCTGAGGTCAATGTGCACTCACACATGCACAAAAATCTGCAGAGTAGGACCGGAAACAAAGGGAAGATTTTTATCAAGTTAGGGCTTTGTAAGATTTTGATAAATTTGAAATAAAGAGGAAGCCTTTATGGCAATTTGCTGTATTTCCAGCATGGGAGTTTCCCTATGAGCAAAATAGGCAAAACCGATCAGAGGATAGAGTTGCCAAAGCAAAACTCTTTCAGAAATACCCTGTCTCTTGTTTTGTGCAGTGGTAGCAAATGTTGTTGGGTTCTCTTGTCTTCTAAAAATCATAGCACACATTCATTTTCTGTTTGGACTTAAATGTAAATGTACTTAAAATGTAATGGTCATGTTTTGTACTGGGGGAGAAGAGGTATGACAAGAGAAAGCCAAATAGGTGGTTCACCACCTTCCTCCTCTTGCATGTAGGCATTACGGTTTATTGACCGTAACTCAGAAAATACCGTGTTATTTTAGTTGTGATACTACAGTTAAATTATCAGAGAGCATTTTGTGTAGAGAGGTGGAGAATATTTGCCTCAGAGTTGCTTCATATTTCGAACTACTTTGGAAGCGAGGAAAATGAGGTTATTTAAAAGGCTTTAAGGCATATCCAATAACCAAACATATTTTATGGATTTTTCTATTCAGAAGCTGTCAGAAATAGAAAAGAACAATGCAGGATGTTAACACGTAGTTTTGAAGGATTGTTTGCTCGAAGTTGCAGAATGTTCTGTACGAACAGATAGTGTGGAAGAATTACACTTTTAATTATGATTTGTGGCCACTTAACAATATGAGAAACATAAGAGTTGCGTCGGCATGATGTTATTGATGATCCACGTTAGAAGGAATAGATCATTCCCTTCATTAGTTATACCAACATTGCACAGCTTGAGATGACAGAGTAGGACAGAATGACTGGTTGCTGTAACATGGAAGGACTTCTGAAGAAGCTGGGCTAGTTCATAGGGATTGCAGAGGTGATTTTTTTTCTGGGAGTAAGCCAAACTGCAGTAGTTTCCATATGTATTACATCTTTTCTCCTTTCTTTCTCCAACCTTTTTTAGGCCTGTTTCAGTTTCTTTTGTCTTCTCTGAGCAGCTGGTGACTACTGTTAGATTTACTACATGGTCTAGCTATCCTGAAACTGGGAGCTGGGAGAACTTTTGTTATCACTCAGTTTCTTTTTGGATTTTCACACAGGCAAATATCCTAGACAATCTGCAGGAAGAAAACCAGTGAAAGCTGAAAAATGCCTTCTTTATAAATACTGCATGATTTAGGTCATATTTTCTTTTCTGATGTCAGAAAGAATAGCAGGAACCTGAGGCTGAGATACTTGGATATCTCCTTGTCATGCTTCAAACTCTTGCTTGTAGTTTTGCTTGTACCAAATTAAGTTCTTGTAGGGTTGCAGTGACTTTGGGAAGTGAACAATGGTTTAGACTCTTGGGGAAGCTCCCTCTGACAGTTTGTATTCATTCATAAATAAATTGCTAAATTCTTAGTGGTTTTCTGTCGGCATAACTGGTAGATGTTCTTCGCAGTGACACATTTGGACGTGAACAAAGTCAGTTCGCTGTTGTATGTCTGCTTTTTGTCACAGTTGATGCAACTGGATATACAATGGATAAATTCTTACTAGGCAGGTATGCTTATTTCTCCTCCATCTTTTAGAGGGGCTGAAGAGGAAAAGAAGAAGCTCCTTTCTATGTAACGTTTATAATAAAGTGGTTAGAGACTCAAATTACACATTATTCATTGCTAAGAAAATATGAATGTCTGCACTGTGGAAGTTCCTCCTCTTGAAGGGTTAAAACCAACTAACAGAAAACCTCACCTCAAGCCCAGATTTCTGAACTCACTGGGAAACTATTAAAAAATACAGGTGGGATCAAGGTAAAATGCAGCTTAGTTTTTTCTCTCCATGTTCCCAGTGACATTTTTTTTGCTGTGTTAAGTTGGCCATTGCATGTTTTCCAGTCAGTGACATCTTACCCATGTATAAGGAGTGGAGAAAATGAGGCTGGAGGTAGATGTTATCATATCATGCCTACCTGTGCAGCACTCTTTCCTTGAGAAAAATCACTTGATATAATTTGTTACTCTTCTTAAGAGTTTTGTTCAGTGAATAGTTTCAAAAAGCTTACTGAAATCACAATACTATTCACTGGCAAACTTAATTATCACTGAAGGATAATTTCCAGAAAAATGTATGGGTGGGTTTTTTTCTTTTTTCAACTCCCAGCTGTTCTGGTACTGAAGAAGTTGAATAAAAGGATTATTTAAATTATGTTTTTATGAAAAATGCGCTTTGACTCTTCATGCAAAAATGGTTGAATCAATTTCTTCAAAGTACCTAGAAAAATTCAGCTTAGGACACAGCCTGATAGGTGGAAATTTCAGACCATATTGAAACTGAAATAGTCTTAAATAGAAATGCTGGTTTTTTAGACAACCTTAAAGCTACTGCTCTGCATGCTCCTCCATCTATTATGAAAAGCCTGAGAGAATTTGATGTAATATTAATCTGTAAAGATCCATTTAGCGAGAGCGTAGGGCTGTGAAGGGATTGTATTAAGCTAAATAACTTGCTGAATCAGGTAATCAGACATTAAGTAAAACCAACTCTTTTAACTTAATGTGTAAAAATTATGTAGGGTAAACTTTTAAACTCACGTTTTTAATGTTTTTTGCCCTCTTCCCTTTCTGCCAGTTGCAGCCTGCTATGAAACTGCCAGTATCTCTTCGATACAGTAGTTGTGGGCTGTTCAGATTGTACTGGTTCAAATTGTCTAAATTTTTGCAGCCATTTTTGTAGCTGATAGTTTCCTGCTGTCACTAGTACGATCTCTATGCTGTAATAAGTGAGTTTGACAGTATAAAGGGATCCTTTATCTCAAAAGCTGAAACTTCATTGATGCTCATAGATTTTACACTTCATATCTTTAATCCAAATTCTCCCTTTTTTTGCACCAATCTGCAAGAGAGGTTCCTGCTCCTGAGGTGTTTCTGTTTAGCAACAGGAGCCTACACCTCTCCTCCCCACCTTTAGAGATATACCCACCTCAGTGAGTGATTCAGCCCAAATATACCTTGCTGCTGTGCAACACATGATTAGAAAATGACCTTCTGAGCAGCAGGTTGTGGTGTTAACATCCTATTGACGTACAGGAAGTAGGTTGAATCTCGGAAATATTTTCCTGGGCAGTCTGCGGTCACAGACAAGGAATTGCTTTGCCAGTTACAGTTGGACTTTTTCTCCGCACAACTTCCTTTTCTTTAGGAAAATAAAAGTGAGGCTGACACTCTGGTGTAGACACATGCTTCTAGGAGCGACAGCTGCAGGCTTCAGCTCTTCTACCTGGCGGATGATGATACTGGTACGTTTATGAAATGCATCACACTATTCTATCCATGTGGTTTCAATGCCAAGTCAGTACCTCGCTGTAGATGTTATGGTAAAATCTGTTTGAAATGAATGACAGCTTCTTTAGTCAACCTGCACATTGTTGGTATTTGCAGACAAAATTTGCCTCACAAAGGCACATTTCCAGAGCCTCAACAGTGGATACCGATTTTATGGACTGTCAGTATCAAAAATACACTGCAGCTCGTCAGCGTTACCTTGCCAATACTTCCCTAAACCGGTCTCGGCAGAACTGGAATGAAACAAAATTCCTTCTATGACCAAACAAACCTTTTTCCCCCAAACAAAGCAAGATGTAGCAACCCTGCTTTAGGCTAAGCAAGACAGACCCTCATAGATCAGGTCATCTCCTGAGCTGTGAAAAATGTATGCTTCCCTGGCGCTGCAGCTTTTCTCTGAACCTCAGATGGTTTTGTCAGCCTCTTCCTCAGCTTCTCCTGATGTCCCTGTTTTACTTATTATGGATAATTAAATATTCATTTGGATGAATATTTGATATGCATATGGAGAGAGAGACTGATGCTAAAGATTAGGGATGACTCCATCACGTGGGGCACCCAGGTTCCTTGTAGCAGACTGTCCAGTCCTCTCCAAGGAAACAAATGGTGAGTGGTTTATACAGACTGGAGCAGCTTCAGTGGGACAGACTGAGTGAGAAAGCCCAACTCCTCAATCTGCTTTATAGGGAAGTGTTCTTGAAATATGTGGAAAAGGGAGTTTAATTTAACTGCTTTCATTGCCTTGTACCATATGTGCTCCTCTATCATACTGAAAGAACATTTTCCAAGGGAATATACAAGAAATAGCTCTTGGTTCTCAACAGATTTTAGAAGACCCTTCCTGCACATTATTTGATTTCTGTATCTAAAGCTTCTAGTCAATCACAGGAGAAAGCTTTATCCTCTGAGAGACAGAAGAGGAAGAAACACAATTGAGTTGGAAAGAGATGTCAAATAGGCCACCTCTGAAATGAGTCTGCTTCAATAAACCACCTTATTGATCTTCTGTATGCTGTCATTACAGCTGCATCTGTGGCCAGAAAAAAATAGTCTATTTTTTGGTAAAGTTGGATATACGATTGCTTGCTCCATGACAGCTTCTCTTTCTGTAGCCTTCTGAGTTCAGTGCTGTGTCAATCAAGCATGCATAATGCTTTTTGTTAGATGTTGAGTTGCTTCTTAATCTGGGCTTAATTGAAAATGTGCATATAAATGGCACCGTTTTACTCTCGCTGGAAGTTTTAAGATGCTAAAATGGTGTATTCACTATCTCTGGTACTTTTTTAGTGTTCTCCTTTGGGGTGAAAAAACAAGCTTTGTAAGAAATAAATTGTTTCATACAGTAAATCAAATCAGTCTCTAAGGAATGTTAATGAGTATAATTACTAAAAATTATGCGATGCTTGATTGTTTTAATAATTTGGGAGGAGCTGGTGTTTCATCTTGACTGCAGTAAGGAGTTTTGATGATATTTGAGAAAAAAAACACATTTCTTCAGGGAAAGAATTAATCCAATTTTTGCTTATTCTTTCATTTGTCCTTGGTTCTGGGCAAATATTTTCAGATTATTGTCAAATAATTAGGGTAGGATTCTGTTGTGGTTATCGCAGAATATTAATTCCCTAAAATATTATTGTACACAAGTGAAGATTAGATGGGTTTGAGTAAAGGGCAGATGTCTTAGTGGTGTCTGGCATTTTTTAATGATATACCCTAGAACCTTTGTTCTGATCTTTTCAAATCATGTGGAGAAAATATTGAATCTAGGTTAGAAATGGGCAAATAGTTATGACCTTCATTTGAGGCATTAAACCTTTGTTTTGGAACAAAGATTTTGTTAGTCTGAGGTGCTCTAGTTCAAATTTGGAATGACAGTAGCACTGAAGTTGAGAATAAGCTACAGCAAGTACATTAATTCCCTCTGCTTTTGACTGAAATCATGTACCAGACACCTGAGATGGTGATTCACAAACTTTATGGAGGAAATGGCTACTTTCAGGGTCTCGGCGTTTGAAAGAAAATGTCACCGTTCTTCATTGCAGAATGTTTTAGAGCCAAGATGTGGCAGCTCTACCAGCTAGTGTGATTTGCTGGAGCAGCTGCAAGCTACTGGCTGTGCCTTGCCAACCGTCGCCTGGGAACCACTGACCCAGCTCCTGAGCAGCTTTGGGGACAGAGGGAGGTCTTGCCTGGTGTATTATAAAAATGAAGATATAGCTGATAGAGTGTATATTCAAGTGCTTCTCTGACAGTGTCTTTGTCTCTTCATATCCTTAAATTTAATGGGCTTCTGTGATCTACTTTTTTTATTCCTGAAATTACTTACCATAACTCAGAGATGGAATCGGTGACTGTACATTTTTTTTTTCCATTCTTCTTATGTTTTATGCCTGACGAAATAGCAATCCCAGTCACTAAGAAATGCTTAACAATCACATGTCTGCAGTTAGCCTTTGGCAAATGACATGTAACTTCATTTTTTCCTCTCCCTTGATTGTGCTTGGGCTGGCCGTTTCATTTGCTGTTATTCTTCTTGCAGAGGCAACTGTGATGCTGCTGCACCGATTTCTAAGGCCAAGCATCTTTTTATTTGTCTTCTCTTACTGTATATCTTAGATTCGACCTTAACACCATGAATCAGATGCATAATTGTATCTCATTACTTAAATCACCAACTGTTAACTACAGAGGCTTTTTCTAACATGATGAGACCTTTTATTATTAGCCATTATCTAATAAGACAAATCTTGACCAAATAACCTGAAAAAGAGGTAAGCTAAAATTTGCGTAAGGATTGCCCATAAATTTATCTGTGTTAATGCCGCAGGTGAACACGAATGTTATTTTAATCAGAACTTTGCAGAAGTAAAATTGGTTCCAAATCTTTCTCATCTGTTTTGAGAATTTTTCTGACAAGGTTGCTGTAACTCTTCTTCTGTTCCTTTTCACTTATTGTGAACCAAAAATTAGCAGAGGCTACACTTTCTCTCTTCCTTTAGTCTTCTCGGACTGAAAGGATGTCTATGTATCTCTACGTCGCTGTATGTGACCTATGAATATGTTAGATATGACGTGAAAGAGTTTGTGCCTGACAGACTGATTTATTTTGTTTTTTAAACCAATGTATACTAATGCACCATTCTGACAAGTGAAAGGTAATTACTAAAGTATTTAGTTGCTAAAACACAAAAAAGAATACCCTAGTCTTGTAGCACAATGCCTCAGAAGGTAAGGAAATGTTCTGGTACCTTCTGGAACAAGTTTCTTACCTCTTCCAGGGGGTTTGTGTTTACCTCCCTCTCCCTGTTTCATACAAAGGGTGTGTGCTGGCATTGCTCAGAAGCAAACCAATGCAGTAAAACATTTGGAAGAAGCTTATGAAGTTTGGTTGACTTGGGTTGCTTTTCATGAAGCATTCAGGATGGGAAATATTTTCTGGCTTTGTGTGTTTTATCATTTAGCTGCATAACATGAGCAGATTCATTCTATGTGGTCAAAATAGACGAGTGGTTGCAATATTACTTATGTAGAGATAGAGCTTGGCACTGATGAGTCTAAAAGGAATATTTATAATCAAGTCAGCTGAATTAGGTTTCTATATTTCCTCCATATGGATTTTAAACTATCTCATCACTACATACAATAGGATAGACTGGCTTGAAAAAAGAAATACCTTTGTTTTTCAAAACTTCCTTGGCAGTGACTGGTGGAGAGACACACATGTTGTTCCTGCTCAGTCGTGCCAGTTCCAGCCACAGCCTCCTCTCTGATTTTGGAGGTAGATTTTTAGTGAAGACTTTGCTCCAGACTTTCAAAAATGTCAAACTCCCATAAAGTAATAACTAAGAAATGTCCAAACATGCTTGTAGACACGAAACACATCTGTCCTGGTTTGAGTGAGAACAGAACTAATTCTGTTCAGTGATTTTACTTTCTAGCTCTGTTCCTCTAACTCATGGCACTGTCTGAAGTCAGCAGCCTGTTTTGCCAGGCAGTGTCTGCTGCCAGCAGTGAGAACACCCCATGGGCAGAGTTCCTACCAAGGGTTGGGGTGCAGACCAAGGCCACTGCTGGATCTCGTGCACCACGCTGGGGGGTGCAGTAAAGGGAAAGGCGGCACCTGCGGGGAGGAGGAGACAGGGCAGGTGACACCACACTGATCAGAGTGGGATTCCAGCCCATGTGCCTCATATCTGATACAAAGCTTGAGGGGTCAGGAAGGTTAAGCCCCTTTATGGCTCAGTTCAGGTCCTCTTCTGATTTATTCCTCGCTATCTGAGGAGGACTCTGTCTGTTCTGCCTTCCATCCTGATCTGTGTGTTCCTGAATCCAGCTCCTGAACACAGCTCCCGTCTGCTGTGGGGCCCAGCCTGGGACCCCCGGTGCCTGCTCCACAGCACCAGTGTTGACGGTGATGGAATTGCCATCGGGGGGTTGGGCTCCATACTGGTTTTGTATATATAGCTTTTTAATATTATTATTATTTTCATTCAAGATGTTCTGGTTTCATTTTCTAATGGCTGAGTCTTTCTCCCTTATTCCCTTTCTTTTCCCCTTTGGGGAGGGAGGGGGTTTAACAGAGAGTGTCTGTTATAGCTCTAAGGGGCTGCCCTGAGGTAAAACTGTGACAACAACCCTTGGAGCTTTGTGTGTGCTGTTCTTCTTTTAGTCCAGCACTATTCATTTGACTGGTTGTGGTAGTGGTCTTGAAAGCAAAAATACCAGTATATTTACAAATTGTGTCCTTTTCTTTGAAATAAGGTCAGTAGGTGTATGTATATTCTGCGTGTGAGTCAAATGCTTTTTGCAAAGGGGCAAAAAATGGTTCTGGTGAAATTCTACCTTGCAAATGTCCTGGCACCGTTAGGTTTAGCTGTTACTGTAATAGTGACAGTAAGTGGCATTTACACTGCTTGCTTGACCCATACCCATCCTTGAATACTTCAGCCATGTTTGATGCAAGCAGAGTTGGTTAACTTCTCTATAACTGTTTGGGTCAGACTGCTGTAGGCACTACAAATGTAGAGAAGGAAGCTTAGAAATAGAAACTAATGTACCTGCAATGGGGGAAGAACATGCACAAGCGTTATTATATGTTGCATCTAGTATTCTTTTGTTAGTGGATGATAATTTACCATAGATGGGTATTAGAAAATAATTTTAGTCAAAGGTCTGGTTGAAGGATTTCGAGTATATTAAATTCACTGAAGTTTGTTTCAGTTCTACCCTGAGTTCATAAAAAATGGATAGAGTTGTGCTCTGAAGTTACTGAAAACACTTCTGTCAATGTTTTTATGATCAGTGAAGAGTAGGGTGTTTCTCAGAAGTTCCTTATGTCTGTGAAAGTCATGCTCTCTTAGATG
The DNA here is from genome assembly GCA_013399075.1 of Chloroceryle aenea. Lineage (NCBI taxonomy): Eukaryota > Metazoa > Chordata > Aves > Coraciiformes > Cerylidae > Chloroceryle > Chloroceryle aenea. Next base: position 507,900 of record VWZY01003960.1, on the reverse strand, counting down.
CTGCAGCTTGACGTCCAATTCTGCAGTGTTTCTTGCAGCGCCAGACTCCTCTGCATGCTCTATCGCATACTCTGTGGAGATGGAAAGATGTCTGCCCTTTCCTCATCCTAACCTTAGGCCACAGAGTAGGTAAGCTAGGAAGAGATAAATGGTTTTGGTAAAATCTAAAAATGGATTTCAGCAAATCTTGAGTTCTCATCTGTTGGAATGTGGGAAGGAAATCTGTACTTCAGTTTTGGCTTGGTTGGTGGTTTGAGCTTTTTATTATCTAAGTGGGTACCAGTTGCTTCCATTCACATTGTCAGGCTCACCTACATTTACACGCTAAAGCTGCAGTAAGTGAAGTGCCCCACAGAGACCCAAGGATGAATGGGCATGCATAGCACCTTATCTCAATGCTAAATATGTGGGTCCTGTCTTAATAATTTATTTATGTGCTAAATGAGCTTGAAGAACACAAGTCTGATCTCTGGATAAATACTTGTGCAGAATTGGTGGATTTCTGTGTTCATTAGATTTTTATGCTGTGAGCCATTACGCAAGTGGAATTATTTTTCCACTTTACAACAAATTTTTTACAGATCGTTATTGAGGTCAATGACTTGAAAGTTTGAAAATGTATCTGCAGAGCTATTTGAACTATCTGTCTCTCTAAGAGGAAAAAACAGTTATTTTAAAGATACTTATGTAACTGTAACTAATGAAAAAAGAGGTTATAAAAGGGACTTCAGTGATCCAACTCAAAGTTAGGAAAAAGAACGTGTTGTCAAGACAAAGAAACAAGCCACAAGTAAAAAGACTTGCATTCCCCTTGTTCCATTGTACATTTTAACCATAAGATTCATGGTATAATCCGGAAGTGGTTCTGGCACTTCTGCTCAATCGATGAATATACTGCTGTCTGCATGTGCACTCAAACATGTCCAAGAGTTGAGTGAGTATTCAGAATAAAGTTGCGTTTCTCTGCAAGGCAGTAGAAAGTAGAAGCAGTTTTTCATATTAACACCTTTTTATGCTCCCCTGATAATAATATGGGGGTTAGAGATGACATAAAAGGATGTTTCCTTAGTGCTATATTTTCTAAAATAAAGCTATTTGAGGTTTTGTTTTTTTTTTTAAAGTGGGGGAAAAGTCAGCTCAGGAGACCATATCAGAATGGTGCTGACCTAGCATGGTAGCGTGGCTCATTAACAGAGGCTCAGAGTACTCTCATTTTGATATCAGTTCTCAGTAATATATTGGAATCTATAAAAGCAGATAGGATTTATTATTTCATAATACGACCTTATCCTTTCCAGTGGCATATGAAAGATGTTTGACGAAGCTTTGTTCAGTGTTGGCTTTTTTTCGACGTGCATACAAAGCAAACTAGTTTTTACTGCATGGTGTATCTTCTTGGCATGAAGAATTGTTTTGTGGTCTTTCTGTGACCGTGGGGTTTTTCCTTATGAAATCTGTCTATGTTTTGAATTATAGTTAGTTATTAATGAACCACATGCAGACTAAAATTAATGCAGTCTTTTGTAGACTACAGTGCAATGCTGTCCCGCTCTACAGCTCATGTATATTTTTCACATAATCAGAATAGCTGAGGTTGGACCGGGCCTCTGGAGATCTTTCGGTCCAACCTCCCTACTCAAAATATGGCTACCTGGAGCAGGTTGCACAGGACCTTGTCCACTTTGGGGTTTCAATATCTTAGAAGATGAAGACCCACAACTGTGCTGGACAACCTGTTGTGGTGTTTGAACACACTCAAAGTAAGTAAGTCTTATTCTAGGAGGAAGCCAGTGGATTGTTACGCAGTTGGCATTTTTTTGGAATCGTGTTAATTTAGGGTGGGAAGACAGTGCAGACTTTGAAACAACATATAAATAACTCTTTATTTAATAAACCATTTATAAATAACTCTTCAGAGCTGTATAACATCTCCACTGTGGTCATTTACTCTAAGCTACTGCCAGATGAAATCTATGAAAAGCCTACTGTTGATTCTGGACATCTGGAGCCTATGGAGATAACTGAGTCACTGCAGTCTTTTGAGGGTGTGAATTGGGATACCTGCTTCAGCAAGGTGTCATTTAATGTAGATCTCTTTAGTTGGTGGTGGTTGGCCGGGGTTTCTTTGCTTGGTTTTGTTTTGTTTTTTGGGTTTATTTTGTCATGGAACAAGTTAACCGATTTATGGTGCAAGGCTTATGAGAACTGCGGACTACCAAGATTCATTTCTGTTTATTAGAATGAATCCTTGAGGTCACTCTCAGCATATCAAAGCAAAGATCTTAATTAGGATAAATTCCAGGTCTTAAAGAAATTGATTGTGATAGCTCAGGAAACTGGAAAGGATCTGAAGAGTGTGCTGTTCTCAGCATTGTCAGTGCTGAAATTTTTGACTGAATTACAAGGAAAGTTTTAATGGCTTTCTTGTGGGCAAGAGAGACAGTTTTGTTATGTGTTGCTTAAAGAGATAGTTACATTTCTTTTTTTCTTTCTTTTTTTTTTTTTTTTTTATCGCTTAATCTGTTGAAGCCAGCCAGAGAAGCACACATTATTAAAATAACTCCTGCATTCCTCATTTGCATCAATCCAAGGCTTTGTAGCTAGTGTGGAGCTATAAACGCACACATGCATGGATATTTATGTATAGATAGTTTTATGGTAGATATAGGTAGAAGCACATTTAATGTAGAGTTACAGTGAGGCTTGTACGGATGTAACCTAGTTCAGGTTTCAGCTCTACATCAACAGTGATTGTGTATAATGAGTTTGTTGGTTTGTTTAGCCTAATTTTGATCTTCAGACAGGAGGAGAGAGCAGATCAGGCTCCCAGAATGATATGAAGGATGGCCAGGTTTTCCAGAAACTTTAGGTTAGTTGTTAGTCTTTTGCTACAATAAACTAAATCTTCTTTTGATCAGGAGAGGAAATTAATTCCACGATGTTAGCCGGAGTCCAAGCTGGCATTTGTCGACACTGCAGAACCACCACCTAGTTTGACACTTTTCACTTGCCTGACTTGAGAGCAATTTGTAACTGAAATAACGGGTATATAGATCAAGATTTATACGTACAAGCAAGGCTCTGCGAAGAGTTTGCCCATAGCTGCTGGTGCTTTGCCTTGGTCTGTTTAGGAATTGCCCTTACAGATCAGAGCAAGAGTCCCTCTAACTTAGTTTTCTGTCTGACAGCTGCTTCAGAAGAGCAAGAGGAAAAAAAACCAAACATGGCACTTGGTTAAGGGGTATCCTGCCCATTACTTGCTGCTAATCCCTTGTCAGCAGAGGCTAGTGTCAGCTCCCACAAAAGAAGACATTGCATCTCTTCTGGAATGCTTACAATGCCAGATACTTCACATTCAGATTTACTATTATATCTGTTATTTTCAATTTCATTCTCTTCCAGTTAGTTCCATAGTTAATTCTGGGTCACATAAAACCCAACCCAACAAGCACCGCTTCCTTTCACATTTTCAATTAGTTTTCAATTTCATTTGCTGATCTCTGAGAGGGACTAGAAATTCCTAGCACCTATTTCTTACATAATTTATTCATTTATCATCCTGCAGTTTGCATGTTTCCATCTTTTTGCCTCCCGTACCATTGCAGTTACTGTCAGTAAATTAAAATGGACCATTTTGCCTATTCCCTGCATCATAGTTTTGGGGGTGTGCTGGTTTTGAGGTGCAAAAGATATGAACTCTTCTGCTTCACAGGAGTAGGCATGGGATGATGGTACTGCCTGTGCATTTTCTAGTTACAGAACAGACATGTGCCTAGTATCTGGCTTTCTCTTTTAAATGGTGTCTTTTTCACCAAGTGTATCACCAATGACTACGACTGGCAAGAGAAAATGAAGTTGAGGAGTGTAGAGCTTTTCTGCTGCTGTTATGAAAGTACAGTCACTCAGTTGCTGTAATTATTTTACACCATAAAGCTTGTCTAGCTTGACTGTTATTTTCTTATAGCTCAGTTTGATTTACAGTACATACTGAGCCCTGTTGGAATGCTGCTATACATTAGTATGAACATAAATCTTTTCTTTTTTCTTTTTGAACTAGACACTCCCACTTACCCAACTTGCCGCTATTAAATTCTGCAATATCTTTTGCATGTCAAGGAGTTAAGGCTGTGGTGGCCAGCTATGTTTTGTTTTCAATCAAGGCATTAAAAAGAATTTTAAAAAAAGTCTGTTCTTGAGCTCTGGTGTCCTGAGTGTATCTCGGCACAGGCTTCCTCTGGACCTTTCTCCGTCTCTCTAGCAAACAGTGGGGAAATGACAGTATACTGAACAGCTTGATGAGGTTTTGTTCGGTTGGTTTTTTTAACTGTTTGTCCTGCCTATGCTGCATCTGAGTGACCGTGCAGCAGAGGTAGCTTGGAAAACTCAAAAGCTTTAAAAACAGATGGAGAGGAAGAGTCACTTGCATCTGGAGCAGAAGAGGAAGACAAACATAACATGTTTCCAGCTTCCTAATCAACACTATCAGCATGCTGCTGCTAAGTCAGCTTGGTTCTTTATTATTTATGCTTTACAAGTTATTTCAAAAGACCTTCATAATAGTAGTCCCATTTCATTTCTGCCTTTTCTATAACCACTTTCCCCCCGCCCCACTTCGTTTTTAGATCCAGCGTTTCAATTGCATGACACACCAATAACTGCTGTTAGTTGCTGGTTAGTTGCTGGAACATATTTATGTTCAATAGCAAAAGTACATTGTGTGTAGATCTTAGGTGATGTATTTTGTCTCACACGTTGGTTTTGAATATGTTGTTTTTAAGAATGAAAGGAGAGCTCAATGTGGCATTAGGAGGATGTAGCAGCTTGGCCAACTCTATCAATGACTTTTCTAAGTGACAGAGGCAACACCGAGGCAATCAGTGCAACTGTTTGCTGTGCCTGCCAAGTACCTACGAGTTACATAATGTGCCAAAAATACTTTCCACGGCTTGCCATGTATTTACTGCAATGACTTGAGTCAAATGTAGGTGCTAGAGGAAAATATCAAGAAGTAAGCCAGCTTGGTAGTTCAATGTGAAGCTGCTGCTTAGAAAGGGATCAAATTATATTGACGAAGCCTCTGTTTATGGTGGGAAATTCATGGTTTTCTCTCTTGACCCTCTTCTATTTCAGCCTGAACTCCAGGCTCTTCTTGTGCTGATCATTTGGTCTCTTGTTTGCACTTCCTTATCTTTACTATTTTCCTTTCTTATATTACTTTCCCTGTACTCCTTACAACTGATTCTGTTTGGCTAGAATAATATTTAAAATGCCCTTATCCAGTTCTAATGTTGTCTTTCCTAATGAAAATGATTGAGTAGATTTTAGTTTTTTATTCTTTAGCACCTTCCCCAAAAATTTATTATAGCCTAGATTTATTTTTGGCTGTAGTACAGAAGCAGCTTTTTTGGGTGTTTTATGATCTCCCTCACCTTTCTGGTTATGACAGTCCCATATCCTTCTCCTTCTACTTGCTCTTTGAAAAGAGGGGCTGTTAATTTCTCCAGTATTACTGCCTCAGCAGTTTCTGGTAGGTTGGCCTGTTTTCTTCTGCTGTGCCAATGCTAGCCAGGAAATCAAAATGTTTTCCCTTTTCCTAGTGACTGTCCTTCTACTTTGTAACACTTGGCAGGCAGAAACTCATCTGAAACATGACTATTCCTGGACCTGCAGACTTCCTTCCCCCAGCTCTCTGCCAGAGGGGCCCAAACTGACATCTGTGTAGGGTTACTCTTCTTTGCACGCTTGGTACCAGCAGTCCCCAGCCTAACTGTGGCAGCTTATGGGGTGTCTGTGCCTGGGCTCTGGAGAGCCAGGCAACATGTGCGGAGCAGTGGGCACTCCAGGCTCTGCCTGTTCATCTTCAGTAAGAGGAGCTTTGACAGCTCCTGTGGGATCTGAGGTCTCACCACCCATCCCTGTTCCTAGACATATTTGTTGCCGTCCAGGATTTGTGAGTGAGGACAAAATGAAGTTGATTTGATTACAGTAAAAATTAAATACTAGGAGACGGGAAATAAAGTTGCAAGAAGATGTTTTGTGACAGGCTGTTGCTGTCAACAAGGCAAGTACCTTCCAGGCTCTCAAGGGTGTCTGCAGCTTTGCTGGCTGTGCCTGCATCCCGGTACCTCCCCCACTACCAATCCCTGGGCTGGAGGGCTTGCGAAGGACCCCCAGCTGTCATCTAATCAAACCACCAGCTCTGAGCAGATCCGGGAAAAGCAGAAAATATAATTTAAGAAGCAAAAGTTATGTAAATAGCTGATTACTGTCATGCCCTTGGCACTGCACAGTTAAATGTGACAGCTGCAGAAAACGATGGGCTGGGAGAAGGGGTTTTGACCTTCCTAACATTACCTTTGTGCTGATCATTTGTTTCATGGGATGCTGTCGGAGAGCAGACAAGAAACAAGTTGGTTTCTTGTCCGATGAAAAGTCGGGAGTGCTGGGAGAGCTCACTAAACTGGAAAATTAAACCCAAACTCGTTTGTGTTTTGTGTATGATCTGCTGTGTGTGAAGGAAATGGAAAGGACAATACAAGCGAAGTAAAAAACAAAGCAATGTCTATTCCAGTTCTTGAAGTCTGTGATATTTTGCTTTTGGTGCCTTGTGGGATTCACTTCTCTGCTTGTATTCCATTTGAATGTTATTTTTATTTGCATTAATCTTGACCACTTCCAACTTGTTCTTTCACTTACTGTTTACATTTGCAGGATTTAATAAAACTGAAAAAATGCTAACCAAGTTTTGTGCCTACACATCATAGTCACATCCACGTCATAATGTTGGTGCATCGTAACAGGATTGGTTTCACTGCATACCCAAGCATTTGCAGTGTGCATGTGATATGATACCACTGTGATTGAAACCAACCATACTGCACTTTACAAATACGCCTAGGGATTTATGAAAGAAAATCACATTTGAATGTATTGATTCATCGTAGTGCAATACAGAACCTGTTTATGTCTAAGCTTATTGTTTATCACAGAAATATACAGGTAGTGTGTAAGATAGAAACACTGCAAATTCAGTATAAACACGAGTAAGACCTTGTCAAAACTACCAAAAATAAAAATGACAATCATAGAATGGTTTAAGTTGGAAGAGACCTTAATCATCCAGTTCCATCTCCCCTGCCATGGGCAGGGACACATCCCACTAGACCAGGTTGTGCAAAGCCCCAACCAACCTGACCTTGAACACTTCCAGCGGTGGGGCATTCACAGCTTCCCTGGGTAGCCTGCTCCAGGGTCTCACCACCTTTATAGTGAAGAATTTCTTCCTAATCTTTCATCTAAATCTATCCCTTTCCAGTTTGAAGCTATTGCCCCTTGTCCTATCACCACACCCTCATAAATAGCCCCTCCCCAGCTTTCTTGTAGGCTCCCTTCAGATACTGGAAGGCTGCAATAAGGTCTTCAGCCAGAGCCTTCTCTTCTCCGGGCTGAACAACCCCAGTTTTCTCAGCCTGTCCTTGTAGGAGAGAATCAAAATGAATATTTGGAACTTAAAAAGTTCAGCCCACAAAATAACAGCTGCAAAGTTTTTATCTTTAATGTCTCCAGTTGCACTGCAGTGCAAATGAAATCTTTGAGCAAGGAAACAATTTCAATTAACTGTGCTCAGTGTTCTGTAAGGAGTAACTGATTTGAATGAAATACCTGAAAATTACTAATAATCTCATTAGTATCTCGCATCAGGAGAAGAAATACTGCTGCTGTGGTGGAAAGGCGCTGATAAAGGCAAGATAAGTTACCACGGAAATATTCTCCAGTGGGGCTTGGGATCCCTTCCCCTGCTGAGCTGTGGGTGAGAGAAGTGTGTTAGCAGCCAGTTCTTCCATCTGTACTACAGCAGGCTGGCAGCCAGGGGTAGAGCTTGATCAACAGCCCCAAGGGGATATGGCTTCCCAGCCAATGAGTAATCTGTTTGGCTGCTTTCTGTTTCAAAGATTGATTTTTAAAAATTTTTTTTTATTATTATTATTTTTTATTGTTAAACTCAAAATTGCCAAAGTAGCAGCCCACCTGCCAGCAGTCCAGCCCTTGCCAAGTCATTTGTGCTGGCATCCAAATTATCTGGAAAGTCCAATTCAAAAACCAGAACTGCAGGCAGTAGGAGAGGAGCATTGAAGACATTTTGAAACTGTTTCACTGACAAGAAAATTTATTTTTTTTTTTTCTTCCCTCAGAGGAATACAATTCTGTGTGATTTCTGCCTCTAGAAATGCATAGTAGTTTCTCGCACAGAGTATGGCCTGCAGCAGGGGTGCAAAGCAGTGATTTAAGCAATCTGAGCCAAAGGAGGCCTCAGTGGAAGTCCTCCAAGGGAAAAAACTCCATGTACTTGCAAGCACACAAAGAGTGGGTTGGATGGTTCAGTAGGCAGTCCTCCATCCTCTGGAGTCTGTCTGTCCCCTAGCCGTATGGGCAGCAGGTTTCCACAGCATGCCAAGCTTGACTTTACCGAGATCATGCCGCTTAGAGTTGTATATTAATTAAGGAGAAAGCAGATTGAATTCTCGATGAAATGAGCATTTTTCCCAGACAGGTGAGCTAAGAAATGGGGGTAATGAGAATGTGGATGTAGAGAGAGAAGTAAGAATCCATCTGAAAGGTGGCAGCCATGGCATCATCCAGCCAGTACCTGCCACAGAGACTGGATTCTTCTGAAAACCAGGAGATCCCAGGAGGCCAAGGACCAGAAAACTTTGGCTTCAAGGGTGAAGGGAGTTCAGTCCTGTTATCTTTACACATCAATATTTTTGCTCTGGTGGTGCCACAAGTCCAAAGTGTTTTCTAGAGGACGTGTCTTCTACTTGACTCAATCACCTACTCTTCCTGTTTACTTTGGACAGAGCCTCATCTTTGGTACATGAAGTTTTTGAAATAAGGTTCACACAGTAGCAAACCTCCTTTGGCACGTGAACGGAGCTTTGTGTGCCAGCTCGTACTAGTTCGGCAGCGTGTACAATCTTGTGCAGTTGGGCTTAGCAAAACATACTCAGACTCAGCAAAGTGTTTTAAGTATGCATTTAACTTCATCGCCGTTTAGCAAATCACAGAAATTCCTGCACTACACCTTAAGGGTCTTAAGCCATTTTAGTAATCAGAGCTCATGTTGCTTCTTACCAAAAGAAGAAAAAGATCAACAGAAGCTTCTGTTAATCTACAGTTACTCAGTTGCTATGGTAAATATAACAGTTTCAAAAGACTCGCCGCAAGAATACTGTAGTTAATAAAAATGCGGACAGCAAATCAAATATATTTTAATGGGACGTTTACTTCTGCAAGAACAGTGGTGTTTGGGTTGCAGTGATTACCGTGTTCTTTTCCTCATCACGGCGCTGGCTAACAGTTATTAGTTGTCCCAAAGGAGAATTTGTCTAGAAGATGTATGATTGTTGGTTTTGGCAAACAAAGTTGGTTTTAATGATTTCTTTTGTTTGCATGAATTTATGGAGTGCACTTTCCCAGCATTTCCTATTGCACTCTGTGTTGGGTAGTTCTCTTTCAGAGCATTTAATTTTTGCACCAGCACTGCTTACAAATACCATATCTTGTGCCTTACTATTCATTACGGGATTGTTTTTAAGATCTTGGCATTTTCATTACTTTTTGTGTGTGTGTTCTGTTGATTTTTTTTTTTTTCCTTTTCCATTCAGCATAATTATGCACTCATGTTTATTACCTGCATAAGTCAGCTAAGCGTTTCTTTCCTTGAATGTTAATCATTCTCAATTCTTCACTCACTAAGTGTGAAGTTAATAGTATTGCTAACTCGTTTCTGTGTGGCTGCACGCTGAAAAACATTTCACATTAACAGGGTAATTGAAACTGTAGCTAATGTATTGGTCAGAGTTGGTAAGATTTCTAAAGGCTTCTTGCAGGGATCTTACAGAGGGGTTCTGTGGCAATTATCTTAAAGAATAGACAATGTATGCAGTGAGCTATTCAGACTGGAAATTCAATGTTTTACATGCTATTTAGGCTCTTTTGGACATTGGAAGCACTATTGGTGGAGTAAAATCTTGCTCAAACAGAATAAAAGGTACCGTAATTTTGTTTTGTCCTGTTATGAATGGTTCTTTCGATTCAATGCATGGGTCATGCGTGCATCCTGTGGACTTGCTTTATTTTTCATCTGTTTTTGCAGCTGAAGTATTTTTTTAGTGTTTGTTAAATGTAGAAGATTTCAACTCAACAGAGTGATGAAAATCCTTACATTGAAACAAATTATTCTCACCCCCCTGCTTTTTAAATTAAGGGGCATGTTTTCTACTGTATAACTAAGGGTGAATTTAGCTTCCTGTTTAACATCTGTGTTCCTTCTGTCTGTCTCTCTTAGCTGTCTGCATAAGCCAGTTGTCTGAAATTTTACATGGCTCTGAGTTTTTCCCCTTGGGGAAGCTGGGAAAAATGAGAAAAAGAGGTACAATCTGTCCTTCTTAGAGGTAGCAGTGGAACTCTCTTGTTGTAATAGCACTATGTCATTCTAATCCCTGTGCTGATTCATTTAGAAGATAGGGCAAATTGGTTGACATAGATTGCAAATTGTTTTGATAGATTTTATAAACTAAGTCCTCATTCATTATATGGACCTGAATGACTGGAGGCAGCAGTGTGGAAAAAATTGGATGATGTCCTCAACTTTTCTGTGAGAACAAACCTTAAACCAGGAAAACCTGTGGAATGAAATGGATGCTGGTTCAACTGTCTACTTGTGGGCTTATACACCAGACCTCTGCTACTTGAATGACTGGGGTAACTGGAAGCCGCAGGCTGGTGGGTAAGGAGCGGAGTTTGACACGCAGTGTTGGGGAAATGGATGGAGAAAGAGTATAAAATAAACCTGGATGGTTCCCTGCAGAAGTTGGGGTTTGGTTTGTTTTTATATTAAGCTTTGAGTCCATCTTCGTTTGATCTGGTACAGAACTAATTCTGTTCAGTGATTTTACTTTTTAGCTCAGCCTCTTCTGTGTGACTTTCTGGAGTTAATGACATATTTTTGCAGAGGTTGCCTGCTTCTAGCAGTGATAGTGCTTGATGTTTAGAGTTACTGCCAAGGACTGGTGTGTGCAGAAAGGCTCCTGATGATACTCGCTCCTGTGCAGACCAAGGTCACCGCTAAACTTTGTGCACGATGTTGGGGATGCAGAAAGGAAAAGACTGCACATGTAGGGAGGAGCAGACAGGACAGGTGACCCTGAACTGACCAGTGAGGGATTCCAGCCCATGTACATCATATCTAATATAAAGCTGAGAGATCAGAAGGGTCAAGCTCTTCTTCTTCAACAGTTAGCATCCAAAGGAGGACTCTGCTCATTCTGACCCTGATCCTGATTTGTGCTTTGCCAAATCCCCCTCTGGGATCCAGTTGCCATCTGCCCCTGAGTCTGGTCTTGGACTTGCCCAGCTCCTGCTCACAGCATCCATGGTGACAGTGCCATAATTGCTGCTTAGGGGTTGGGCTCGATATTGGCTTTGTATATATTCCATTTTAATGTTTTCATTACAGCTGGTTTAGTTCTCTTTTCCAATCCATCAATTTCTCTCCCTTATTCCTTTTCCCTTCCCCTTTGGGAAGTGTCTGTCATTCATCTAGGGGCTGGCCCAGCTCTAACCCTCCACAGGTCTCTCAAAACTCTGTCCATTTAAGTTTTTAAAACAAGATGCAATATTTTGCCTGAAATGTCTTCTGGTAAGCTACAATTACTAAGTACATAATAAATATTACTCAGCAAAGTACTATGGATGTGTTTCAGTATGGTCAGAATTCCTTACTGTAGTGGATATTTTTGGGTTTGGACTGCTGTAAACTTTCTAAAAGTAATTTGCCTTGGGAAAAGGAAGGAATTCAAATATGTGGTTACTTGAGCAACTGTGGTTTTCCTCGTGAAACTCTGTAGTTTATTTTATGCCGTGTATGCTATATGGATCAGCTCACACCATATCCCAGTGCTTCCTTCAGCATCCCACGTGCATTCTGAACCAAGGCGTGATGGAGCAGGCTCCAGGGAGCTCTTCACAGAGGAGCTGTGAGAATTGCAGAGGTGTCTGGTCCCTTTTTGTCAGGCGAGCATACGGAGCCGTTGCAGCAATTGCAGTCTTAATCCAGCTTCTCAGTGTGGTAGCATGTCTGCTTACCTTCAGAAAACAAATAGTAATGTCAGGCCCATGCAGATACTTCTCAGTGAGCAGTAAAGAAAATAAAAGCTTCTAGCCCCTGGGTATTGCCAGGAGGAAGGAAAAGAAGCATTATGTGTGCATGGGCAGAGGCAAAGAGCCCCATGGTAGGAGATGAGGCTGTGAAGGTTTTCTGTTCTCTCTGTAGCCTGTCTCCATAGTCTAATCCAGAAAAGGAGACAGTAGCAGTAGGAACAGACACTGTTAGGAGTACAGGCTCCAGAATATTGCATTGTGAGTAAAGACCAACATCATCTTCCCCACAGAATCACCAAATTGTAGGGATTAGCAGGGATCTCTAGAGATCATCTAGTCCAAACCCTGCTGTGGGTTTTGAAAACGTCCAGAGAAGGAGATTTCACAACCTATCTGGGCAGGCTCTTCCAGGGCTCTGTCACCCTCAAAGAAATTTTTCCTGACCTTGAGGTAGAACTGTCTGTGTTCTAGTTTGTGCCTACTGGGCCTTGTCCTGTCACTGGGCACCACTGAAAAGAGTCCGGTCCCATCCTCTTGACACCCACCCTTTAGATATTGATAAACATTAATCACATGATCTCTCAGGCTTCTCTTCTTCAGGATGAACAGCCCCAGGTCTTCCTGCCTTTCGTTGCGGAGATGCTTCCATTCTCTAATCATCTTTGCAGCCTCCGTTGGAATCTCTCCAGCAGTTCACTGTCTCTCTTGAACTGGGGAGACCAGAACTGGATACGGTAGTCTTGATGTGGCCACACTAAGGCAGAGTAGAGAGGGAGAAAAAAAGAAATCAGTATTCTTGATCAACCAACAATAGCTGCAGTAATCCCCTTCAACTTTCTCCTAGCCACAAATAGCTGGCACCTAACAAGTTCAGAGCACTTCCAGTACCTCTAGAAGCATACTGAACATGACTCTGTCATGACCATGACAAATTTAGTCCTAATCCCATTAGCCTTCTCCGTAGTCTGGACTGATGGCTGGATGACAAGTGGGCACAGTCAGACATTAGGCTGATGCTGAATAGAGGATTTTGATCAACACTTACATGCATTCTAGTAAGAGTAATAAAAGATTTGTCATCACTGCAGTTCTCAGTTGGACCTCTAAACACTTGTTTTCAGGATTCCCCCTCCCCCTTTCTAATGGTCTTCTTCCAAGAAGTCCCTCTGGAAGAGCCAACAAATTATGAGCAACAAGTAGTTATTAACTGATTTTCTTGATGGTGAACGGCCATATCAGTTTTAGCACTGCAGACACTGTATCTTTTCGCTGTCAGTTCTTACAAAAGAGAAATTTGTCTTTACCTTAGGCTTAGCAAAGTTCCTTTGACATGTAATTTCCAAATTTCATTGAGACAACACCTTGGATCTGGGCTGAGGATAGGAAAATGAAGAGTTGGAGTTGTTTTCACAGTTGTGGTGAAATACAGTCTTTCACTTTATTGCAGTAGCTTGTCCCGTCAAGGTCAAGCGAGCTTACTGCTTGCTGGTTGTTAGCATATCAACTTGCAGCGGAGCTGAAAGGTAATCTTACAGCTCAATGGGGATTTTACAAGATATTTACAGTATTTTAAAGCACTTATCAGGAAGAAGTATATGTTTAAAAGAGAAAGACGTTAAGGGACAAAAATTGGAAAAGGTAAGAAACATTTGTGCTCCTTATCTAGATGCTGTTTGGTTTTCTTTAACTAGTTGTGTTTATCAAATTCAGTATGAATGTTTTTGGAGAATGGAGGTAGGAATGGTTGGACACCTCACTGTTGGTAAAGTAACATGAAGTTTTAAGATCCCAAATTTCAGAATTTCCTTCCTTTTTTTCACTATCCCTCTTGGCTTCTGGTTTGTGTCAACTATTCTTCAATCTTGCAGGCATCCTCTTGAAGAGCTAATTTTATTCCTAGACATAGGAAAAAAAGCAACCGGGATGGTATCTGCTGGCAGATCTTGCATTAATAAGGGGTCTTCTGCTGCAGAACGTTACTGGAGCTGTCAGATACCCAAGAAGCCGCATCCAGCCGTATGTTCCACTCTACACTTGGAAAAAAAAACAAACTCAAAGCAATTATCCATCAGGAGCTTTACAATTGGTACACTAGATATTCCTTTCTGTAGTTACCCAGTACGCTAAGCGAAGAACAAATCCTGGATCCGCTGTGGATATTAATAAGTGGTCTCCAAAGATAAATTACGCTGATAATCTAAAAAGATCCCAACAGAGTACTGGAAATTCAAGCCATTACAAAAATAACAGGTATTTACGGTAGGCACACACACTTGGCTTTCTCCTGTAAACTTTCCAGCCTGAGTAAACTGCACATTTTTATTATTGATGCTACATTTAACTTGTGTTTAACTTTTGTTGTTGTTTTTTATTATTAACCAAAACATTGCTGATATTTAAAGAAAGCCAAATAGCTGATTGTAGCCTTGCTTGCGAAGATCTTTGTTGTAAAATTATGTATCTTATGGATCACCAGTGTTGTTGAAAATATACATAAGGTGAAAAATATGCTATATGAGAAGCTTGGTTTTACACACACATAAAGAACAAATATAGGTAACTGTTGATGGTATAAGATACAACTTTTATATATATATAGCTTTTTATTTCAATAATTGACAGTGGTATACTGATGAATTGTCAAAGCAAGATTTACTCTAACTTTTTTGTTGCAGAAATGTACCATCTGTGTAAGTTTATTATTATTAGCAATTATAAGTAATCAACTGTAAAATAAAATATATTACTATCTAATTATTATATAATTAGCTGTTATTTTATATATCTAGGAACACTTAGGGAAAGAACTGAACTTTTTTTGTTGGATGAAGGCAAATGTTTGATGTTTATGCTGAGCTAATTTGAAAGCACCTAGTTACAGGCTTTGTGATCACTAATAATCTTTTTTATTACCTATTCTTTTTGTTATTGTCATCCTTATCCATCTTGTCTTCTCATATTTGTCAAAAACACTTCAGACTTTTATTTGAAAACTTTTAAAATTCTCTTAACTTTTTAAAGACAATCTTCTATTTTGTGCTTTGTACTTCACCTACTTGCTGCAAGAGCACAGAGTTCTATTCTCAACTACACAGATGGCATCATATCTCCTCTTAAGTTTAAGGAACTTCAAGTGACTTCATTAAAATAATAAAAACAGTTATGGTCTTCTGCAGTCACACACTCTCAGACCCCAAGTCCAAAAAGATTTCTTTTCCTCTAAAACAAAGATGGAATATTTTGGAAAAGCAACTCGAAAGCCTTAGTCATCATCTCTTACCCTTTAGCGGTATAAGGAATTGTTTGACCTGTTTTTGGTACGCAGGGATTGAGAATCTAAAAGCTGATCTGCTAGGAGATTAGTCAAAAAGTCACTAAGAATACAGAACAAAAGAGGTTTGTGATTCACAGATAAAATATCAGGCATACATTCAACAAAGGGAAAGACTAGTCTGTGGAAATCTGTTACAGCTGAAGACATGTGGGATCTTGACAGCCAATGTTACAATTGCTTGGGATGTTACCCTGGTAATTTTAAATTCCTTTCCAAGGATGCCTACTCTCTTGATGGATCAGCTGGGGAATAGCATCTCTTTTTTGAGGCTCCCTTTACAAACAGTTCTGGCAAATCCCAAGCTCTAAACTACAACTATAAATTTTTTAAGCCATTACTGGGCTCCTGTCCTAATACTTATTTTGATATCTTTTTAACTGACTGTTTTTCTAGCTGTACAGTTAACTACGAGCTGCAGCAAACAAACCACAGTAGCAACTCTCTCTCTCTTGTCAGTCCTGCCCATGCTGTACCCTTTGCAGACAAAAGGAATATACACGTCACTTCCTCATTTGGTATAATGAGGTTTTTCTGTCAGCTTATTCACCACCAGACAACCCTCTGGCTGGTACAGCTGCAGTCTGTGCGGGCTGGCACACAAGCGCTTTGTCATAAAGATCTCTGGTGTGTGGGTCTTGCTTCCAGGAAAATGACATATAGGGTGGGGTTTTTTCCTCCTCCCCCTGCCCGTAATTAAATTAGACCATGGCGATGATTGCATTACAGGCCTGAGTGGAGAAATCCATCTTCTTTCAGGTTGGTAAGGTAACAGGAATGATTTCCTGTTGTCCTAAGTAGGAACCAGAAAAAAAAAGACCCTCATGAATTTTGGGCAGCAAGTACACTGGCAAATTCGATCAGAGCAAGCTTTGGCATAACCATTTTCTTGCTGGCATCCAAATGGCAATGGTAGAAGAAACGCAACTCCTGTAACCATCTTTAGAGAAGGGACAACTTAGATTAAACTACCTAAAAATAGCTCCAAGAAGTAACCTACAAAAATAGGTTAATTAAAGAGTGAATGGGCATTGGGAGAACAGACAGGGACTAATGGGATCATTAAGTTGACTCTATGCTAAATTTATTCAGTAGCAGAGTTCATTTTTTTTCCCCCAAGGTTAAAAAATGATAATTCAGGAGTGCAGAGATCTACTTCTACGTCAGCTGACATGAATCCCTGTCCCCCCTCCACTACCCATCACAAAGTCTTTTGGGATGGTTACTGTGTCTGTGTCTACATATGTTTAATCATAGTGCTTTGTACAATCATAATTGTAGGGATTTCTGATCTCTGTCATAATCCTTTAAATGGATATAGCTGCTGTTATGGGAAGTTACATCACAGAACAGTAAGAAGACAAAATCAAGTCTGGTGAAGCCTGCTGTGGCTGTAAATAAAACGGTGAGAAATATTTGGGAAGGAATGTCAACATTTTGGAGTTATTCCCATATTACCTTAGTAATTATTTTTTTTTCTGATGTACTTTGCTTTTAATGCTTGATGCTGGAGGATGCGAATCGATAAATGTGAAGCCTGTAAACTTCAGCTGCTGTTTTCATGCCTGTTGTTACATTTGAACTCGCAAATAGCAGATCAGGTGAGGGAAATGCAGTAGTGTCCAGCTAAACAGCCCACTGCAGCTGAGCTCAAAGGAGAAGAGCAGGATATATATAATCATTTTGCCATTTTATTCTCAGCTCATTTTGATTGAGATCTTCTGGTTTTCACTGTGATCCAGCGCATTGGCTTCAGCTTTGGCACATCAGCTAGCTGTGTTGCACCTACAAGGGAAATGCTTGTCAAGATACAATTATGTAGTGTTCTTGCATCTAAAACATATCTGTTGAAGGAAACTCTTATTGACCTTTCAACTGGCCACAACCTTGCAAGAAAGAAAAAAGGAATAACTGGAGTTTGGTGACTCTGGGGCACTGATGATACTCAGTGTTGTAGTTCGGGATCTAGCAAAGGCTGAATTGCTTAATGACTTCCAGGGTGGGGGGGAAGCTTTATAGCATGAGACTTGGAAATGTGGAAGGGAAAAGAGATGTTGCAGGTGAGCTTAATCCTGCAGAGAGAATATTCTCCTGAAACCTAATTTTTCTTTTATATTGTTAAAAAGGGAGAAGAGCTATGTGCAAATGCAGGTGGTGACTACGGGTGGTAGGCTTAGGTATGCTTGGTGAAGAGGGCTGGAGAAAAACTTATGAATGTGACTGAAAGAGGAAATAGGCTGGTGGACTTTTTGGCTGTAGGTTTTACCAGAGTGGCCTTGGGGTTGTGTGGAGAACTAATGGTTGTCTCTCTGGCAGAAACCATCATGCTCCATCACTGCGTCACCTTTTAGTCCTCTGCCTTGTCTGACTGCAGACATGGGAACTGCTGAGCTGAGAATTTGCCTGTTGTCTTTTTTTTTTTTTATTTCCACATCTTTCTTAGGGAAAACAAATTACAAAGTATGGGATTTTTTGTAAACTAACAAAATTATGTTAAAGATGTGCCTGATTCAAGTTGCTGATTTATTACAACCTGAGAATGAGTGTCTGAAGCCCCAGCCTTGGGCTGACCTGCGAAGGCAGTCTGCTGAGAGTAAGGGCTTTCTGAAAAAGCTGCTCATTTTGATACTTTCTAAAATGTTTAAGCTCAAAAAACTCTTTGACAGGTAGAGCACACAAGGCTATTTCTTTACTCCGTGAAGTTTGATTAGCAGAGGACAGCTAGTGTGAGAAACTTCCCAAAGGTTATTAGAGGTCTTTTCCAGAAAGAAACCATGAAGGAGAAAATCGACAAGCATTTGTTTGATAAAACATAATCCAGCTGTGGTAATTAGATCCCAGAAGGATGAGTTCTGGGGTTTTATTTGTCTCCAACCAAAGGCTGGTATACAGTAAGTTGTCATCACTTCAAGGATGCAAACAGAGATGGAATATTTAATAAAGATCAGGGTAGCAAAAGCAAAAGCAATTTAATTTTGCACTTGGAAGTGTACCAAAATACAAATGCAACCTAAAATTTCTTGCCTTTGTATTCTGCTAGCAGGTGAGAAGGGTTTTGCCTTTGTTTTATTCCTTTTTGTAAGTAGCTGAGTGCTTTCTTTAAAGCTTTGTAACAGTTGTCTGACCAGAAGCCTTTCTCACAGCAAGGGCTCCTTGTTTTATGGGGTTCGGTACAGAAGGCAGATAATGTGGCTACCATTAATGAGCTCCTGATGGACATTAAGTTTTACTCTTGAAGAACCAGGAAAGTTTGTAGAGCTTCACAGATACTGTGGAAGACCTATCTGATAAACTGGTTTACGGTGTTTGAAGTCACCAGAAGCAACAGCATTCCAGACCGGTTGTACAAGCTGCTTGTTGACAAGAATGGGAAGTGGGTGTCTGAAGGTGAAACTTCACACCAGCAAAGCAGCAAACTCTTGAGGAGGTAACACAGGTGAAGCACGTGTGTGTACGGAGCTGAAATTCTTTTTAAATTGTTAGAGGAAAAACTGCTGCTTTTCGTCCAAGTTCAGCAGAGTGAATTGTTTCTTGTGCTCTTTTGTTTCTTTGCTATTTGTGTGTCTTGTGAATTCCCTTCTGCTCGGAAAGTCATATTCTTTTGAAAATAGTTTTGAAGTAAACATTTCAAAAAATAGTAAAGAAATAATTTATTTCAATAGCAAAAATGGGAAAACTGGCCATTGTTAGGAGGCGGGTTGTATAAAGTACACACTGAGCCAGCAGAGCTGAGCCTGAGCAGCACTGCTGTTACCTGCAGGCTGCCGGCAGCGTGAGCACCTCAGACTCTGGTACAACCAGGTTTTGAGAGCCAGGTAGTGTTGAGTCAACACTCAGACTGCAAGCAAAACCTGGGGCTCAGCAAGAAGCATTTCTCCTCTGCCTCGCCGCTGTCCCTACACAACCACAGATTTCATTTCAGCACTGCTGGGAGCAGCAGAGTTGGCTGTATGAGCAATGGAGCAGTATGGTGGTGGGGTACACTGCTGGGTCAGCCAAACTGAGGGACAGGTGTGTGTGGTCTTTCCAAAATCTGTTGTTCTGATATGGTTCTAAAAGTCTGGATGTAAGGTGAGCTTATCTGTGATCAAAAGAAATGCACTGATTTCTGCCTAGCTGTAACAAATCTCTAGTAAAACAAACAAAAAACCTAACTTGCTCTGATAAGAGGGTTTTTTTCACAGGTGAGTACCTCACACTAGGAAATCAAGTTGCTCCTATTTCAGCATCAAACTAGTTTGATGGTACAGTAAATCTAATTGGGGGTTGTCGCTGATGTGGCAAAGCTGCTGCAGCCATGTGCTGAACAACCCTGGTTTGTCATAAAACCATTACGTTGGCTCAGCTTTGAAAAACTTGTCTCATTGGATATTACCTCTTTATACCTTTCTAATTTTATGCTGGATCAGAGTCGGTCAGTTCTAGTGTAGCCAGCTCAAAGCCAACATAAACATTCTGTCTGGTGTTCCAGCTTCTTTGGCTGAAAGGCAGTCAGGAGTCCATCTGAATCCCAGTTAAGTTTATGCTGCTGCTGGATCCAGACACTCGCACAGCCTTGCCTAGAGAGTGCTGAGTGGTTTGGAGAGCCAGAAAGACCCAGGAAGCCGAGGCGCACCCTTCAGGAGATGTTTCAAATGATGCACTTCATGCTGATGAATTGTGCTGTTAGGAACTGAACCAGTTAAGGCTCAACAGAAAGAAATGAGCTAATCATTAAATTGTAAAAAATATATCCAAGGGAGCGTAAATGAATGAAAAACTGTATAACAATCTTATTTCTAGAGTGTTGTGATTTTTGAACGTCTGCATTGGCAGCTTAAAAAAACCCCAGACTTGTAAACCAATCTTTATATGCAGAGTATTACTACTTCAGTTCCCAGGAACTGATGGTCTAATTGGTAGCTCAGAGAGCTTATCTTTCTACAAATGTTCGTGAGATAGAGATGGCTGAAGAAAAATTGGTTTGTGTGCTGAAGGAAATACTTTGAAAGCTTCAAATACATTTGTGCTTGGAAACAGTCTTGCCGACACTTGTTTGCCCCTCTATCTTTAATGTCATGGCGTGCTTTTAGAGCAAAGCCTGTTTATATGTAAATGGTTCTTTGGTGGAGAAATTGGCTTAGTCGAGAATATGTATCAGCCTTCCTGGGGCTTGCAGGTTTTACAGGGCAAATAAAATCTCTTATCATGATATGCTGCAGATAGATTCATTTGAGTGGCATATTTGTAATATTTAAATCCTTGGAAATGTTTACTTCCCCCCTCCTCTTCAGTAAGGGACTGCTTGAGAGGGTAGCTCACTTGGAAGACTGTTCCTAGATTAGGCTGTGTTCAGCTAAGCCTATTGCTGCAGTTCTGGTAGCACCCAGAATATATTTTCCTTAAAATGTGAAAGATAATGACCTATTCAAGGACTACATCTTGGGTCAGATTCAGCTTTTTATTTATCTGAGCTAAAACAAAATAAGCAACGTCTGCACTGAGGCATGTCTCCTCCTCAGTGGTTCTCTGTCCAGAAGGAAGTGAATACATCGGTGAGATGGAAAACCTTATTCTCTGTGGCTAAACTACCTTTGTGTAGTTAATATATGTGACATGAATGTGGTATCGACAAAAGGGCAGCTAAAGTAAAATGTTTCAATGGTATCAGAAACAAAATACACCACGTAGACTCTATGTAAAATATACTGTGATAAAAATATCACACATGGATACATTCCACTCCTGGCTTGTGAAATAAGTTGTTTGGGCTTTTTTTTTTTTTTTTTTTAAATTGTTCTTTAAAGCAATGATTTCCCTTACTCTGATGACAAAACTTGATCGGTTTATGCTGTGTTTCTCATAATAATTCATAGCTTGGACTTGAGATTTAGACCATTATATATGGATCACATGGCAAAGTGTAGCATCTAGGTTGTGGTGGAATGTATCGTGTATCAGCTTTTGGGGGCATAAAATGTATTTATTTACTAGCTTCCTTTTGGATGCAATAATTAGAAACAGAGTAGGTAAATGGTGTCTTATTTTGGTGTGAAATACAAAAGAATGGACCTTTCTGCCCTTCATGAAGTGAGGTAAATTATTTTGCGATTAAAAAAACACTGATGTTGAGCTTTAACTTGAATTATTCATTGGCAGCAAAATGGCTTCCATTGTTAAAGTAGATTTTGGAATTTGAGATAATGCTGAGAAAAAGAATGAATTTCAGTTTTGTATCCAACCATCTACTGAATCTGTACATCATCTCTCTTTTCAGGGGGGTTGTTATTTAATGACAATAAGGAAGCATAGTGAAACTATTCTAACTTCATTCTCAAGAAGTGAATTAAACCTAAAAAGCAGTAGCCAAATGCAATCATCAGGAAAAGCTATTAATTACCTTAGTAAGAGCTAGGGCTATTTTCTTTTCATGGAAATTAATAACGCAGCAAATGTTCACCTGTCTTTGGAGGTACTTTGTAACTGCACAGGAAGGTTTTCAGTGCTGAGTAAATTTCACCAGCTGTCATGTTTTGAGAGCTGCAAGGGGTGTTGAGCCAGTCCCTGGGCACTGGTGGATCAACTTTGAAAGGTAATGGTTAAACAACAAAAAAAGCCCAAAGAGCTCCTCCCATCATCCTCAAGAGAGCAAAAGCCACCTTTGTGGACAGATCCATAAGTGTTTAGGCCCAAGCAGGCTTTGATGCTCATTTTTTGTATAACTGATATGTGGAAAAGAACATACCCAATGCTCTAGAAAGTTCAAACTGTTCTGGAATAACCATGATCATAAAGAATTTTGGCAGCTTCAGTTGCATAATGCAGTAGTTCAGCTGGGTTTGTGTATTGCCAGCAGTGAGATGGTCAAAACATAACTTAGCAAGGCTATGGCTGGTGCATATTCAGCATGGTTTGAAAGTTCTTAAAAGTACAAAATACTCCGGTTTGCAGAATTTCACAATAATTAGCAATGCATTGAGAGTTAAAGCGATTAATAAGGAAATGCTATATAGTGAAGTTTGCACAAGGAAGCAAGTAGAACCTGCCACGAGTGATCTTTTCCCTTAATCCCTTCTAATACAAGGGTCTCTATTCTAGTTTTCTGGGAATTTCCTAAAAAACTTTCAGGTGGAGTGGACAATTTCCCCCCTCCTCTCCTTATTTGTCCACACAGCTACATGTTGAGAGATAAATAATTTTACAGGAGGACCATGCTAGTGTTACATGAAGTAGGTTTGCTACTTTTGTTCTTGGAGATTTTGCATTACAATAAAGTACTGGCTAGAGTTATGTTGTCTGCAATTGCAGCCAAATGCTCCTTGCATCTCTTTGATCTGACTTGCTTTTGGACCAAGACTTGTATCTTTGTGGGCTTTCCTCTCTCCCCTCCGCCATCCACCAGTTTTCCTTAACTGGGCATAATTTTACAACTCCCATACGAGGCCTTTCTTTAAATGGCAATCCATTACAGCGGTCCCGTAACCAGCCCTATCCAGAATGATGGCATGGCCACATCCCAGAAACTTTTGGGACTTCCTGGAGAGGTACTACAGCTGCAGGTTTGGGCACAGGAGAAGGGACTTCAATTTGTCAGATCACATAACAGCTTTTCTCTGAGTATCATTGTGCAGTTGGCCACTCTCTGTTCCATAGCATAATGCTAGACTTAAAGCTAGGCTTGTTCTAATACAATAAAACATATTAGAGTTGATGTTAATTATGTTCAAGTGGCAGCCAAAATCCTGAATTATCTTAAAGTGCGTTTAGCTTAATCTGTATATTTTAATGTTCTGCTTTTTAGTCTATAAAGAATTTATGGGTTGTCTTTACTGACTCCAGCAGTCACAGCCGATACATTTTTATTGCTAGTGTATTTAAGAGCACTACTTAAAGACCAGGAGCCCGCTGAAGAGGTGGTGTTCACTGTTATGATTTGAAGTAGGCTCAGAGTAACACCAGGTTAGGTTTTGTCAAGGTTTTTAGATGCTGATGTAAAAGCAAAAGGTTTAAAGGAATAATCTGAAGGAGAGAAAAGAGATGGCTTTGTGCCTCACTTGTGGTACTTTGTTGGTAGTCAGCTGAATTACCCCAAATATGCTCTATGTATAAACACAGTATTTTGATATACCATTAATCAGTGTGCCACTTTAGCGGTGCTTACTGGCGTAACATTTATGAGAGAGAATCTTTTTCTCCTTAAGGAGCAAATCTCAAGACCTTTACCAGTGCTCTCCATCCTGTGGGCACAGGATTGAGAAGGTTGAAGCCAGGGTTGCTGTCACAGCAGTCTGGCTGCCAGGGATGGCAATGCCTGGTGTTGCTTGCAGTGTACAAACTACCAAAGGTCAGGGACCACTGCTCAGTAACATCTAGCGTACAAGCTATTTCTCTCATCTATTATTAGAATGGATCAAAACTTGATTGAAATTCTATGTGAGATGGCTTCCCTTTTTTTCTGTTTGCTTCCACTTGTGCATAATTTTGCTGTTCTTGCCCATCTCTGCCTATTGGTTCTGGTCAGTGTGCGCCCCACTTCACCAAGCTAAGAATGGAAGTCTTGACTGCCTTGTCTGGCAGCCCCAAAGATAGTCTCCTGCAGTTTTTTTCTGCCACCAACTAGATTAGGAAGGCTTGTGCTGCAGTGACAACCTCCCTTTCATTGCCAGGTATTGCTAAGAATATAAGCAGTGTTGTTATTGACAATGGAAAAAAAAGAAAAAGTCATATTGACAATAAAAAAAATTAATCACAAGATGGATAAGTTGGTGGCCTTTGGAAGTTATGTATTAAAAATCAATTAGCAGATGAGAAATTATTACAAAGAATAAAAAAGCCATTCTCTTGAGGGAAGAGGTTAACAGTAGTGTTTCTCAGGATGAGTTTTATTCCATATACTTAACAGTGCTTCCAGCAGTGAGGTAAACAGGGCTGTAATTTGATGATGACTCAGAATGACTGACATTATATGGAAACTTAAAAGACTTTAGATAAAAATTGCAGAATCCACAATGGAATCATATAAATTACTAAAACCTGGATGGGTTCTTAATTAGTTGAACTCCTTGGGGAAGAATTTTCTGGAAGTGTTTTTAGATGACTTCTTGAAAACAGTGCTGGTTGAAAAGGCAAATAAAATGCTCAGTTCTTACAATGTGGCCAGGGTTGATCACTTCTCTTTAGGAGGGTGGGTGATGTGAATACTTCTATAAGATGGGGCAACAAGTTACCAAAAAAAGCTATAGCAGAAGTAGTAAATACCTGTTGAAAATTAAAAATACTGTGACAAACAAGGTATTCAATATGTTCATGAAAGGAGAGTCTAAAACATGCCTCTCGCACGTGTTTATTTTGTCATAAAGCAGGAGGGTTTTAAGAACGTAAGTTGATGTAGTAACTTGCTCTATTTGGAGAGCTGTTCCCTGTGCAGGGCTGAAATTCTTCATAAAGCCTCCCACAGAAGCACATTGGGAAGAAACAACGAAGACCAGAGAAACAAAACCTGCACAGGGGAGTTTGGAAGGCTTTGTTGTGGCCGGAGGCAAACCCGGCAAGGATGTGGAGGGTCACTAGTGCCTTTTACAGTTTGTGCTGCCTAGTGTGATATGTGATCCTTGCTCATGCCATGGGGAAGCAAGAGCACGTTACGTGGGTGCTCCCATGCTTGCCACCTGCTTTCCAGCTGAGGGTTGCTCTAATGGATGACTTAAAAATGGCCAAAAAATGGGATGAAAGACTTGTTTTGCAAAGCCCTGCGTCTTGGGCAGGGCAGAGGAGGCCGGTGAGCTGCCTTTGTGTGACGGAGACATTTCTTTCTCTTGCAAAAAGCTACTGCAACAGTCCCGTACCTCTGGGTCCAACCAAAAGTCTGTCTTATTCGGTGCCCTACCTTTGTCACGGCCAAGAGCTGACACTTAGTGAGGAGTGTAAGGATGGGGCAAGCATTTTATGGCAGCTGTCAGAATGCTTTCCTAGCTGGCTTTACACTCCCCTAGAACTTTTTGATCCACAAATTTTATCTTCATGCTTTCAATCCCTCATTGGCTTTTTCTTAGGTGAATTTGTACTATTGCTTTTCAGCTTTCATAGAGTTTTCTCTGCTGCATCCACTCTGCTTTATCTGAAGGAGCATCTCCTTTTGTTTGTTTTGAACATCCATCAGGCTGGTTTCATTTGATAGCCCCTATTTTTGTTGTCCAGCTGTAAGTTTGATTTGAAGGAAC
Organism: Chloroceryle aenea; assembly: GCA_013399075.1. NCBI lineage: Eukaryota > Metazoa > Chordata > Aves > Coraciiformes > Cerylidae > Chloroceryle > Chloroceryle aenea. The sequence goes on along the minus strand of VWZY01003960.1, from coordinate 482,208 downwards.
CTTAGTTCTTACTGTTATACCGTAATGTACTGTCTCTGCGTGACACACTACGATAACACCACTTTATTGCATTGGTTATTCCATCGTAGGGTTTTACTGATGTGTAAAGGAGACAATACATACACTTCAGCCAAACATGGGGTTTTGTTCCACGTTTTTGGGTTTTTTTTTAAACTTCAGCTGTTTGGTTTTTTAATATAGAATTAGAGCCTTGATCATCTGTTAAGTTTAATGTAGTGTTACTTAGTGTTATATTACAAATGATTTAGCATTTTAATTCAAGTCTACAATGAGACTATTATCCAGATATATTTCTTCTCTCGCAAATGGGTGAGTCTTGACTATAATAGTAATTTTGGAATATTATTCTTCAGCTGATGGTTAATAACGTCAGCTTTGAGGGAACTAAACACTTTGTGAATGTGTCTCCATCTACTGGAAAAGTACTCTAAAGGACCTCTACCTTTTGCCATATATAATGTTCTCTTTCCTAGCTGATGTGGCAAGAATTTAGAAACCATGGGTGGTAGGTCTGTCAGATGTGGGTGGCAGATGAATGAGTCCCAGCGGGGGAGAGCAGGGGTTGATGAGAGAGAGGCAGAGAAGAACAGAAAGGGACAGAGAGAAGACTTTTTTCCCAAAGTAAAATGTGCAAAAGGTCACTGAGAGTGTGGCAGTGCCGATGCAAACAACAATAAAATCCCTTAACTCGTTAAAGGAACGTTTAAAGGACTGGCAAAACAGATGGTGCATGAGTTAAAGCTGTACAGGAGCAACTTACCTTCTGCAGCAATTTCAGCAAGGCAGTTATTTCTGTGGTTGTTACTCTATCATTCAATCACAACATGCAATTACTGTAGCAAACCTTCTGTCATATTGCACACGTTTTCACACTTGTCAGAGGAAAAGTCATAGCTTAAACAATATGGTTTAAAGTACTGCTTAGTTATGAATTTTGTAACTGTATTTTAATGTAAGACAGAAGTGTTCTGTTGAAGCAAATCTCAAAAGAACAAGAATCAGGGGAATATGCTCAGGAAAAAAAACCACAATGTCTTCGTTGGCCATACAGATCCCATTACTACAAATGGAAATTTCTCCATGTTAATGCCTTTGCATCAGGCTGAAAACACAAGTAATTAGAGCCCCGTTTTAGAGTCACTGCATGTGCAGAACTCTCACTGAAATCAGTAGGAGCTTGGAGAAAAGGCAGAAAGAACAACTGGGACCTTAATACCAACACTTCCCTTTTATGGTGTTTCTACCATAGCACATGGTACACAATCTCTCAGATATTTTTTAATTCTCTTCAAAGTATTTGAAAAGAAGAAACTGTGAAGCCAGTTTCCTAACCCTTTACCATCCAACCATGCAAGTTCCTAATTTCTTTTTTTTTCCTCATTGCTTTGGGATTTTTTGGACGTTGATTTTCTTTCTGTTTTTTTTTTTTTTTTTCACTCCTCCTCAGGCTGCATTTTTTCTCCAGAACCGGTATCTCTTTGCCATATGTGGCTGTTTAGATGTATATATATGCTTTTGTCTCTCACTAAATGGTTTGCATGACTGATAAAGTATTAGTAATGCAAGTGGTTCTTCCTTACAAAGTTTCTTGAATAATAATACGTCTCTGGTTTAGACCTTTTCATGTCTGTCTTTCCTCCAAGAAAAAAACAAAACAAAACAAAAATAGTTAAGAGCAACAGCACAAGGATCTCAATATGCTTTTTTTTATAAAATGAAAAGGTTGCCTGAGGGCAATTCAACCAGAAGAGACAGGGAAATCAAAGTGATGGGTATATTTTTCTGCTCTGTTTTGATTGCTCTATGAAGTCTTCTTCATTTGGAAAATAAGTATTTAAAAACAGAGAGAAAATTTTATGCCTTTTCTCCAGTTTTGCTTCTTCTACTAATTTAAAAATATCCATACCAGTTATTTATGTACAAAACTTCAGAAAACAGGCAGAATTTGACAAGGCATTGTTACTTGAATCCAAGTCAAAAATCTATCTGGATCATTATATTGAAGTCACTCTTCCACTTAAAATTATTAACGTTGTATTTTTGCGACTGCACCTCTCAAGAGAAAGAATAAATGTCTGTATGAGAATGAAAGCTGGAAGGGCTTAGAGAAAATGTACGTATTTTCTCAACTTTTTTCTTTTTCTTTTTTTTTTTTTTTAATGTGTGTGCTGNTTAATGTGTGTGCTGGCCTTTCTTGACATGGAAGTTTTCTTGAGATTTATCCTGACACAACCCCACCATACCAGAAATTAGGTGTCCAGAGTTTTTGACCTGTTTTGGGCAATACTAATGAAACTTAACTTGCTTATTTGTGTCATTCAACAGCAGTTTTAAAGAGAAAAAACAAATAGAAATAGTATTTGGATTGCAGTTGAAGTTGAGGACTTCTTGCTGCCTGCAGTGGCTCCAAATCAAGCCACAGATGGTTGACAGGGTTCCTGTAGCTGGTGCTGTCCTTGCACAGATGCTCCAGCAATGCTGAAAACAATGCAGGGCCTTAGGAAAAATCATAAAATGGATCCGAAAGCAGATGTGCTGCAGCTGTAAGGGGAGTGGTAATGGAAGCAGTGAATTCAGAACAGGGCGGATGGCAACAGTCTGTCATCAGGGAGAAGGGGAGCAGGAAGGATGGAAAGGAAAAAGCTAGAGTAGGGAGGGGAGACAGTACTGCACTGAGGGGACTCACGATAGCAATAGAAACATCTGTAGAGACTTTGGGAACAGTAGAATATAACTTAAAAAATATGAATAACCTCCTTGGTCTTTAAAAAGAGTCTCAACTCATCTTTATCGTGATTTATGTTCCCAGACCTCCTCAACAGAATTACAGTCGTGTAATCCACAACCGCCGTTATTTATTCTGGATAAAGAACACAATTTTGACTGTGATCTCCCTTGACATTTCCCAAGGTCTACTCCTGTCTTGTACCTTTCATCATCATATACTTCTTCAAGGTAGCTCTTTTACCTTTCTCAAAAAGAAACATGCATTTCAGTTGCTTACCCTGGACCAGGGTGACACAGCCATTGCAGGTTAGGTGAGATCAATTGCCTAGCCCTGCTTCTCTTCACCTGGGAGAATCTTTGATGTGTTGACAAGGTCAGAATCCAAATAAGACATTAACTCGCTGTATCATGGTGGCTAAGGTGGCAGGAAGGAAATAAAATCGCATCTTGCTCAACACGATATCCTTCCTTTTTCATTTTACAATGTGTGTCAATGGCACTTGGAACTATAAGACCTGCATTAAAATTACATATTACTTTTATATAAATGGGAGCTATAAATATCGCAAATAGTAAAACTAAAATTGTGCAGAGGTCCAGGAGACAGTGTGTCTAAAACCTACAAAATTAAGGGCATTTAGAGGAAAGCCTCAACATCCATCTGCCCTTAATTTACTTCATTATTCTCGGTTGTCAAGAGAATGATCTCAGTACTATGTTCATGTCATTTAATGCTCTTTCTTTCAAGGTTGGCTGAGATCTGAATCAGAGCATAGTGAAGTTGCAGCAGTATTTCCTCGGGTATGTTGGTTTAGATGAAGCAGTAAGGACAGGCTATAACCTGGTGTTGAGGATGAAGCACTTATTGTCACCGCAGCCAGTAAATACTTCAGTCGCCGAGAACCTTCTTGGTTGGTTTTGTTTTTTGTTTTTACATTAATATCATCTCGTGGGTTCTTACCCCTTTTCATTTGAAAATGTTATAAATGTCAAGCTAAGTATTGATCTGTCAACGTGGCACAGCACTGTTTGGGATCAGGGCCCTACACACTAAATTCGAGCTTGTTAAGAATGTTATGTAATGTTGAGAATGTAAGTGTAACAATCTGTATGCTGGAAGTACTAATGATGTTTCAGGTATATCCTCTCCCACCAGCCTGTGTGGGCTTGGGCCATGCTCATGATGTCCGCATCTTCTGAGGACAATATACACCTCAGAATTTGCATCTCCTGGGATGGAAATCACCCTGGACTACCAGAAGCATGAGCTGTGGCCAGCAGATCTGATTTTTGCAGCTGGAAACAAGTGAGAAGAGTGGAAGAGTGAGAATGCTGTGTTAGTTCTTAATTAGTCCTTCTGAGAAACAGTGTGTTCGCTGGCCTGGAGGTGCCTGCTCAGAGTTGGCATGTGTGTGTTTCTGAGGCAGGATTGTGCCAAACAGCCCTTTTCTTGCCCTTTTTTATCTCTCCTTTGCCATCACACCTGGGAGTCTGACTACCATACAGGATGATCTCATGAAGCTGGAGAAGTCTGGCCCATCGTTTTTCATTAAAAGTCATTTTGTGTTGAATCAGTGGAAAGAATATTCCTGTGGTTAGGACTCAAGAGAAGAAAATATGCTTTCTGGCAAACACATATGATTTCCTGTGCTCAAAGAGAGATTTGTTTCTCCTAAATTTAGCTTAGGTACCTAGCTTCAATCTGTAGTCAGCAATTCCCCATGGGAGCCATTCATCTGACCTGAAATGGCTGAATTGCCCTATTTATTAACTGCACAAAGAACGTTAGACCAGAAGTCCAGCCTCAAAATGGCTTAACTGAGATGAAGCTGGATCCAAGCTTTCCTCTTAGCAATATGCATGTAAGATGAGGTCAGTAGGTTCTGCAGAATCCTCTGAGGAGAAATATGCTGGTGGGCGTGAGATGCCCAAACCCTGCTGTGAAGGTGGCTGCTGAGATTCAAGAACTGGAATCCCTTGATACAACAGGTTGTTTCAAAGTGATTTCAATATGATTAAACAGTATTATTAGTCTTCTGAAAAGAGTCTATATCATTCCTTTTAAAACATATTAACTGCTCTATCTGTGATGTTCTTGTGAAGGAAGTTGCACATTCAAGCTCTTCACAAAATAATTAGATGCTGATAGCTCAGGGACTCTAGAGGCAAACCTCACAACCTCCTGTGGTGCCAGGAGGCTGATGCAATATGGGGCACGTGGTTGAACGTCCCTTTCTCTTTTTGAGAAAGGTAAGGGCATTTTTAATTTCTTGCTCTTTGGCATGAAGGAAACTCATAACTATTCTCTACTGGGGCTAAAAGCACATCACAGGTGTGATTCAAAATCAGTTCATCATTCATTTCAAGCCTCTTTCAGCATGGGTTGGAATAGGAAAAAAAAAAAAAAAATCTGTTCAAAGTTCTCACATGATTTATTCTTTCCTCATCATCATCTGTGCTTTTTCTGCTTTAATTGGTGTTTCAGCCAAAGTGGCTTCTGAACACCCTAGTCAGATGTTGACTTATAAACCAAATTACTATGGTTCTGACCATATTTTTTTTCTCTTTTGGCTATGTGAGAGGTGGACTGAACACTGGCTGAGTTGTTGGGATTAAAAGGTTGTGGTCCAGCTGGAGGACAGTTACCAGAACTGTACCCCAGGGACGATGGTAGGGCCAATACTGTTCAAGATGTTCCTTAGCGACTTAGATGACAGTGTGGAAAGCACCCCAGGGAGCTTTCAGACAATCTAAAGCTGGGAAGAGCAGCTAAAACACCAGATGGTTGTGCTGCCTTTCAGAGGCACCCTGACAGGCAGCAGAATGGGGCAGACGAGCCCTCATAAAGTTCAGCAGAGGGAAATGCAAAGTCCTGCCCCTGGCAGGCCCACAGCTGGGGAGTGACCAGATGGAAAACAGCTTTGCAGAGGCAGCACTGGGTGTCCCAGTGGGCACCAATCTGACCATGAGCCAGCAAGGCATCCTTGAGGCAAAGAAAGCCATGTTAGGAAAACCATAGCCAGCAGTTCAAGGGTGATGGTCCTTCCCCTCTACTCAGCTCTGGGCTCCCCAGAGGCATGGTCATAGTGGAGCAACTTGAGTGAAGGTCCACAAAGACAATTACAGGTTTGGAGTGTATTTCACAGAAGGTGCTGAGACACTGCTCAGCCTGGAGAAGAGAAGGCTTATCAGCAAGAGGTTATTGATGTGTTTCACTGCCTGTTAGGTGGGAGGAAGGATGAGCACCTCTCAGTGGTGCCCACTGAATGGACAAGAGGCAATGGGTACAAACTGAAATGCAGGATATCCTATTTAAACATAATTTAAAAACAAACTTATTTAAGCTGAGGTTGGTCAAGCAGAAGAACAAGTTGCCCACAGAGGTTGTGGACACTGAATCCAGCTGCTACAATGACATTTTTAATCATTTTGGAAAAAAAATAAAATTGTCACTTGCTGGGTGAGATGAGACGCACAATTTGACGGTGATAACGTTGCTGCTTTGGTGGCAAACAGTTCATCCAAGGAAGTGCCACCACTGCAGCCCCTCGATCTATTTAGTTTGGTTAACAGGAAATATTAAAGATATTCTTTTGGTCCGTCTCACCTCTCAAGTGTCCTCTTTCAGTAACTGCCCTTTCGTATAAATAGACTTAAAGAAAATCTGCAATCTGTGGTAAATAGTTCACTGGAGTAGTCTTTAGGTGTGACCAGCAAGGAAACGTGGGGATCTCTGAGAAACTGACAGGTGTTTGTCTTGGATTGCTGTGTTTTCCGAGTTATGATGAAGTTCTCTGTATGTACTTGTTGTAAATAATTTTTACTAAACAGGAGTCCTTCAGTAGCTTTGTAGCAGGTCCTCTCAATAATCATCTGCCACCCAGCTGTTAGATTTTTATTTTAAATTTAATTACAGCTGTGTATCATTTTCTCAACCCTCTGTCCTTCAATCCTGCCTTAACAACTTACACTTTTCTGTATGAAGGTACACTGAAACATCTTGAGCCATGATACAGAATGTTTCATGTTGGCTCTGAACCGAAACTTCAACTGTGATTCCTTGACCAGCATCTTGTCAGTGATCAGCATCCTTTGAGAACCTTCACATAGCTGGCATATACAATTTTAGGCACGTAGAATAGCTGGACTCTGGTGTTTCTAGCAGAAAATGCCCCCCAACTTTCTCTGCACTTGAATGCCTGTGCTGAACACCTGGATGTTGTAGCTCATGAACCTGTCAGTGTGTGAATGAGGAAGCTCATATGAGTGACTAAAGGTTTGCATGTGATCCAGTGTATTCAAGAGACTCATTTTTGAGGCAATAATCACTTCTGTATTCTTTAAGGACAGATTAATAAACATGCTAATGTGTCTTGTAATGAAAACTGAGTTTAAACGTTCTCATATTCATTTTTTCCATTTAATTTTTGTTCTCTTCATTTTCAGTATAGGGAATTGCATTAGAGTCTTCTATTAATAAGTTTTCTTTCAATGCTAGTAACTTGTTCTTCATTAAATTACAGTGCAGAACCGTGACAAATATAGGATTTATGGCAGGAAATTGACTGGGAAATAACATAAGTTTTTATTTTATTTTTTTTCTTCCAAATAGTAGTACATAAGGATTTTTGAAAGGCAGTAGAATAACTGATATTATAGTTAGTGGTTTATTAAATGGTTTGGTCTATAAGGTTGATCTCATATAAGGACTGAAGCTCGCCTCGGAGTGTTTGATGTTCCTGATATCTTAAACAGGTGTGTAGGTACCCTGTGAATATTCTGTGCAGCTCAAGAGGTACACTAGGCCCTGAGGTTTATAGGTTTGTTATGGTTTTTGGAGTTAGATGATTTTATAGAGCATGTTAGTTTGAAAAGCATCCAAGGCACCCATTTATTTTCAGGAACCTTGACTGATCTACAGGAGAGCCCGATACTGAAGGTGGCTGCTGAACACTGCCAGGTAGTGCTGTAACTGGGTTCAGACTGTTTAGGCTCACAGAAATTAAGTTAGGCCAGACTAACAGTCATAATAAGGGGAAAGGAATGGGAATTTGCTGTTTTTCCTGGTGTTAACTCACACTGCTTGGCAGTAGCCTTCATGATGTCTAGTTAGTGCCCTTATGTCCCTCTTGCTGCCCCCAAGCTCTACAGATCATCCTCCCGTTGAACCACGGGCACAGATGGTGCAGTTTGCAGTTGTGTGCCACACAAATCTGTGTCCACATGACAGAGATGGTTTAATCTAAAGCTAGCTGTTGGCACACTGGTGTTCATGCTGTACCAAAAATGCCTGGGGAGTGGTCCTGTTGTGTTGTGTGTACCAGCCACCCTGGTGGATCCTGCCAGGACAGGCATGGATGAATCTGAAGGGATTCCAGTTTTGAATCCTGCTTGTATGTTGAAAACAGTGGGTCTGGAGCATCTGTAACTGCTGGTTAAGTATCATTTTCTGCAACTGAAAGAGCCAAGAGGTTTTCTTTCAGTTCATGCAGGACCATGCCTTCTCTGCTGTTTCACATTCCAGCCTGACAACCATAATTCGTCTCAAAATGTCAGCAATACCTAGGGGGAGGAAGGGCTACAAAATGCACATCACCAGCTAAACAAGGAAAAGTGAAAAACACCTTGTGTCGAACCACACCAAGCTCTCTGCTGTCTTCCCATTTCCTGCCTGAGGTTCTGTACGTTCCCTGCCATGTCAGTACCCCGAACGCATGTGCTGAGTGATAAACAAATCATAAGATCTTGATGTAAAAGTAAATTATTCACGTTTCAAAAAAATTCGTGCCGTTTAAATTAGTTTACTTGGTGGTTTTGCCAATAGTTGCTTTCATCATGCCACAGCTTTTTGGTGTTGCATGTTGAAAGAGATTCACAGCATGCTATCTAAATGTGATGTTGTTTGTTGTTTTGTTTTGTTTGTTTTTTTTTTGGAAAGCATAGGCTTTAGACAGTAAATGCTGGTTTTGTTTTTTGTTTAATGCGGACATGACAATTCATAGAGGTGGTAAAGGAAGGAAACCGGAGAAGGAAACCAGAATATTATTCACCTGTGATGTTCCATGAACTCTTTACAAATACAGATTTACATCACAGTGAACTTCCCGAAAACAAACGTGGTAACTTAAGGGGTATAATGTCCCATGCTCTACCTTAACTCTACACAGCAGACCTCGTTCTAGCATAGCAGCTTTACCGTGTAATCCTCTGCTTTACCTTTGCAGAGTCCTTCTGGCATTCACCCGCGGGAATCACAGCAGAGCTCTGTTGTCGAGGCTGTACTTAAATAAGCAATTTTCTCTCTGCCCACTCACCTGCCACTTCAGCTCATGAGGCAATTGCCGACTCTAAGACACTCTAGCGAATGTGCTCACTGTACTGCTCTTAAGACAAGAATGCCCACTGCACAGAGGAACTCATCTTACTGGGATGCTTTTGATATAAATAAAGGAAACTGAAAAAGAGACTTGAGTCTGACTTCAAAAGTAACAAATTGAGAGAGCACAGTTTGGCTGAATTTTGGCTCAGGTCCTCTGAGCGTCAGGAGTGGGGCATTCTCCTATGGAAGCAAGGATTCAAGTTTCTGCTTGAATGTGTTGAAAGTGTTTTGGTGCTTCAGGTTTTGGAGCTTCGGGTCTTCAGTCTGGGCATTAGTGCTTCTGCAGTCTCTTAATGCTGGGGATACATGGAGCACGTCTGAGGCTCCTTAGCTCCTCCACACCAAAATGCTGAGAACTGTAGGCTTTCTTAACGTCCTTAGGTTTGTTCAGATGCAAAGTTTTCTGCAGTGGTGGCACAGACCCTAACTCTCAAGGAGAGTGACCAAGAAAAAAGCCAAAGTATAAAGTATATGGCCATTTTTTATTTTTTCCAAGGGAAACTTTGTTACCTTGAACTTGCTGGAGAAGCTTTTGTTGTTCTGCACGTAACACATAAAACTACCTTCAACCCAGAGATTTTAAGAACTTTTGACTTTGTTGAACAAGTAAATAGAACTTGTTTCTACTTCTGATTTCTGTAAAAACAAAGAGTTTTGTAAAGGTTCGTGAGTTAGTTTTATGAAGGAATGGTTTTCAGTCGTGACTATTAGTCTGCTTCATAAGGTGGTACAGTGAAATCAGAGAAAGTTCAAATTGTGTTTGATATTATTTTTGTCTGCTGTGTTATGTGCTGGAAGTGAAGTGCTTACCTTGTGTGTGGCTTGGTCGTGGCAGAAATGGCACTGGGATGCCAGTGCAGAATGCTGAGCACTTAATTTGAAGAAAGTCTTTGCTCTGCAGAAGCATTTATTAGGACTGCGGTAGGAGGCATCTGGTCATGTAGACATAGCAATTGTATTCAACTAATGTGCAACAGTTAATACATTGCAGCTCAGTGTGAACTAGAGCCCCTTGTTGTAGATAAGCCCTTAAGTATTTAAATACCCAGGTCCCTCTTATTGAAACATCTTAGAGTCCAACCTGGCCTCTGCGTGGTGACTATTGTAAATTTTCCTCATGAAACTGCATTACATTTCATCCTAATTAGCACTTGCTGCTGGAGCCTTAGTGAAGAAACATTAGATTATAAAGTACCAGAGGCTGAGTGGCCACCTCCTCTCCTACAGGAAATAAATCCATTTCAGCCTTATGGTATTCACACAGACGATGGAACCTGACCTCTTTCTTTAGATGATGGCAGCAGCATAGTAGCAGGAAGCTCTTGCCCTTAGTACTTCTGTTCTGCTCTGGAGCTGAGTACTGTCGGGGTAGCATTTGTGATTAGCCCCAAAATAAAGCAAACATGCTATTTCAGTAGTGAGGAAATTAAAGGTTAGTCAATAAATAGCAATTACTGACAACAAACTAAGATGAGAAAAGTTTTATTGTGGAAATAGGAATGAATGTTTCCTACTGTGAAATTGAATTTTTTATTGAAATCAAATATATAATTAAGAAATTATTATGCACAGAGAAGGTTAGAAACCTTACCATCTTTTGTCCATAAGCCAAATATTGTAGTATGTTGATATCCATGCTGTGACTTCCCCATTGCTTCTCTGCCAGTAATTTCAGCCTGGCATCTAGGCTAAATTGTCTCCCTAGGAGCCAAGAGGAAACACGGCTGATACGCGATCTTGGGCAGAGGCATTTCTTGAATGAATAAAAGCACTGTCACATTTTACAAGATCACTTCCACTGGTTGTAGGCTGTGATCGTCTCCGAGTGAGGGAGATGTCAGAGCTCGTATAAGTTATGGCACAGACCGGTATTCGGAAGGAGCCGGATGGGATTTTAGAAGCTCTTGTAGTTCTGTTCAGATACGTTTCAGCTGCATGACAGAAACTGGAAGCAGGGTGATGATTATGACATGTCTACACAGTAATTTTCAAGAAAGTATTAAGAAACACGCACCACACAATTTGCTAGCTAAGGCTTGCTAAACCACCTCGGAGCAGTGTATTCCGTGGATGGAGATGAGCAAATGTGACAAGTGCTGGCCATGCAGTACTGAAAATGCAGTTGTCTGATCTTCTCTTCTCCTACGATGCTGAAAAGGAAGCCCCAGTCCCCTGGAGCCCGCAGGCTTTCCTTTGGGCACCCAAGAAATGCAGCTGCACTGTGCAATCTTGACAGTGTGTGCTGAGCCCTCACAGTGCAGCAACTGATCAAGATCACCACTGGGGCTTGAAGTAGCTGCATCTTGCTTGGAGGCTGTATCAGCCAGATACCCCTTGCTTTGCACAGCGAAGGTGCACGGTGCTCGTCTGCTGCCTGGGGGCTGCAGAGCTGCCCCAGCCCATGGTCCCCCCAGGTGGGTGCCTTTGCCATGCGCACAAAGATCTGAAGTCATTGGTGCTGCTGCCTGTGGGAACCACGGGTGGTGGTGCCTAAGGAGGTGTGGGTTTAGTGGGATTTCAGAGGTGCTGCAGGACCCTTGCCTGAAGTTGTGGGGCCAGTAAGAGAAGGAATCTTGAATTCTGTTCCTCTTTCCCTGTGGTCTGCAAGAGTGTGTGAATTGTGTGCTGTTACTCATGTTGTAGCAAAGAATGGAAAATAAAACACTTGTTTGGAGCAGTTGTGTCTTAGCATGTGAAACTGCAACAGTGATAAATTCTAAAATCTGTTGCTAAGCTGGACAAAATCATCTTTTATGCCTCTCTGTTATTGCTGTAGCATCTGTGGCCGCCTCAGCTCTGTAACTGTGTGTGTGTGTGCTGGGTTGTTTTTTTTTTTTGTACTCCATTCCTCATTTCCTTAAAGAGCTGATTCGTTGTGATTTATTGGGTACAAACTACAAAGCTAAGTATTTTTCAGGATGTAAGTTGTAGTGGTTGTGAAACTATAATTCTCCCCCACTTTATTTTAGTTAGGTATTTTTAGAGGGGAGGGGAGGATATATTCTTTCCATTAGACCTCTCCTTTCTTAATCACCATTCCCTAATTAATTCCCTGGTTAAATATAAAGCAAGCATTAGCTTTGAATAATGTTTTCCTGTGTGATTAAGTAAAGAAGAATTCCTTTCTTCTGTATGATGACTCATCACCAGGGGATCTGGAGGAAGCCTGAGGGTGGATATTTGAGACTTTGGTCCCAGGTGTGCTTGTACCTTTGAGCTGTGTTTGTTGTCAGTCCAGAGGTGGGAGGAAAAGGTGATATCACGTATCAGCTGCACACAAAGAAAATTGCCTCTCTCATGACACCACAGCTTTGCTTTCTCCTGGTGGAAAAATGACTCTGGCTCACAGAAATACAGATCTCTAGATGACACGACACGTAGGGCTAGGAGAAATTTAAAAGCATTGTTCTTGCTGCCACAGCATTTGTAACATCTCTCACTGCACGTTGCATTTTCCTTGGTGTCCAAACTGACCCAAGAATGTACCTGTTCTTTTCCCACAGTGCCTTCTATTTCCTCTGTTACCTGCGCCAGTTTGCAAGGCTTTGACTTGTACTGGTATGGCTGTGTTGGGTCACACCATAAAGCACATGTCTGAAATCACAGAGGTTTGTAAGTTAAAGGCTTTGAAACCAAAAAGGGGGTTATAGGGAACAAGGGCATGGCAGTGAGGCAGGGTTTAAACTGGCCAAACTTCTTTTCCTACTGAAGAAACATTGTCTGACTCTACCCGGAGACTGTGACTTTTTTTTCTACCATACTAGCTTATGGTGTTAATTTTTAGCTCATGGCATCAAGTTTTAGCTCAAAAGGTAGTTTTATTAATGATTCTGTTTTCAAATGTTGCTTGTAGCTCAAGAAGAGAAAAAGAATGTGGGCTTTATTCAAGTGGCAGCAAGGAAAACATATGGAATATGTTTCATACATTGATGTGAAAATGCCCATGAGCTGCCTGCCCTAACAGTGAAGGCTACACCGTGTAATCTCTGGGTGTTGAGAAAGAGGTGTTTAAAAATACCCTTGGCTTTGATTAAAAAGCTCGGCAAACAGAAATCCCACTGATATTTTTTTCTTTCATTTGTTTTACAGGCATTTCCCTGTATTTCAACAGGAATTTATGGTAAGTAAGACCTTACATGTCACTTATTACTCAGTATTTCCTATTATTGCTTTTTTAAGCAGTGATATTTCATATCAGATGTCTTGTCACTCATTCTGGCTTGCAAATCTATTTATACTGTGTTAAATAATAGATGCCCAAAGCCATTGCCTGTGACTGGACGTGTGTGCTGGTAAGTGGAATATTGTTGTGCAGCTCTTAGCCTGTGAGCCAAGGCCCACAACTGCGATTACACTTCTGCAGCTCTGGTAACTCGAACACTGCTGTGGTTTCAATGGGGAAAAAATGGGTTTTGGCACAATTTTCTATCCAGAAGGCAAGAAAACAAGGCTTCCCAGTGTCCAAAACTGGGGGAAAGTATGTTTTTCTCAAGAAAACTTGCTAGAATAATGTGAAATTGTTATAACACATAAATATATATAAGTATATAAATAGAATAGCAGCTCCCTGGAGTAATGCTTCTACATTTTTAGCTTAGTAATTTACACGCAAACTAATACTGCCTGAAGAACTGTAGGGAAAGGGTTATTATAAAAGTTTGTCACTTGCCTTGTTGTAATCTTAAGGCAATCCATCTCTAATAGTCAGCTGCTTTTTTGTTGACGCTGTGTAAGATGTGGGCATGATATTTGAAAGAGGAAAAGGACAAGCTGTTCAATATTGAGCAAAAAATACAGAGACATTTGAGAGAATGTGCATATTCCAAGAGGACAAAAGTATTTTTTTCGTTGGAAAAATACTGTAGACCGATTTTTCCTTCAGTAAATGCGCACAAATTATAGTGGGCTGAATAACTTGTACAGTTGAAAGGTTTTAAAGAAACATGCTAAACAGTAATAAATTTAAAAAATAGGCAGTCATCAAGTAGCACCATAGTGTGACGTAGCTGCTGCTGTGTGAAAATACCATACGTAGTCATTTTTGGATAAATTGAGTTTTGACTAATCAGATACTGCAGATGCAGTGGGGGGAAAAAATGGCAGGAATATTTAAGGTTTTTTTATGGACATCTTACTTAAAATTGTTCAATGATTGTAAATTTGAATTAAGCTTCATAAAGTAGAAGCTAAATGACTTTGGGTGCTGAACCCTTTGCTTTCATCACTGCAGAACGTGCAGATGCCATTTCCACAAATGCTGGAAGTGACTGAGTATAAATCTCGTTTTGCACAAAGCTCTGCCTTGGTCCTTGGTTCAGGTTCCCCTCTTGAACCTTCAGGAGAGTTCTGCATTTCAGTTCTTGACTCTGGCTTAAATCTTGCTCTTTAACACATTTTTGTTAATAGTTTACAAAAACAGGCAAGACATGCTGTGAATATATGGAAATCAGTAGTAAGTGGAATGTACAAATAGGAGTAGTTCATTTTATTTTAGAATTCATCTAGGTAATAGAAAAAGTCTCTTCAGGTGAGGAATATGGTTTCCTGAAATCAGTAAAGAAAGCTGGAAAGGATCTCTGATAGGAGTCTTGAGTTTTCTTTTCCTGAAGAGATGCTTTTCTTCAAATTCGTGTTGATTTTAACTGGAAAGCTGCAGCCTTACTGAAACATTATGTACTGTGGCAGATGCTTTTCCAGTAACTGTTTGCTGTTTTCACCTTTGGAAATGAATTAAGACCCATTTCTGCTAAAATGCTCTGTTTTTTTCTAAGTCTGCTATTTGTTTGTTTGGGGAATCCAATCTCTAATTGATTTTACTGTTTACATTTTAATAAATACTTTCTATTCTTTCAATGAAAGAAATCCTTACCTTCTTTCCAGGCTCGCAGATGTACAGTCTGAGAGTTGTAATCAAACAGGCAGCCCTACATCAGGCTTTTCAGGTGTCAGTATTTCCAAGAATGTTTGATAGAGGTTGCAGTGCTAAAATTAGGTTGTGTGTTGTGTTCGAAGTGTAAAGTACATCCAAAACTCACAAAGGCCTGCTTTCATCTTTCTCATTTTGTTGGGTTTTTCCCTCTGTGCATGCACATTCCTTTAGATAAAGGCAGTGTCTAGACAAGCAAATGGATCAGCTTCATTCCTGGTGGCCTAGCTGATTAGGACTGCTTTATGTATGCTGCAGTTAACACTGGAATTTCCCAATAAATTGTTATTGAAAGAACACGCAACCTTGATTTTTCACCTCAGATTAATACAAACAAATGCTGTTCCCTCAGAAACCCTCATCTGAGAATTGAATTTCACCTCCAAATGGGAGGGGTCGAATTTGCAGGAGATCAACTGAGTGTATCCAGTTTAAGAATCTGGCTTGCATTCTGCTCCACACGCTTGTAAAGGCATGGATTGCTTGCCTTTTATTACTAGGAGAAAGTAGTCACGCTTCTCTGGAGAGCAATCCTTTTCTGTTTGCATCACTGTGGAGTGCTCCTTTTCTTTCCCGAGGTTCCGGCAAAGGGCAGATTGCTTTTCATGAGCAGGGTGTTGGATAGAAGGAAGATCTGCCTTTCCTCCCCAGACACTTTCCTGATGCTCCCTCTCCACCCAGAGCACTGTGGATGTTCCAGCTTGACTGAGTTCAAGCCCCAGGAAGGCCATTTCCCACTAAGGCACTGTGGCAGGGGTCAAAAATTTTATTTTAGCATTGGCAACAAATTGACTCATGAGGGATCTTTGTTTTAGGAATCTGTTAACTTCAAATGAGGGATTCAATTTTATTTAAATAAAAGTAAAAAGCAACCAATTCTGAATGTTTGTAAGGACTATAAAACAAGTAAGGGTCTACCCACAGGCGCTTGTTAAAGACAAAAAAAAAAAAAGTGCTATCTTAGTTCCTAAAAGCTCCTGGTCACCTCTAATATGCTAATAAACTGATAGTCTAAGAAAGCAAAGGTGGTGAAGACTCATTTCCCGATACACCTCTGGGTTGGCCTCTCACTGTTGCGATAAATGCTTTTCTTTATGTCGAGAGCGTGAAGTTTCATAAATGAATCTGCTTCAAGAGGAGCACAGAGGACTTGCATCACTCCCATGTCAGCAGGAAGGTGCTGGAGCGTCAAGCGACACTTCCTCGGTAGCTGTTCAGTAATACTAAAATGTTAACCTTATTGCTGCTTTTCTGTAGACCAGATGGATTTTTTAGGGATTTTTCTACATTTTGTCTCTTTTTTCAATGAAATTTTACCATTTAACAACAACAACAAAATAAAAGTGGTAAAAATAAATCTACAGACAAATCCTTAGTCCAGAGGGTAAAAAGTGTTGTTTCAGGCTTTAGCGTGTCAGTATTTCAACTTCTACACTGTGAATCACCATTCACACATCCACTTTCCTCAGAATTACAATTTTGTTTTGTCTGAGGTACTGCCAGAAGGAAGGGGAAAAAAAAAACAACCCAACTTTCTTCAGTAGATATTACGGATCAGCCCCTCATTATCATGTGTTTAAGAAGCTATCTGCAAATTCTGGTGTTTTCAGCCTGCAAAATGAACAAGGATATCTGATACGGTGCTACAAACCTTACGAGCTGCAAAATTAAACCCCAACTCTGCAGATGGATATGAGAAGAGCAAAATTTTCATGTGTGTCACAATATTCCATTGAGAGATAATTATGGAGAAGGCTACATATGGAAGGAGTTGAAGAAGTTACAGTCTGTGCACATCTATTTGTTGCCTTCTTGCTGTTTATTTTACAGCAATGCAGGGGTTGGATTCTGTTCCTAGGTACTTAGGTTGACAACATAAGCAAATATTTAAATGCAATTTTAAAATTAAGAAAGGTAAAATAAAAAAGGAAGAGGGGGGAGAAGGTAAAATTTTACAAGAAATCTCCAGCTGGTGTTTCTTTTTGTCTCTATATCAGTATAACTGTATATTTTACCTTAGGTTGACTGTCACTAAAATGATATTATCTATCCTTTCTGAGACAAAAGATAATGGCAGCCCTTAGGTTTTGTTATTAATGTATATTTGCATTTCTTTTAAAAGCACAGAGAATGGTAAAGAAAAAGACCTAAAGCCGTGAAAGTGCAGAATGTCTGTGATGATTTAGGCAGGTGGAACACAGGCATTTTAAACACCTTTATTGCGCTGGAGTTAAACTTGTTTCTTGGAGAATCGGGGCACTTCTGCTTACTTGTAGCTTTTGGCCTGGTCATGGCAAAACATTGCAAAGTTGAATTTATTAGGTGTTGCTGAAAGAGAGTCCGAAAAGGAAGCTTAGAAATCAAGGAAAGAAGTAAAGAAAAGGAAAGAAGAAAAGAGGAATAGAAAAGAGTAAGAAAATAAAAGAAAAAAAATATGCAGTGTATATAGGAAATAGAAGCTTATAATACTTTCTCAAGGCAGGCAGGGCACAGGGAGGCATCACAGATTCCCTGCTCTGCCTTGTCTTTATCTGGGGAGAGGGGACCCTCAGTCTAGGGCCAGCTCATGTCACAGCTGCCCTGACCTCCAGTGCATCCTTCTCAGCATCCAAAGACCTGATCCTGCGGATCCACAGAGTGCCAGGAGCGTATCCATCAGCTCTTCTCCCCATGAGGTGATCCAAGATAGATTATAACAGGGGATTAACCGACAGGTGTGCTACTGAAGGATTAGAAAAACCCTCTGAAAATCTGAGTCAGAAGACTAAACCAAATGTTTTCAAAGGCAGGATAAATTCCTGACACAGGGCTAAAGGTTGAGGCAATCTATTTCTGTCTTCCCCATTTGTTTCTTCTCACTTTCTGTTGGCGTTTCATTCCTAATACACATATTTTTTTGGGGAGCCATTGTCATAAGGGTTGCGCTGCCATCGTTTTTAAGGCAGGAGATAGCTGCAAATTTTTCAGAGCCATTATACACAAATATATAATAAGGACCGTGAAACAGTCTTGTATTTATCTCCAGTCTGATGCTTTGGGTCCCGGAAATTGTCACAATGTCCCGATGCTGTACATCATCATCAGTATTTGAACATTGTGATGTCAGTTACGATGACCTAGGAAAATGGCTAGTTGCATATAAATTCTCAGGGATGGGAGGGGAAAAAAAAAAAAGGGAAATCCAGAAGGTCACATAAGGAAAGTTCCCATTTAGAATACTCCCTCTTAACTAAGCCAATTTTTTAACATCAGCAGCTCCTCATCCCTCAGCTCAGACCGCAGCAACATTTTTGACACTGCTGTGGGGTATTAACAGGCAATTTTTATAACTCACTAGGAATTTAATTGCATTTTGTTATTTACTCCATAATTTGTCTAATGTAATATTTTAGCAAAAATGAGATATATGATAACTCATTTTTTGACACTTTTGGGACTGATCACCAGTTAACTGAGATTATTATTAAAATTAATAATAGTAACAGCTCTGAAATGACTATTATAATATTCAAGTAATCCTAGCAGTCTAATTACTACTTGTATAAAAATTTGTTGCATGCATTATTTAACAGTGTTCTTATCATGGACACTACACTGTCTGAAATACTAATTGTTTTTTTCCCATATTTTAAATACTAAAAGAATTATTACTCAAAAGTGTAAATCGATGAGCTCTCTGTGGTCTAAAATTAACAGTCATATGATGTATTTAGCAAGGAGAAGCTCAAACTTGATTCCTGATGAGAGACTTAATAAGCTCTCTTTTTCAGTGTAAATTGGTGTTTTATGGATATTGTAGTTAGACTATTTGGAATTTTATCTATTCTGAAGTTCTTGCTGACTGGTCCAACTTCCAGCATTTCCTCTGAATAGCAGAAGACAAATCCTGTCCTTCATTAGAATGATGTTTAGTGACTCCTTAAAAATTTCCCTTTGAAAGCTTAGACTTGCACACTGAAAGGTCACTTGCCGCATGGCCTCGCTTTTTGTCTTTTCCTATTTCTTTTTAGGAAGAGCTAGGCAGTCTATGTCATTAGTGGGATTTTTGGGGGTTGGTTTTGTTTTTTGTTTTTTCTTGTAAATGTGGCAGAACTTAAGGTTTTCTAAAGTTTGGTTTGTGGCTCTGAGTTTATAGTTGCATATATGAACTACCCCCCCCAGTCTTGCAACTTCTGCCCATACTCTTTCACCTTGTTGTTGTGATTCTGCTCTGCCAGATGAAATGGTTTGTGTGCTCTCTTGCTCTTACTTCACAGTGGCTTATGTCTTCAAGCTTCTAGCATGGCTCATGTCTACTCACTTTTGCAATGAGCTGACTGTTGAAGAAAAGCCAGTAACATCTCCAAAGACATCCCAAACATTGCATTTTGGGTACTTTTTCTATTTTTTTTTTTTTTTTCCCCAGGCAAACTATTCTGCAAAGCATAAAAAGAGTTGGAAAAGACCCCTGATATTCATAAAACTTGTAGATATCACAAGAAAGGTTTCAGCTGATCAGATATAATGTTTGTTTTGCTCTTTGTGGTTTTTCATTCAAAGAATTAAACATGTCTCAATTACCATGATGAAAGTTAAAGCTCTGTATTGTTATATACCAACAGTATCACTTAATTCCCTTTTCTAAATTTTCCTGGCTGATGTCAACAAGATAATACATGTTTGTTCTATGGCTTTACAATCAGGAAAAGCTGAAGCTCTTTGAAGCTCATTTGTTAAGAAATGAACTTAAGTAAGACGATAAAGATATACAGACTTTGTCCCAAAGACATTAAATTAACATGATACATGAAGTATAAAATACTTCTTGGTAAGAGGCCCAGTTATTGCTATCCAAAATTGTTCTTTGATGTAATCTCACCCCTTTCCCCAGAAAAGAGAATGTCTCTAAAGCTAAGCTTGGAGCCCCATCCATTAGTGAATTATCCTGTTTGCATTGGCTTTAATGAGTGTGGAGCTTACAATAGTGTTGTGGAAGAAGCCAGCAGCAGGAGGATGCCCAAGCTCAAAGTTATGTAGTTCCATTTTATTTAGCTTTAAATGTATATAGAGGAATGAACTGGCCCAAGATAACTCTTTGAGACAGCAATTAAAGTTAAGAGGCTCCTAGCAACTAGTCTAATCTTTTGGATAGCTATTCTGATAATTAATCAACCAGTTAAGTGTGTATATTGCTATTCGTGACTACCTCTCTACAGAACTACATATAGAAATATATGTATAGAAGTATATACATAACAATGTATTTCATCTTGAGAAGTCAGCGTTTGGAAGTAAAGACAAAGATGGATTCTCTGAGGCTGTGAGCAATCTCATCCAAGTTTGAAACTGGCCCTGCTTTGAGCAGAAGGTTGGACTAGATGACCTCCAGTGGTGCTGTAGCCCCTCCACTCTGTTTGGTTTTTTGTTTGTTTGTTTTTTTTAACATGACTTCAAGCTTCTTACCGTTTTACTTCACTGACAAGTGACATTCAGGAAATCACGCCATTACCTCAGATTCCTTGTTGAGAACTGATCAGATTCTATAGCAAAGCATGTTCTCTTTGCAAAAGGAGAGCATTATGTTGTTGTGGGTGTCTTTTAACCATATTCCTGATTAAATGCAGTGTGACAACTTGGGAATTATAAGAACATCTTTTCCATGCCTTCCCCATGTCTACAGAAAACATTGTATATGAAATGTTACCTCTGAGCTTTAAACATACTGTAAAAAGACAGACAGCTAGTTTAATGGTTTCAGTCAAATTTCATGATGCAACTGATCTTCCTTGAAAGGAAGAACTTAATATAAAATAGTCTAGTTAAAGATGAATAGGTATCATCTTGACAGCTGTAAAACTACTCCCGGGTTTAAAGACATGCACTGGAGCTGATGCGCACTGTGGCATAACTAGTCTTGTATGTAATCTTCGTTATGCAACGCACATTCTCTAGCGGCTAGAGAAAGAGCTAAGAAGTGCCTAGGGTAAGATTTTTAGTCCTAGATCGTCACCTACAATCATTTTAATTCTGTACAATTGTTTTATCTGACTTCTAGAAATGAAAACTGTTGTGTATTCAGTTAATATTGAATCCCACTCACATCTTAAAGCTTACTCTTTGAGAACAGAAGAGTCATAATGGGCTGTGCTTGCGTGTCCTTAAGTGACCTTTGAAAGCCCCTGAGACCCTAAAGCTGACTAGGAATAGTACTTGTAGGATGACGTGTACCAATTGGTTTTACCTCAAAGTTCTTAACGGTATGTTTCTGAAATTCCATGACTGCATTAGAAGTGCCTTAGGAAAACAGCTCCTCTTTTTCATTCTTTCCTTACTTCTAGTGCACAGTGATGGATCTGGCCACCGAATATTGTGGAGCTGTGCCTTCTGTGTACTATTTTTGTGTTCTGCTTATACGATACATATTGTAATGGGCTCAGTCAGTTTTGGAGACCCTAAAAAAAATGCTACTCCAGTCCACAAACAGGGAGTAACCACATACATGAATTTACATTACCAAGATCATCCCTCATTTATATGCTTGGGTGTCTGAAGGTCACTTCAAGAAGTGTGGAAGAAATATGTGTGAGAATGTTGGGGCTTTTAGGTGGCCTGTGAAAAGTAAAAAATGTATTGCTGTTAGGAAAAAGACTTTTTCCTGAAACGAAAGAAAAGATCAGCAGAATAGACCTGCTATTCTGAGTCTCATCGAAGTACCTGAAAGTTTAAAAGTGTCTCTGCCTCCAGGGGTCGTTCGCTGTGTTGTCCTTTTCTCTGCATCTTTGTTAGATAGGAACACTACCATGTATCACTGGAAAGGGCAGCTGCTGCTGAGGCAGAAGGAAGAATAGCAAAGTCAGATGACTCAGTGTAATGAATGACTAATCCTGTTTCTAAACCGGGGTCTTGTTGATAAGACGTGTTCTGCAAACCACAGACCTTGATGGTGGTTGTGTTAATGGAAGGCCACCTTGCCCCTGGAAAAGAGTTGTGCCTTTTTTGTCTTCAGAATGCATTTAAAGCCATTGTGTGCTGCTGACTGTTAGAAACACCTTTCTTCTGTCAGATGTGGTACCCAAGTGCTATACAATAGTAAAAAATACAGTGGATTACGACAATGGAAGGAAGCATCTATTACAGTGGTCTGAACTGTATTCAGGGAAAAGGGACTTCTTTTTTATTTTAATGAATTTCTAAGGTAATAAAAGGTTAGATTTGTACCCATGCTTTGAATTTATGCAACTTGAGTAATTTGCTGGAGGTTTTATCAGTGCATAAGAGGAATTTGAGGTATTATTTCTCAAATTCCTTATTAATTATTAATAATAAATGGTGGAATTGTTTCCTGTTTCATTAATCTGCCAGAATCTGATTATTCAATTTAATTGTCTGTATCAACGGACTATTAAACAGTTTGTGAGAACATGTGAGGTTTATTGCAGAGGAAACGTAGCAAGAGTCAAAATTTACCTTTTTGTGAGTGTATTTCAGGAGAAAGTTTGGTTTTAAGAGCTTCTGAACAGAGGACAATCATTGCTGGTTTTGTTTACTTGGCAGTAGCAGTATGCATACTAAGTTCCCCTTCAGGCTTTCTTGGGGTGAGGTATTCAGAAATGAATGTGCAGAAGAGTTGAAGCGTGTTAAGTCAGAAGTTCAGTACATCTTAACAAGGTGACTACAAAAATAAATGTGGATGGCCTTTCTGCGCACTTGCCAGGCAGGCAGGATAGAAGTCAACCATTTACTGAAGAGCTTGTTGGGGAGGAGGGGGCAGGGGGCGAAGTCACCTTCTACTTTAAAATACACTTTGGATCAGATTTGTGCTCAATAGAGCTGAATTCAGTTTATTTCTGAGCTGTCACTACTGCAAAATAGCACGGGTTTGAGGGGTATTCTGTGAGAGGACTAGATGTAATTGGCAATCCGTTTCTTCATTTCCATGCTGTAGCCAGCCTTGACAAATTAATCACAATCAAATACAGACTGCAGGAAGGGGGCAACCTATGTAGCACAGAAGAAAAATGAGGCCTCATGCCGGCGTGACACACTTAATCTTTCAATTCACCCTGTTAGACTGAACAAGAGGACTTCTTGGTGTGCCTGTCACCAGCACCACCAATAAACAAGCTGTTCACTCTCGGCATGAGGGTTTGGCGGGTGCGATAAAGGTTATTGAGTGTTACCCGGCACCTCATTGATTACTGCTGTGGGACGGGGATCACCTGGATTAATCCTGAGGAGGAAGAGTCACTGTGCAGTGGTTTACAAGATACCTGGAGAGAGCGCAACCTAAATGATGTTGTGAGGACTGATTTTGTGTCCGATTCCCTGGGAGCCAAGTGGCTCCTCAGTTTGGGTGAACATGTTATGGATGCTACACAAGACACCCATCACAGCAGCAATCCCTGCTAGCAGGTCCGAGCGATGACAGCTTGTCTCTGAAGTTGTCCCAGGTAATAGGACCTTGGTTGGTTCCCAGTGGAAAGGTAAATGCAGCAGCCTAAAGAACTAAATCTACTCAGTCAGCTGTGGAAAAAACTTGAGATTTTTTGATAGATGTTATAGTTAGCTTTCTACTTACGTACTTCTTGGAATGAGGTAGCTCGTGTGTGGCTTCAAGGGTTCCGTTTGGAACACAAGATCTACTGATCTAACTGATCTACTCGTAATAATGTTCTTTTTGCTATGTACTACTATGATTTTAGTTTTTCAGCTGGTAACTAAAATGGAAGCATAGCTAAATTCCTGCTGGAGAGAGAAACTCTGGTGGTTCACACTGGCTGTGAAACACTCCATTGCAGTTAGAGGAATAGATGCAGCTTTTTGTAATTGACCCTATTCACTTTCACTCTAAATTAATGGACAACAACAGAGAAGAAATCTGTCCCAGTGTATCATATCTTCTAATCGTTTTGGGCAGAGAAGACTTTATCTTATTCTGGAAAGAATTTCTAGTCCCTTGGAAAGAGCATTATTTTAAAGTCTGATTTGTGAACAATTTCTCTCTCTCTCTTTTTATTCCTTTCAATATATTACTTATGTGTGAGAGTGGAGCGCTTGTTTTCTTATATGTTACTAGATGATAAACTGTATCTATCATTTTCCAATTTAGTTTTGGAGAATGCAACATATCATATACCACTTCCCCCCCCCTTTTCCTTTCTCTTCTGTGATGTTTGAAAGAACTCTTTAACAGAAATAATGTATAATACTATTTACAGGATAATAATTCACTGTATATGATGCTGTGGCATGGGAAGACTTTGTCGCCTTCTGTTTTCATTTTCTCTGAAATAAGAACATTAAACCTTGACTTTCAAGGAGCTGGGAGTATCCTGTATAGAAAATATCTTTCGTCACACATCACGACTTGTGCTGTCAAAAAACAAATTCTGGTTTGCTTAGTCAAATCAAGTCACACCTACAAGTTGCTTGTTGAGGAAGGTGCTCTTCTGTATGAGTAATGTTCTGCTGATCCTTCACAGGGAGGGCCTGGTTCAGAAATCACTGAGCTAAGTAAGAGAAAGTATAAATGTCAACACATTGTTCCAGCTGGCAGCTGGGTACCATTTTCCCTCTATCCATTTCTCTGTTTCTCAGGTTTTATGATCAAAGGCATGTTTCTAAAATGGAGATGATGATAATGTGAACTGTTCAGCATTCTGATGAGAATAGAAAGATCTAGAACCTAATCTTAAACAAACAAAACCCACCAACCAGGAAAAACAAACCCCAGTTGCATCCTTAGGAGAATAGTAAATTGTCTGTTCCGGCAGTGACTAGCATGCGGTGCGTAGTTTAAGCTTTATGTACTAGTTCATTACCTGACATTGGAACAAATGAGTATTGGGTTTATGCAGAATGCGTATCAACGTAAATTTGCCAGTGTAGGCTGTAAGCTGTAGACAGTGCGATCATAATAGCTTTTCAACTGATGCAGTTTTATGGCTTCAGAACATTAATCATTTTCTTATGCCTTTAATTAACATAAGGTAGTTATACTTGTGTCCCTAATAGGTGTTAAACATTATGCCACTGATAGGTTTTTAACCATTCTTTCTGTCGTAGCTGGTAAACACAATCTAGCAGACCATTATGAGTCCAGAACATTTTTGTTAGCTGAGTGCCATTAGGAACTTTACTGCTGTAAGTCCAGTGACATTTTGAGCTATATTTGCTAGCTGGTTATAATCTAGGTTTGGGTTTTTTGTTTGTTTGTTTGCTTGTTTTTTTCTTGGGTTTTTTGCGTTTTGTGTGTGTGTTGTTTTTTTTTCCGTGTGTGTGTTTGTTTTTTGGTTTGTGTGTGGGTTTTGTTGTTATTTTGTTTGTTTGTTTGGATATTTTGTTTGATTTTGTTTTTGGTGTTGGTTGTTTTGATTTTTCCCGGCTTTAGGAATGAGAGAAAAGAATAATTCAGTTGCTAAACAGATAATGCTTAATTTAAAGAAGATATTTTTTTTTTCTTCCTTTTAGAAATATGAAGCCTAGTGCACAGTGTGAGAAAGAAATGAAAAGTTGCTGTATTTTATCCATAGTACTAAATAGAATACAGAAGTGATACCTACATGCAGACCATGCTGCTCGGTGCTCTAGGTATCCTCTGTTTTACTCAGCTATCGACTTCATAAGTTATAATTTACTAGTTTCCAGCAAAGCAATAGTTTACTGATATATGATAGGAAGATGAGATTCAAAGCTCCCTTCTAATAGAACCTGTCAGCCAGGATGCAGGTAATAAGGGTGCATACTGGCAATGCTTACATGTCATTCCTAATGACAAGTTCAGGTTGTGACACCTTTTACCAGTCTTGCCATTGTGTGGCCTGATTAATGAGTTGTCACGATTTCATTGACTATAGGTGATCAGAAGCAGCAATTGTATTTGCCATGCCACCAAGAAGTGGAGAACATGCAACTGACAAACTCAAATGTACCAGAATCAATATCTGTTTAATTTATGTGCACACACAAGTTGTTATCAACTCCCCATGTATCTTTTCAGTTCTCATTCACAAGTGACATGGAAATATTTAGCTGGGCTACCATTTAATTTCTTTAATAATGCCAGCATATTCAAAGTGTTCTCATCAAGGGCAGTCAGTGCATGAACTCAGTTGTGGAACTTCATGCATGTGATGGTAAAGCATTAACTTCTGAATCCTTTCTTTGCTTGTTTCACATTTTCAAGATTTCTTTTCCTAGTGCTTGACCTTCTCCTGAGTTTCCCGGGTTGATTACATGGCATTTATGCTGACCTTAACTAAGCTGAACACTTTCTGGAAAAGAATAGATAGAAATGTTTCTCCATCAGCACTTATGATATAACATAGACTTGTAGTTCATAAACATATATTACGTTTAAATTGCATATGATTTCAAGAAATTACCTACTTCAAAAAAATGACATTGGATAATGAATTACGTTTATTTTAATAGACCAATTTTCACAAATTATTCAAGTTTCATGGTATCAAAGCTTCTGGATAGGGAGAGGTCACCTTGATATTTGCACTGAATATATTTCAGTCTCGGCTCCACATTTTACCATTCCTGGTGTCTTAAGTTTTCTCTTCCACATTTTTTTTAATCCACTTATTTTTATTATTTGCTTTTATGACTCTTACTGTCAACATATTTCACTGGTTTTCTACTTACTAAACAAAATGGTTCTGCCTGAATTTCATGCGTAGTCTTAATTTTGTAACTTCTAATGTATGATCCCTGCTATTTAGGTTTCTCTGTATTTATTGCTTAGTTTTGTCACTGCCTACTAAATACATTAATGTCTATGGATCTCTAAATTATAAGGCTTCTTTCTTCCCCTAAAATGTCAGAACTGATGATGAAACTCTTTTCTACTTCCTCGTCCTTCACAACAAATCTAAAGATTCATTTTGTAAACACTAGGAGGTAATCATGTGCTTCAATCCAGTGCTGAATTATCTGTCTATAAATTTCAGCTCTTAAGACAGTATCATCACATTAATACTCATTGGATGCAGTTATTTAAAATATACTTTGCTTTAAAAATAATAATAAAAAGAATAAACAACAAATCAAAACCACCACCACCAAAACACCCAGACGATCCTATCTAAGCACCGCTCTTGGGCCGCTTCAGTTCTACCTGCTGTGGAATCCATCTCAATCCAAAGGAGTGTGGCTGATTAAAACAAAAAACCCAAACAACTAGATTGAAGCTGTTGAAGCCAACCCATCCCACTTGTTTTGCACCAAAGCAAAGGATGTTGGCACAAACGTTCCCTCCAACAGCTCTGAGTGTGGAGTAACTCCTGGGGGACAGTGATGAGCTCAATGCAGCAGTAGCATCTTCATTTGTTATGACAGGATTTAGAAGGTGATGTTTTTCCACACTTGCTTTGTTAAAATGCTGCCTGGGCTTTTTTTGTTTGTTTACTAAATGTTCAGAAGCACCTCAGTGCTTTTGAATAATCCATTATTTTCAGTGTGTACCTGATGGTATTATCTCTCTCTTACATATATACAACATGAGAAAGGCATATGTGGAACCTGATGGGAAGTGATAAGAAACAAGATCGGGATTAAAATTTCAGCACAAGAAAGGTCCCATAAGATCACACATTCATAGTTTCCTCCCTTTATTTAGCGCTACTATGGAATACTATCTCTTTCTTCAAACAGTGTTCTAAGCAGTTTTGAAACTGTTTGCAAAAGCTCGTCTGACTGATATGCTTAGAATTATTTTTCCTCTTTTGTGCTATATAAATCTGTATAGAGAATTTTTTCCCAAATGCCTAACTGGAGATGGGGTTTCTTACTTCAAACTCATTTTCCTTCTTTTAGTGTTTGAATGAACTCAGATACCTTGCAGCAATTAGCTTTTCGGTTTGTTCAAATTAATTTGTGTCTTACGGGTTTAACTGTAATCTTCTGAAATGTGGAGATCCTTCTTTTGTTCAGCTATCCAGCACTGGTTTTGTTTGTGAACTGCTGGATGTGCAGTGGTTTTAACGTGACTTGGTTAGTAGCTATAACAACTCATAATTCATTTTTATTTATTCTTAACTGTTTTAAATAACAACTGCACCTTATAGTAGTCCTTATAATAGGGAAATAATTTTAAGTAGCACTGTTCGGACTTTCAGTGACATGACACTAGAAACTTTCAGTCCTTTATTCTTTTCCTGTCTCCAGGTAATTACTTTAAGATCAATAGCTTTTATTTGCATAAGCATCAAGCTGCATGATATTATCTTGCAGAGCTCATATATAATTATATGGTATTCAAATAAGCATAGACATTGATCTCATTGGTTTTGATTCATCAGTACTGTGAGTTTTCTGGGTTTCTTGTAGAGGTCCTTTAGCAATCGATTTATAAAAATAAGCTTGCTTTCTTGCAGGATGACTGTTGCTAGTTTGGTAAGTTTAACTAAAAAAGTCTAATTAGAATTGTTCCTCCACTCCCCCAAAATACTCCTCTTATTTTTGTACAAGCTCTTAATGCTGGTCTCAACAGCATAAGTATTCTCATGCCTTAATTTTCCATTCTCTGCCTTTTTTTAAATAATTGTTCTCCATGTTATTCTGGCTTTGTTTTTCAGGCCTTCAATTGNGAAAATAAGATGAAAAAGCTTGTAAGTTGAGCTAAAGGCAGCGAGATCACTTGCCAAGTACCATAATGGGCAGAACAGACTTGACCTGGGGAAAAGTCATTTATTGCCAGTTAAAATAGATTCAGATAGTGAGAGACACAGGCCTTCCCTGCACCCCTTTTTCCCAGGCTCAAACTCATCCCCAAATCTTTTACCCCCTCCTACAAGAGTGGCTCGTGGGACTCTTTCTCACATTTCTTTATTTTTCCCTTCTTCGTGAGCGCTGTTTTGCCCTTCCTAAAAGCAGTTTGGCCTGAGGGTGCTGTGGAGTGCCCAGGCTGCGGCCTGTGCCAGGGATGCTGGAGCTGCCCAGAAACGGTGGGAACTGGCTGTCCGCAGGGGTCCCTCGGTGCTTTGATGCCTGCACACACTACAAGAGGAAAAACTTAGCCAGCAGCCAGGAAATGTTATGAAGCTTTATTTTAATTGAGACATGTTCTTTGCCATCTTGCCCATGATCGTCGCTGTGGGAGGAGGATGAGTTTGTGAAATGTCTCTTTCAGTTTCAAGATGTAGAGTTGGGAGAGGCTCTTTTCTCCCTCTGTGGGTAAGTCCTGTGAGGGGAGACACCTTAATTGCTCTGGCCAATTTAGATTTTGTCCCATACAGTGAAAATTTTCCCTCCTCCATGCAGTTTTGGCCTCGTTTTTTGTTACTGGTTTCTGTCCCAGAGAGATGTGGGTTAGATTGTACTGCAGAGGATGGCGACTGCTTCTTTGTAATTCAAATAAATAATCCTGACCCAACTCAGGATTACAGTGGTATTTTTCCCAATCTGGAACTGTGCAGCTCTCGCCTTAATGCAAGCTATCTTGAATGTAATCCTATGTGGAGAGTGGACCCTTTGATAAAGTGAATGGAAATCATGCTAGCTAAAGCGCCTCCATCAGCTCAACTCTTAAGAATTGCATCCATTTTCAATTACATAAAAAGTTCTTTTGAACTGACCCATCTTCTTTTCACGTTTCTCCTAATTAAAGACCTTTTATTTTCCATAGTTCACTTCATTGCTTAATAATCAATAAGGTTTCTCCGTACGATAAGTTTAAATGGTTTTCTACACACCCGCCACTAATCTAGTGGGGATGTCATGATTCTGAAAGAATTAGTTGTGTTTGACTACAGCATGGAGCATGGAGATCTGCCTCAAAAGTGTCATTTTCTCCAGGCATAGTGTGGGTCATCTCATGCCGAGCGTAAACGCAAGCTAAATTTAATAAAGTGCTGGAATAAACCACCCCTTTTGCTGCCACATGGCCACATTTACAAGGAAATTGAGGTGGGAGGTCAATTTTCACTTATAGACTCAGGTTGCCGATGACTGTTTTTTTTAAATGCAGGTCTTTAAATCTCACTTGTCTGACAGGTGGTAAGAAATTTACATTTAAATTGTCCAGATCAACTTCTTATTTGTACTGAGTTGTTGGACAAAAGAAATTTCTTAGTCTTCCATATCCTTCACTGCGTGATCTAACCAACCATAGCCTAGGCTCCTTCTTTTTAAATATGAGTACTGCTTCTGACTACAGTAATGGTCATTTGCATTGATATTTATCCTCTGTAAATTTGAATATTGTTCAAAACAACACAGAAGAGGTGTTTCTTTGGTTTGTGGTTTGTTTTTTAGGCTGTGTTGTTTTTTTCCCCCTGAAGAATGGCATCTTTCAAAATGAAATCCTTTTACTTTAAAGCTGGATTTACCACTGTTGGCCTAACCAGAAGTGTTGATGTTTGTTAAACCTTTCTAAACATTAGGAATTTTCATTGCTTGCTGAAGCAGAACACATTTGCTTGTATGGTTAAAATAACAAACAAACAAAAAAAGAAACAACAAAAAATGACAAAAACAAATCAATCACACTGACAACTTGTCAGAATACATGCAGAAAATGCTGTTTAAAACAAGTGTTATTAAGACCTAAAGTTCATATCAAGACTAAATTGTATTTGAATTTGTGGGACCGGAAGTTCCATTAACTAGTTACTTATTTTCCTTTTAGATTGAGGTATGCAAGACTCAGTAAAGGCATAATTGTGAGTGAAATGCTAATTAGACGTATTAGCAGAAATCATATATTTTTGAAAACACTTGTTTGACAATTAATGCTGTGGTCTTTTGATACATTGAAGAACCCAATGAGATCTGGGATATTCTGTTGATCAACTACTGTTGTTGGGTATAAAAGGCAACTGATGCTAGGGGCTGATTGTCAGTCAAGAGAAGCATTGCAATAAGGGGGTGCTAATGTGGGTATATCTGTAATTAGCATGCGAATGAATGAGTCCTTAAAATTGTCAGTAAGGTGGAAGAAGAGTCAAGGTCTTCCAAGATTTATGTTATTTTTTGGTTTTTACCCATTAATCATTTTTCTATACTCATTAGCGTATGAGGACTTGATAAAGGCATCACAGCACGGTCGTTTCCAACTCAGTTTGCTGAAACCAGTCTTCCATTTCAAGTTTTCCTTATCCTTTCTTTACACTAGTTTTTCCATTAGTCCAATTCCTGAAGCTCTTTTTTAATCCTGTTTCTCCCTTTGTGAAATGCTGCTGTAAGCTCAGCCAACAGAACAAGCAAAAAGAGTTTTCGGTGCAGCATTGAGAGTAAGTTTGAATAGCTGCCGGTGGCTTCCATGCAATTTTTGTTCATAAAGTTGCTGCAATATTGCCTGAAGCTGAGTATCTGGAGTAGACTGGCTGATTACTGATACATACAGTAGCATAAAATCAAGCAAGACAGCACACTGTGACCCTCTCTGGACAGAAAGAAGGGGATGTATTTTCAGATGGAGCTCACCTCTTGACAGACAAATGACTTCTGCGGAAATGAAGCAGCATCTAGGAAAGGAGGGAAAAAAATGTTTCCTCTTAAATTAATGCATAAAATGTTGAGATAGTGCAATGATGTGTTAAGTCAAACATCCTGCGCAAGCTCTTATTTTAGCAGCATTCACCTAGTGGGTTTTGAAGTAGTATGAAGTGCTCTACTGTACAGGGAAGAACAGAAGCCATTAAGCATTAAACATAAAATGCATCCCCCTCTCTCTTCCTCCAAAATCTATTGACACTTCTGAACTCCAGATTATCTGGAAATATTTCAGGTTTGAGCTGTTATAGGTTTCATGAATGCAATAGCTGCTGGTCTGTGTGACCCTTTAGTATGGTTTACCACTGAGGAAAGAATGGGTGGAAAAAAATTTCACACCGTGAATAATATACACAAACCAAGAATCAATAATGTACTTGTTAAAAAGACTAGCCTAAGTAGATTAAATATACCTCACACAGTATCTTGCTTTTTCACCTGACATGCACTCTAACTTTTTTCCATATATGTCTTTTGGGGAGAAAGATAAAAGAACATCTTTATTCCCCAGC
>VWZY01003960.1:417974-439088 GCA_013399075.1 Chloroceryle aenea | reverse complement strand
TTCAGAGGAAGAAGAGGATCCCCTGCCCTCTTGTCACTAGGCAGAAGGAGGGAACCTAAGAGATGGGGGTGAATGGAAACAGCTTTTGCTGATACTCGGGGGGAAAAAAAGGAGAATTTACCTCCTTTGGAAGAAGCACCTCAGGATGAATTTAGGGATCTTGTTAGGTCATGCAGAGACAAAATTAGAAAAACAAAAGCCCGTCTGGAGCTCAATCTAGCCACTGTCATAAGGGACAACAAAAGAAGTTTTTACAAATACATTAACAATANTGACTGGAGGCTTGATAATGTGATGCTTATCTATAAGAAGGGCCAGAAGGACAATCCAGGGAACCACAGCCCTGTCAGCCTGACCTTGGTACCTGGAAAAATTATGGAGAGGTTCATCTTGAGTGAGCTCACATGGTAAGAACAGAACAGCCAAAGGATCAGACCCGGCCATCATGGGTTCAGGGAAGGCATGTCCTACTTGACCAACCTGATCTAGTTCTATGACCAGGTGACCCAGCTAGTGGACAAGGGAGAGGCTGTGGACATTGTCTACCTGGACTTCAGTAAAGCTTTTGACACCATCTCCCACAGCATTCTCCTGGAGAAGCTCACAGCTCATGACATAGACAGGTGGACTCTTCAACAGCTTAAAAACTGGCCAGCTGGGCCCAGAGAGTTGTAGTGAATGGAGTCAAATCCACTTGTTGGCTAGTCATCAGTGGTATCCCCCAGGGCTCAGTTTTGGGACTGATCTTTTTAATATCTTCGTCAGTGATCTAGATGAAGGGATGGAGTGCTTCCTTAGCAAATTTGCAGAGGACACCAGATTGGGTGGGAGTGTCAATCTGCTTGAAGGTAGGAAGGGTCTGAAGAGGAATCTGGACAGGTTGGATCGATGGACCAAAGCTAATTGTATGAGGTTTAACAAAGCCAGGTGTGAGGTCCTGTATTTTGATCACGACAACCCCAAGCAACGCTTAAGAGCTGGGGGGGAAGAGTGGCTGGAAAGTGCTTCTCACAATTGTTGACAATTTTCACATTCAGTACTGAGCCTTCTCTTTTTACTCCTTTTTTCTGCTTCTGGCCTGGAAACTCCTATGCCCCGCATGTCACATTTCTCTCTTTCTTTTAGAGTGTTGCTTCCACATTTTTCTGGCTCCCTTCATAGACTTCAGATGAGGTTCTCCCCTAGTCCCCAGAAAGCTCTGGGTCTGTTTTGGAAGAAGACTGATGATTCATAGTGAATCAGTGATTGAAGTGACAGTGTTTGTCATATATGTTCATAACTCTTATCTGAGGTATAATTTTTTTTTTAATGAATTTGACCTGTGTTTGTAAAATGCTCTGTATTTACGGTCTGTGCAGGTCAATGTAAACTGTGACCATGGAATACACACAGTTCCTCCTTTCTCACTCTATGTAACAAATTCCCTTCTAATGCTTGGCTTTCTTGACTGTGTAGCTATTAAACATACTGTCTTGCTCCCCACAATCTCCAATTTAATCTGAATTCTTTTTAAGTAGCTGTAGTTTACAATGTTTGAACAGTGAAAGGAGCCCAGACCATCCTGATTATAAAACAGTCGTTAAAGACGATCCCACTGACCTTACATCACAGCTGGTTTTTGAATTTGAACTGGTGTAGGTAACAGTTGCCATATTAAATATTTCCTAGCAGTCTGAATCCCAAATTTAGCAAGCTGAGGTCTTGTGTTGGATGCACTTGTGGACGTACATGTGATGCATTTGATGCAATTATTACTTATCAGCGAGTATCACAATCAAAAGCTAATACCCGAGAGTTTTTGTTAATTTTTGAAGGAAGTGGAGTAACTGGATGTCAGCCAAGGTACATTTTGAGGGTCCAGTGATCCATGGCTTTGTATGTTGTTGTAAAAAGCTTTCCCTCTTCATAGGGTTTTTATGCAATCTGCTGGCTTGAATTTTAGGCTGTGATGCACGTGTTATTTATGACATTTATTTATGATATGTTTTACATGTCATAAATAGGTCAGTAGCAAAATAAAAAGACTTAACAAGTCTCTGCCAAGTGTCGATCTGATCCATTTTATATTGTGCACACTTACTCACCTGGATTAGATTTGGGGTTTTGAGTTGTAATATTATATATCACCCAAACTTTTCCTAAAAGCAGCTCATCACAGAGCAACAGAAGTGCAAGGGACTTTCCGTGTCTCACCAACCAACCAATTCTCTCACAAAGACAGAGCAGCTTCCACTACACCCACTGAATATTTAAATTTTCGTGTTCTAGTCTGGGAGCAACCTCTAATGATTTGCCACAAGGCCAGCTTTTCAGAGAGCTGCCCACATGTCACTCCTGCTACTGCTAACCGGAACCACTCTCCTGACACTGGCTGCGCTGTCAGAATGAGTCCGTGTGGGCTGCTAACAGCCTCTCCTGAACAAAAGAAGCCTCCTGCACTTGCCTCTGCCACAGTTGAAGGAACCAAAGTGAAGGTTCTTCCCTTCATTCCTTCTTGTGCAATCTGCCTTGCCTTTTAGAAGATTCTGCCCCTTTAGTCCCAGTGAAATTTGGCAGCCAGTTATCTCCGTGGTGTGGTACTGGTTGTCCTAAGATGTCAAACTCTGAGCGTAGAATGTGAATTGAATGAATGAATTCAAGATGTTTTAGTGAGAGATCGAGACTGATAGCCTGGTCACTAGGAAATTTGCCTACATAACACCACTTAACAAAATTACATAGATGGATAAGATGGAAACGTGAAAAATTTTAAGTCTTTTTCACGCTCTACAACAGCAGTGTCTTATCTGCCTTCCTGCATCCCAGGAAACTGTGACAAGTTTGTGAAAGATAAGGCAATATTGTTGTTTTCTCCTCTCTACCTTCCTGTAGTACTACTTTCTTTTGATGCTATCATGACAATTTTATCCACGCTGATATTAATTCAAAATATAAATAAATCAGTGGCTTTATTCCTTAGTCAGCCCGGGGGCCTGAAAATATAACCTCACTGACTCCATTCTTACAAGCTGTTTTAAAGTGCTACGAAGTTCTCTGTCATAGTATTTACAAGAAAAGTGATTTGCATTTAATAAAAGGTTTTCTTATCCAAGTCTGTGGTTGTGCTTGACCCCTCAGGTGTTTGCATAAAAACTTATTAGCATGCTTAACTCCGATGTCTGCTCAGATGAATGTCTCATTACCATGCAAATGGAGTTAGCTCCTTTCCCAGGTTAATTGTTACAAAGCAACACAGAGAGAGATCTATTGTAATTTACTGAACAGGGAACACCAGCTAGGCAGGGCAGCAGATATTGTAGCCTGGCAGCCTAAAACTTAGCTATATAAAGTCGGCTTAGGAAAACAACAGTATTGTATGTAGTGCTTTGGACTTAGTTCTGTGTAATACACAGCACTGGTCTGGTCTGGAAATGCAAGTCTTAGTCAAACTAATTTCTGGCCATGTTTTACACCAGGGTCTGCTGACTTGCAGCCAGAGGGCAAATCTAGTTTAGAAGCTGGTAAATGGTGTTATACTGTAAGTGTAGAAATCCCTTGGAGCAAACTCACAAGAATGGCCACAGTCAGCAGTCCCGGTTAATTTACTGCAGACCACCTAGGCTATCTCTTTAGCAAACTGCATTTTCACATTTCACAAAGTGCTCTAGAGGTTTAATAGAATTCTTCAGAGCACAAAATAGAATGGATCCCATCCTTTAGAGAATTATACAGTGGAATTCATTTAAAAATGCCCATTAAGCTCTTTGAATGGTTCAGGATGTTTCCTCGTGGGATAATTTAGCAAGGTTTGAGATATTGCCACCTGATTTCCCATAAAGATATCACAGAAGAATTGTGATGCCTTTAAATGTTGGACCCCCCTACAGTGTAGGTGGGGAGAGGGCTGTGTTTGGGCTTCTGTGATGGGTGTCTCTGAAAGTTTGCAGTGTTGGTATTTGTTATTTGCTTTTCCTTCAGTACCATGCTCTGTTTCTTAAAAGGGTGAAAAATAATGAATGTTCGGTGTATACCTTACCTTATGTCGCTGACATGAAAAGCCTCAGGACTTTTTCACTGCTCAAGGAAAGACTTCAATTTAACAGGACATTTAGTTGAAAGTATCATTCTTTCTTTTGCACAGTATCTCACAATATTTATTATGCACCCCGGTAGAACAACAATCAGGAAAGTGCCATTGCAATATATGTTACATTGAAATAACTGATGCAGATTAAAAGCACAGAAATGGAAAATAAATCAACACATTCTTGATTCTTTTTTTCATTAGAATCACTACCCAAGAGATATTTCTTTCTCATTTTGCCTGAAGTACGTGAAATTTAGGACCCTATGTTTTAACAAGTAGTTATGCATCATCCCACTGCCAAAGAAATTTTGTACATTTCCAGCAAAACAGAATGAGCAAAATTCTGGTACAATTTAAATTAGTGGAATTCTGTTTCTGGGGGGGAGCGGAGGGTGGGGGCAGGATCACACTTGCTATATGCCTCGTGACAAACATTTTCGGGAGGAAGCACCTGGTTTGTAAAGTTAAGCACACCACAACATGGATGCCCTGCTTCATTTTGTACTGTGCTTCATCCAAATCGTGGGGATATTTTCTGCTACTGAGATACTTAAAGTGGAATTACTTTCCTGCACCACATGCACTTGTGCCTTGGTGGCATGCAGGGAATTGGACAGGTCTTGCCATGCAATCATAAGGAGCTGTGGGTATATGAGAGCAGAGAGAGATGAGGAAATGCTCGCTACAATGGGGACCATGGATGTGACTGGAGGGACTTTTATCCTGCTGGTGAAAGCTGCATAAGCAATTGAGTTGCTAAACTCAGGGCATATAGGAATTCAAGGAAGGGAAGATCTGTGATGAGAAATCAGAGCTGGCAGGGATTATGCTTTTTTCCTTGTCCTCATGGAGCTCATCACCCTGATGCTGTTGTAAGCAGGTGTTGCCTTCTGGTCAGGAAGAGCCAGAGTAGGACAGTGAGGGAGCAGCTTCCTCAAGTGTCAGATGTAGCTGAGAAGTCCAGAAGGATTTAAACCAGCTGTTATTTATGTTGGCCTCCCAGGCCTAAGCCTGCTTGAGACAGCTCAGCTCAAGGAATTACTGTTGCTGAAATAAAAAGAGCACTGCTTGTGGGTGCCTGAGAGAGGACAGGACTGCTGCATGGGCTGGCCAACATGGCACAGGACCCACAAAATTGCTGTTGGCCTCCGGAAGTATACCCGTGTGCCTGGCAGGGTATCCCAAGCACCGAAAATGATGCTAGGTGCTGGTGCCTTGTTTGGAGAGAGGCAGATGTCCTCCGGGACAGCTGCTGCAGGGAGGGCAGAGCAAAGGCAGTCGCCTCTCTTCTCTATTGCACAGTGCAGGGTAGTGCACGTGAGCTTTTAAAAGTATTCAAGCATTATTTTGGGTTAAAGTAACATCATCCCAACTTTGTGTCATGTGGAGCTCTCTGCAGGTCAGCATGGCACCCCATGACATCCACTGAGGTACCACATTCATCTGGCAGTATCTGTGCTGAGCAGTGTTAACATTATGTAGGCATATACCTGGCAGGTCTAAGACATCAGGGAAGGAACATTGCTCATGCCCCTCCTTTCAAAATTGGGTCAGACAGCAACCAAAAGGTTGCTTTTACCTCCTGAGCCCATGAAAACATTAGGGCAACCCAATTTCAGTATTTCTGCAGACTACTTGCCTGAAAAAGAACTTAATTATTAATTTCTCTTTCCCCCTCCTCCCTTTGGTGGTCTCAGCAACCTAATTCTGGCTCTTTATTCTTCAGAGACAATTAAACAAAGTGGCATCTTGAGATGAGGTCTTGTCTTTATCTCTGCAGAAGGATGCAGATGGAGACAGTGCGTCTTGGAAGATGTTGTCTGATGTAGTTTCTTGTAACGTAACCTGAGTTATATTCCCCCAGGCAGAGCAACTAAGTTTCTGTGTTTATTCTAAAAAGGAGTGGAGTAGCTAGCTGACAATGTTTAATTAAAGCAAGAAAATATTAAAAAAAAAGCAACAAACCCAAAACTTAATGCAAACAACTGCCCCAGGATAATATTACTTTTATTTTTGCTTGGGTAGTTTTCATGCTTACAGTTTTACAGTTGTCTACAAAACCATGCGTAATTTTGAAACAAAAAGTATTTATGCCTAAGGTGATATCTTTTATGACAAGTTTGGGCCTGCAGTGACATGTATTTACTTTAAAGTATATTTATTACTCAGAAATAAAGCTCTGAAAATACACTTTTCGATTGAAGCCACTGACAGATCCTCAAGGACAGATCCTCAAGTAAGGGTGCCGATAAAAATTCAGGCGGCTATTTTGGTAGCTCTTATATGCCAGTATCATTTGATTAACATAATCTCCTCCCTTCCCCCAGCACCATTCTCTTGGGTAGGTTAAAAAAATGATCTCCCTTCTATTTCTACATTCTAATTAGGTGATAATCATATGCTGCTCTGATTGAAATGAAAATCAGCCATCATGCCACTGTCATCTAGCTGAAGTCGAGGAAAAAATGCTTTTCAACTTGTACAAAATTAAAATGATTTACTTGCTCTGTGTAGCTGCTCTCTGGCTGGGCTCAAAGAGATTCAGTACTGTCCCCAAAGCCCAAACCTAACTATCATCCCAACAGACAAGTCATTTTCTGAAATGATAAGTAAGCTGCCAAGGCAGCAGTGCTTTCTTATGTGTTCTTCAGACAGCCATTTAGGTAGAAGGCCGATAAAGCAAAGCAGACAGAGCCCGTATTCAGTACACACGATACTTTATTTATGAAACCTAAAAAGCTTTTGTTATTTTTGATATAGCTATTGAGAGAAAGGCAGGATGGCAACTGTCTGGGAGAGAGACAGTAGAGCTGTGGTTGTCCCATGGGACTGATGTCCCATGCAAGTTACTCTTGACCCAAATGAAAAGAGGGCTCAGAGGGAAGTTGGGAGTCAGAAACTTGGGTTCCTGTCACCCCTTCCTCCTAAAATTTGTTGAGGATCAAGGAAAACCACTTCTATGCATAGCATAGATGTCCCGATGAATCTGTCTTTGTACAGGTTTATACACACTTAGTGTGCTGCATAAATTATCACTCCTGCATCTCCGTTACAGCTAATGAGTGTCACTAATGCAAGGCAGGTCTCTGCAGGGGTTCTTTTCTGTTTACAGTAGTTAACTGCCTAATAATGGAAATTTGTCAAAGCATTTATTCTTCTTATCCTTACAATTTAATATTAGCTATGATAACAGGAAACTGAGCAGCTCGAAAATTCTACAGGTGTGTAACAAATTAGCAACATTGTCAGTAGTTCAGGGTCGAGATTTTCTTTCTTTTCCTTCTTTCTCCTTCTCCCTCCCCTCCCCTTTTCGTTTTCCTTTTCTTTTCTTGTTTTCTTTCTCATTTCCCCCTGATTTCTGTGTGTTTGGAGGGGCCTGGCTACTGTAGTGAGCTGTGTGAAAAGACCTTAAAAATAAATAGAAACAATGTAACATTTTTTTTCTTTCCTGTTACTTCTTGCATGACAAAAAAAGATCATGATAACATACTCTAGTGCTGGCTTTCAGCCAGAAATCCCAGTAATTTCAACTGGCTTGTTACATCAGCCCAATGCAGAAGAGATCCAGCCTTCTTCATGTTGGGAAGATTCAGTTATTGTTGCTACCCATCTGGAGACTCTCTTCTTTAAATCGGCTTGTGCTTGTCACCCTGTGAGTATGTAGGAATAAATACACAAATAAATGAGGAGTAGCAATCCATGTATTTCTCGGGAGATACATGGATAAAATGCTTCATGAGTAAAAGAGAAATTGCTGTTATATTTGTTTGTTTGTTTTTTCTAAGCTCTTCATATTAATGAAGCTGTTTTGATTTATGTTTTGCTATACTTTCGTGTCCAACTGAACTGTATGTGTGGATTAGAGCTGGATCTTGGCAGCATTTGAGCAGAGATGGGGTAAGAGGAAGGAGAGGCAAGAGAAGATTTGCCTTTTGCCCTGTGAAGGCTCGTAATGAGGCTCGCATTGTGAAGACCGAGTTTTGGGAGACTCTGTGGAAGCTGTCTGCTGAGGATGGGTATGGCCAGGCAGTCACCAGCAGCAAATGAACCAGGTGGCCAGCTGAAGTCTGTCCCTGATGCCAGTCATCCACCCAGGCCTCATCAGGGTGCTGGCAGAAACAAAGGGAGGGTCCTTTTGGCTCGGCCTTGGGGCAGGGAGCCCAGCACCCAGCTGCCTACTCCACAGCCTGCAGACAATGTCTTTAATTTGGGGGTTTCCTTCAGCTGCAGGATTTTCAGTTCTCTGAACTGACTCTCGGGTGCCGTGTCCATTGGTCTTTGAAGACAAGAAACATCTGTCTGTGTGACCTGGTCCTCTCTGAGCAGCCTGGATGTAGTTTTGCTCTTGCAGCATGTTCTGGAAGCACGTGTGGCCGGGCCAGCCCCAGCACACAGTGTGGTGCTAAGTGAAGCTGCTCTGCTGGCGTGGGCAGCAGCCCTTCCACACAAGCCAAAAGCACATGCTTTGTTTTGCTGGCTCTTCCCTGGCATCCCGCAGAGCGTACGATGTCTGCTTTTGGTGTTGTGCTTCCAGTAAACTCATGTAACTGTTCTGCTTCTGGAAAGCTGCCACTTCTGTTCAATTGAAATGATGTTTTCTTTTTTGCCTACTATTTTCCCTAAAGCACAATGTCCATCGTGGCGTGTAAGGGTGAAATAATAATAATAAAATATACAAATACATAATCACAGAATGGCTTAGGGTGGAAGGGACCTTAGAGATCACCCAATCCAGCCTCCCCACCAAGGGCAGGGATGCCTCTCAACTAGACCGGGTTGCTCAAGCCCTCATAAACCTCTCCTTGAACACCTCCAAGGAGGGGGCATCCACAGCCCCTCTGGGCAATTTGGCCCAGAGTCTCCACACCCACGTACTGAAGAACTTTTTCCTAACATCCAATCTAAACCTCGTTTCCCTCAGGTTCTCCCTGTCCTATCACTAGACACTCTTGTGAAGAGTCCCTCTCCAGCCTGCCTGCAGGTTCTCTGCAGGTATTGGAAGGCAGTTATATAAGGTGCCCCAGAGTCTTCTCTCCAGGCTGAACTCACCCGATTAGGTGAGTCTTATACTGAAGCAAGCATTGGATCACCCTACAATGGACCCGACTGGTGCAAGCTAGCAAGCTGTAAAGGGAATATTTTGCTAACCCTTATTGTGTTCCCATCTGAGATCTTATCTGGCCAGCTCCTGCCATCATCTCCGAGCATGTTAGCCATCGACAGCAGGTCACAGTCAGATCTATACAGAAGTAAATCTGCGTGGATTCTTATAGCCAGAGTGCATTCCCTGTGAGGAACAAAATGAGTTTATTGCTGCTAGACTACAGCATCTTGACATATAGTTTGAGATATATGATTCTGACATTTAATAGGTTAGATTATATTGGCTGTGTACCTCATAGGTTCTGTATCGTACTGTATTCCTGGGGAGGTGAAAAATGGCTCTGTCTATTATATATGAAATGACAGAACAGATGAGAAGAGAGAGCACTGTGGATGTGGGGAGCATTGGCAATAAGAACCCGTGGAAACATGAGAATGACTGGCAGGCTTCCAAGATAAAAATACCTGATAATTAATAGAGAACAACTTGCTTAAATTCAAATGTGAGCAGAGTTTTAAGGGTCTGTATCACCTTCCTACTTAAATTTCAGGCTGGATTATGTGATTCTTTCATTTATTTGTGATTAACTGAAAAAATGGATAATAAATCAGGTAAGCTATGAAATTCTTTCCTTCCATAGGAATAAGCAGTGCTTCCTGAAAAGAGTTTTTGAACAAGGGCTACAAAAATATGTTCTCAGGTTCTCACTTTATTCTAACCTGATCTCTCATGAGATAACAGAGTGAAGGTTAATTTTTACTACCATAGGCTGTTTACAGCTACTGAATCTAGATTGGATTCATCTATTACTACAGGATATCACAGGGTGTCAGGGGTTGGAAGGGACCTTGGAGATCTTTGAGTCCCACCCCGCTGCCA
The DNA here is from genome assembly GCA_013399075.1 of Chloroceryle aenea. Lineage (NCBI taxonomy): Eukaryota > Metazoa > Chordata > Aves > Coraciiformes > Cerylidae > Chloroceryle > Chloroceryle aenea. The sequence continues at coordinate 429,039 of VWZY01003960.1, read as the reverse complement.
NCACAGCCTTCAGGTGTATCTGCCAACCTCCCAGTTTTGTGCCATCAGCAAAATTCCTGACAAGACACTCCATCCCTTCATCAATGTCATTGATAAAGATGTTGAACAGGACTGGACCCAGCACTAATCCCTGGGGGACTCCACTAGTTACGGCTCTCCAGCTGGACTTGGCACTATTGACCACCACTCTCTGGAGTCTATGGTCCAACCAGTTACTAATCCATCTTATTATCTGCTCTTCTATCCCATACTTCCTGAGCTTCTCCACAAGGATGTTATGGGAGACTGTGTCAAAAGCCTTGCTAAGGTCAAGGTAGACTACATCCGCTGGTCTCCCTGCATCTATCCATCCAGCTACAATATCATAGAAGGCAATGAGATTAGTCAAACATGACTTCCCCTTGATAAATCCATGTTGACAACTACTGATAACCTTCTTCTCTTACATGTGCCTAGAGATGACCTCCGGAATGAGCCTCTCCATTGTTTTTCCAGGCATGGAGGTGAGTCTCACTGGCCTATAGTTTTCTGGAATCTCCTTTCTGCCCTTTTTGAAGACTGGAGTGACATTGGCTTTCCTCCAGTCCTCTGGCACCTCTCCCGTTTGCCACAATTTTGCAAAAATGATGGAGAGTGGTAGGGCAACAACATCAGCCAATTCACTCAGTACTCATGGCTTCATCTCATCTGAGCCCATGGACTTGTGTACATTCAATTTATGTAACTGGTCCTTCACCCAATCTTCATTGACCAGTGGAGAGTCAACCCTCCCCCAGGCTCTCTTCCCTTCATCCAGGGATTGGACTTCACAGGGGCTGGGCTTAGAAGTAAAGGCTGAAGCAAAGAAGGGGTTGAGCAACTCTGCCTTCTCTGCATCCCCAGTTATCAGGGCTGCTGCCTCACTCAGCAGTGGCCCCACATTCTCCCTATTCTTCCTCTTATCACTTATGTATTTGAAGAAGTTTTTTCTTATTCTCTTTTACTTCATTTGCCAATTTAAGTTCTAAGAGGACTTTGGCCTTCCTTGTTTCCTTCCTACATGCCCTGACTATCTCTCCGTAAATCTCCCAACTGATGAGACGTTTTTCCCATGAGCTGTATACTTCTCTCTCCCCTGAAATCTCCTTCAGAAGCTCTCTGCTCATCCATGCAGGTCTCCTAGCATGCCGTCCTGATTTTTTTCTCAATGGAATACATTTATCCTGGGCCTGGAGGAAGTGGTATTTAAAATTAACCAACTTTCTTGGGCTCCTTTCCCCTCCAGAGTCCTAGCCCATGGGATTCCTGCAAGCAGATCTTTGAAGAGTTCAAAGTTAGTCCCGTGGAAGTCCGGGGTTGTAATCCTACTTACTGCTCTATCTCCCCTTTGTGTAATACTAAACTCTACCATATAGTGATCACTATCGCCTAGGCTGTTCCCAACCCTAATGTCCCCAACCAGTCCTTCCTTATTGGTTACTACAAGGTCCAGCAGTGCACCTCTCCTTGTTGGTTCCTCCACTACCTGCGTCAGGAAGTTATCATCTATGCACTGTGAGAGCCTTTTGGACTGGGTGTCCCTGGCTGTGTGGGCTTTCCAGCAAATATCAGGGTGATTGAAGTCACCCATGAGCACCAGGAAGAGTGTTCTAGAAGCCACTTCCAGTTGACTGTAGAAGGCCTCATCAGTACCTTCTTGCTTTGGTAGTCTGTAGTAGACACCCAGAACAGTTTCACTCCCTTTTCCATTTCTCTTAATTTTTACCCACAAGCTTTCAACCAACCTGTTCTACCTCCCCTCCTGGATAGAACCTAATAGACTTCAGTTGCTCTCGCACATAGAGAGCAACACCACTGCCTCGCCTTGCTGGTCTATCTCTTCTGAATAGTACATAGCCATCCATAACAACATTCCAGTCATGGGAGCTGTCCCACCACATCTCAGTAATGGCAATTATGTCATAGTTATGCATTCTGATGTATATCTCTAACTCCTCCTGCTTATTCCCCATGCTCCGTGCATTGGCATAGAAGCATTTCAGAGAAGGAGTAAAGTTTTTAGTTTTCAATCTTTTCATTCAACCATTTTTGGCCACCTTTGTGGCCACCAATCTACCAGCGAGCGCTGTGTGTCCGTAGTGACGCATACCACCGCTGTCCACCTTAAGTGGGACGGCAGATTGAAAGCTGTTCCCAGTCTCATCTCTAGTGAGTCTAGTTTTATCCCCCTCCGCTTTGAACCTAGTTTAAAGCCCTTTCAACGAGCCCTGCCAACTCCTCCACAAGGATCCTTTTCCCCCTTCGATATAGGTGCGCTCCATCTGCCGCCAGTAGACCAGGTGCCATATAAACTTCTCCATGATCAAAAAACCAAAAATTCCGATGATGGCACCAGTCTCACAGACATGTGTTAATTAAATTTTACTCCCTCTTTCTGTATTGAAGCCTTATTTTCTTTTTTCACAGTAGGAAAAAAAAAAGGATTACTGTACTTTGGGACTAGTAAAATAACTGGGAAACAATCAGGGGTTAAGAAGATAAATACTGTCTGAGGCGTTAAGTAGAATTAAGTCAGTTTAAAAACAGTTTAATTTTACAGTTAGAATGTGCACAGAGCACAGATTTGACTTGGAGTTATGCCTTGTAAATACCCGGGATGGAGTTGCCCATGTCTCTCAGCTTTTCTGTCTGTCTTCATCCTGATTCAGGAGTGCGTTTTAATATCCCCAGAAATGAATTTGAGATGCTTTTCTGAACCGCAAGCACTGAACTTCTCTGAGCCAGTACCTTTGTCCTGTCTTTGCTATTGGTACTACCATAATCTTTAGTACTTCAGTCTGAAATAAAATCTTAAGAACTATCTGCTACACGTTTATCAACGTGATTGATGCACAATAACAATATATCGGGGGGAGATAGGTGTCTTTCTGATTGTCTTCCTCATGTCTTCCTCATGCAAGAAACTAGGACCTTTCATAATCTCATCTCCAAATGTGTCCTGGATTTGATGAGGTGCAAGGATGGGATTTTTCATGTCCCTCATTCTTTTCTGGCTTCTTCCATCCAGTTTTTCCTCACTCAAAGGAGTTTGTATGTAAGCCTCAATCCAGCTATGTGTTCTTAGGTTGGGGGAAGGGGTTTTATATGTGACTTTCAGCCTCTTCTGCTTTCATTTAAAGTCCCTTTGGGCTTTGTAAGTCCAAAGGTTAAAAAGCCTTTGTCTTCTATTTGCACATTCACAGTCTTAACATTTAGTTGAGATATTAGTATATAACTATTGTTTTATTGCTAAAATACAGTACATTTGATTAATTCTTTTTACTTTAACTATTTTTTTGCAAGAGTGCCTGTCAAATGTCTTTTCCATGGGTGGGAAATGTCTTTGAACTTGGACCACTGATTACTGTTTTGAAGGGAATGCACAAACCTTGCCCTAATATGAAAGGAATTTATCATGTAGCACATTGGTTCCTCTGAATTTAATCTTGATACCTGTCAGATGATAACCTCTTCCCTGTGGATGTTTAAACAAACATCTTCCTTTGGGACTGCATACTAACAATATATGATCTATAACCTCATGGTGGGGAAATGTTTCAAAGGGCACAATTGAAAGTACATCCTTTAGTCCTACTGACTTTTACTGTGAATCTTGCCTCACTGCTCTGTGCTCCCTGTTGAAATCTCTCCCTACAGACACCATATTAAGCTCATTAATATTTACAAAGCAAATATATTTCCCCTCAGTTGAGGCCCAACTGCCCTTGATTTTTGTTGCATTCCATGAACGTTGACACAGCTCCATATAGCATAAGTGCAATATCTAATTAATATGCATACTTATATTTGTAGAATACCCTAGGCAGTTTTGTTGTTTTTTTTTTTTTCCAGTGTGATTTTTATGGGGTATATTATAGGAGAATAAAATCTCATTATAGCTGCAGGTTGCTTACGCATGTATGCTCCTCAGGATGGGGTCCAAGTCTTCATGGGAATTATTTGGAAACTGCCTGGTGTGCTGTTGGCACTGAGGCTCTGATTAGCAAGGTGGAATTGCATGTGTAAGAAACTGCACTATCGCAAATGATCAAAGTTATTTGTAATTCAAAGCTCTGAGTATAAATCCAGTCCTCAAAGCTCTCCTAAACTTTAGCAGAGAGAGAATCTTTGCAGCAAAAGACTTTTTGCATCACAGCTGCTAACAAGGAAGGGCAGGCATTAGTATCTTTAATGATGGCACTGTTAGTGTTTGTTGCTGGAGGTAGATGAAAAGGCTGAATTCGTTCCCATGCTGAAAGTACAGTATTTACAGAAAATATAGCTATATATTTACTAGCGCTTCTGTTGTTGTGAGCGTGGTGTTTCAGATTCCACACAGCTCACTTGGAGACAGAGATGTATTTGAGGGACAATCCCATCACATGCAATTTATAGCCATGGTACTACAAAAATAAATCTAGCTTGTATGATGCCTCCAAATAGCAGAAGCTGAGAGAAATGAGAAACTGTAAGATTTTTCAGAGACTATTAAGAGAATAAAGAATTCTTTACAAGCAGACAATAACAAGTATAAATACTGCTTCAGTGCTGGATTGCTCAGTGAACGGGGATTTCTATGTAAATGGTCAGTAACCCGTCTTTATTGGCAATTTATGGTCACAGTCCATGTTTTGTACGGGTGGGAAAAGGAATCCTGCTGTGGTCCAATGAGCTAAGGTCTGGCAAAAAAGAGCAAGTATCAAACCGTGGCTATCCATGAAGAGTGTGCGTGGTTTCGTCCTTCTGGTCAGGCCTGGGAGGAAGCAGAAGCAAGGTAGGCTGACACTGTCTTTTACCCAGAGTATTGCGGGCACTTTAGCAGTGAACTACTGAGAAGCTATTTGATCCAGTTTCTTAGTTCCCAGATAGCCTAGTTGAAAGGGAAAGCTACAATAGACCTTGAAAGTGCATCATTAGCTACTGGGTTTTGTGAAGCTTGCTGGTGGAAAAAGTTGATTTTGGATGTCCCACATGTCCAGAGCAGTTGCATAGAGTAAAAATGAACTCCTGATACAGGGATCTGGCAAGTTCAGTACATCTTGCTCTCCACTCATTTCTACCTTCTTTCCCTTTTCAGTTTTTTTTTCCTTTCAGTTATCCCTGTTCTGCCCCCCTGCATGAGTGGTGAACTTGTCTCTTTATATTCTGCTCTGTTGCCTGGACATTTAACTAAGTGCTTTGGATCAGGAGAAGGGAAACAGACTGTACCTCTGCTCCAGGACTATCTTGTGCATTGCAGCTGTTGTTTTTAGGTAGGAATTTCAAGTCCAGCTGCTCCTTATTGACCCTGGGGGAAGTGGCAGGTTGAATCAATTATTTGACAGGCACATTCTCTGTTGGCAGGATCCTTGAGAGTCTTATAATGGCACAAATGATGTTACTTGCTAATGCAAAGGAAAGTTACAATCGGGTATAGCAATTAATATGCAATTAGGAAAGCTTTTTTTTTTTTTCACTTCCAAGTATTTTTTTTTCCCCAGTTATTTTTAGATTTGAATTGATTGAATAGTTGCAGAATTCCTTTCGGAAAAGAGGGAGGGCAGTAGTATTTTTTTCTGCATTAGCTTTGATTTTTCCTCCTGCAGGGACACAGAGAAGCACAGGCAGCTGTTATTTAAAACAAAATTGAACATGAAATGGTATCAAACCATTTACTGTCTCTGAACTGTAACACAGCAATGCTGTGTTTTAATGATGTACCATTGTTTATTATGCACTGCATTACTGTTCAAACTTGCAGTTTATAAAAGTAATGAGATTTGACTGTAATGAGTGTATCTCTAAAAAACAGTCTGTGTGTGCCAAGTAAGGTATTTTGGTAATTTACTGGCTTTGCTGCCCAAGGTAGTGACACTGCCTGGCAGGATGCGAGGAGGAAGAGGTTGAAGGGCACTGGGTTGTGGATTTGTTGAGACATCAGCATTATCAGAAATGACAACGCCTGTGAGAGAAAGAACAGAGCAATCACAAACCTCCTTCAGCCTTTGGCACTACCGTGGAGGCTGCCAACAAGGGTGTCAGTTTGTGCTAGGTCCTGCAGCATGTTTTGTGCTGGTGACGTGTGTTGCTTTGGAACCAGATTGAGACAATCGATGCATTTCACATAGGCCACCGAGCAGCCATGGCCTCAGCTGCTATCTGCTTTCAGACATGGGTCACCTGGGCTGTGTTTGACCTAATGATCTGCAAGCAAAAAGGCTCTATGTTTTATAATAGTCTCCAGAGCAGTTACATCCCAATTTTCAACTAGATTAATTAGCACCCATGTGAGTAATCCCATATATCGTCATTTAGAGCTGTTGTCTTTTTTCCCAGATTATTTTCTTCTAAATGCTCTAGAAAGTGGTTTTGAAGACAGGTTGAGTGGTTAATGACAACATCTATGACTGTAGAGCCATAGATGGTGTATAATTTATAAAGCTTTATCAAGTGTAAATATATGCCAAGTATAGGGTTTTGCTGGCCGGGTGGCCTCTGTGGGCTGTTGCTAAAAGAGGTCACATTGGATCTGTGAACTTAAAACCGCAACTCTACTAATTAACGTGATAGGAAAATGTTAGGAAGTGCAATATAATTATTCATAGAACTGGGTCATGTTTTCTTTTTCGGTTAGCCTTTTAGGATGTTGCCATACCACAGTGCTTAATTAATAATTAAGACATGTTGAAGAAATAATATTAGCAGCCAGTTGACTGTAGTTAAGTGAAGTATTATTGTATTCCAGTACATTCTGTCAGGGACTGCGGTGAATGGCTTAAAAGCTTCAAGAGAGAAATAAAGCAGAGATAACCAAAGATAAGTTATTTTAACCTAACAGTTCTCAGGCTCTGTATACCCTGCTTCTAAGAGGTCATTTAGTAAAATACGTAGAGAATTCTGATTTAGAAAATAATGTAATGGACTTAATAAATGTTGCTTGTGGGAATCAGACATAAGCTCCTGTAGGAGTAGGGCAATGCACTGAGCCTTCGGAGTGTTTCAAAATCTGAGTGGCTAAATGACATAAATCCATTTACTTACGGATTTAATCCAGGCTGCTTTGTCAGAAATTGGAGTAATGAATTGACAAGGAGTTTAAGAAATGAACCATCTATGTAACTGAGGCATGCTAATTACTGTCTCACCCCCTCCAAAAGTTAACAGAGCTTAAAACGAATGCATCTTCGTTTTCAGAATGAGGACTGAAGAAGAGAAACAGAGTGAAGCTGGGGAGGTTACTCAGCAAGCCTTTCACCTCCAGGTCACCGATTCAAATCCAGACCATTTTGTTCACGTCCAAGAGCTTTTTGGCCTTTGCACCAGTCTGCCCCGTATAGAATGAAATGGAGAACGTGGCTTTGGTCTCTATCACAACTGACATGACTCCAGTTGTACTGATGACTGTTACGTATTTAAAGAGCCGTATTCGGCAATCACGGCACCCAGCTGGAGATTTTGCTTTTTTCTCCAGAATAGGTGGGATTAGGCACAAAATAGGAAGCGGCAGCATCTAGTGATGATAGTTTCAAATGTTCATGGACGTATAAAGGAATTTCTTCTTAGATGTGCTTATTGAAAGAAATGGAAAGTGGGTACTTCAAAGGAACTGAGCTATTTGATCATGGAACATTTTATTGTACAGTTAATTATGTAAAATAGGCTGAACTGAGATAGAACTCTTAGTGACTTTTTTTGCTCTGTGTATAATTAGATATACAGAGCTGCTTCCTCAGCTAGTGTCAGTCTGCTTAGCTCCATTTAAGTCAATTTGCATCAGCCGAGAATATGGACTCTGGAATTTATGAAACCATTGACTATTATACTGGCGAACACACAGCTGAGCTCTGTACACTATGGAAATTTAGGCCAAGATGTATAAAGTAAGAAAAATGGTACCATGATCATTTTTGAAGTATCAATGGGGCTAATCTCAACCTTTAGCACTTTTATTTGAAGCTTGTTAGAAGGTACAGCAATTGGATATAGAAGTAAAGAATTATGATATTTTGGGGATGTACTTGCAATTTGAAAAGAAACTTGCAGTGGGGGATTTTGATCTTTCTAGGCTGTGATCAAGGAGGCAAAATGTAGCTGGTATGGAGGTTTGTCAGGGGCTAAAACACCAGACTGACCTTGAGAAAATCCTTTAGCACTGAGTATCAGAGGAGCAAAATGGTAAATGAAGAAACAGCTGATAATGAAGAGCACTCTGAATGCTCATGTTTTCTGTTCGTTCAGAAGTGGTTTACATCTGAAAAATACTTCCTGCAAGCTTCCAGATTCTGATTTTAAAAGGTGACACTAAAAATCACAGCTTTCTCATATCAGAAGAGAAGTTTGAGGCCAAGTAATACTCTGGTGCATCCTATAGGTGAAAACAAAGATACCAAAAGAGTAGCAGTTTTCCATATTAATTCTTTTAAACCAGTTGATCCTTCAAGTTGTGCTCAAGCTGTTTGTGGTTATTTTTAGCGCTATAGGCCTTGGAATGCCCAGTTTCTTGCACTCTGCTTTTATGTTCATCATTGCTAGAAACAGGCTTACAGAAGCATTTAAAAATACTTGAGGAAATACCAATGGATAAAGCATTGGGGGTAAAAATCCTGTTTTGTCAAACTGAAACGAACAAGCCTGTCCTGTGTTGGAGAGACCTTAATTCAAGAATTACAGACTGCCTTGAGCTAGATGCTTGACTTTGTCACCCACAGACCCAAGGTAATGTTTGTGTGGGGAATGCCTGCAGCTGTTTTCTCATCTCTCCGCACCTGCTGGGCTGCTGTTTTTCTGGGCAGGGTAAGAATTGCAGCCTGTGGTCAGTGCTGGGCTCTGGCACTGTGTGATGAGGTTAGTGCATCCACAGATAATGGCTGTGCTCATTTTGCTCCATTGAGAATATGAAATATTCCCTACGGTCTAAGTAAGCAATTTCTTTGGGAGTTCTTAAGTGCTGATGCTTTTTAATCATCTCGGAAGAGTCACCCATGGTCAGAATTGCATTCTTATGCACTGGGTAGGAATGATTCATACAACTTTTGAAATAATTTAATTTTGCTTTCATAATTATGCATGGGAGTTCTAGAACACATTCCTCTGTGGTGTCAAAGCTGTTTAGTTTAAGTTTACAATGCACCTAGTGATTAATGAAGTTAGAGTCATTTACCTCAGAACTAATTCTTTGGTTTGACTCACACTAATTATTTCTATATTGTCTTTATTTGCATCACAGGCTTTTCACTGCTCTTCATCTTAACTTATTAAATCCTTCTTGCTCATGCATGAATCTGGACAGCTGGATGCCACTAATGGGGCAGCCAGTCCTACCCAGTGGTCTATAATCAACATTCTGTTGCCACACATTAACATCACACTGTATGCCTAAAAGGACTAGAAATTTGATTTGTGAAGCAACAGCTGATTAGGGATAATTAACAAAAAGACTAGGGGGTAGTGGATATTGTGTAATGCTGCTTCCATCCTTTCAGAATCTAGCAAAGAATGGCATATCTGATATGTCAGTGTGAACAAAAAGAGATGAACCGGTATCTAAATGTTTTTACGGCTAATAATTTTTCAAAGGCTGTTAAAAACAAAGCACATTTAATAACCTTTGAAAGAAAACAGGTGGAAATCATCATCAAACCGTGACAAAGAAAATATGTCTGTTTATTTTAAGCAAAATGTTTTGTTTTTTTTTCTGCAGTGTCAAGACAAGATTCCATGATAAATATATAAAATTATTGTATTACTAAATGTACATGAAGTGCCTTGCTGAATGCAAAGAAAAAAACCCACATATTGATCTGTAATCTGTGAAGAGTTCCTTTTGGATGCACAGTGAAATACACTGGAAAAGCTGAAGTTGCAACAGGCAAACTTGATTGACTGCTAAAAATATATTCGGTGTAACCTGATTATACCTTCCTAAGAGCTCTCATTTCCTCAAACAGCTCCACATGTATCATCTGCACTGGTATGCAGGACTTTTTTCCAGTTTGCAGTTTTGGATGGCAATGGTTTTCTTTGTTTAAAAAAGAAATAAAAATGAAATAAACAAGTAAAAAAATACAAACCAGAAAAGCCTCCCACAAAACACCAAACCCCCCACTAAAAGCCATGTGTGAATCCAACAGTTCCTCTTGCTTGTCTTCTCTCATCCTGGTGACCTCAGTATATTTCTGTGGATCTTCTGCTCTCCTCATGCTACAGATCAACCGAGAGAGGAAAGAAATATATCTGACCTTACTTCTCTTGGTGAGGCATGATTTTGACTGGAGAGCACTGATCATCTTTGCTGCCTGCATTCAGCTGTAAGCCATGCCAGAAGACTCACTTGGGTGGGAAATGCCTTTTGCCGTGGGATTTTGATAGTGTTCCTCTTATTTCAAATTCCTGGCCACCCAGGCTAACATTGGATGTAAGCAGCAGTTTGGAAAGTGAACAGTATGGCATTTCCTTGGTTCAGTAATGCCATGAGTCCAGATATGGTCTCTGTTTACCAGGAATTACTGTTGGATTTTATTTCTTGACAACAGAAAAGAGGATGTGATATAGCTGCCTCTAGAAATGACCTACTTGGGAATGACCTACTTGGGAAGGGTTAAAAAACAAATGGTACCAAATTATTTTGTCATAAATATCAAAACATTATACAAAAAAATGGTATGCATGACCCTCTTCCTTTTATCGTATTTTCACTGGCAACTACTAAAAAGGCAAAAATGTTTGCTTTAAAAATTGGGAGTAAAGTGAATTATTAGTTGCTGCACTCTCAGTAATAAACCACAAAGTGATGTGAAATACAGAGCTGTTGGTGCATTTCTGAGGTGACTACAGGCAGAGAAACCTAATGCAATCAAAGCGTACATAAATAGCCTACTAATGTACAAACTGCTTCAGTTCATCATTGGCGTGGACATTATGAAGACGATTATTTTATCCTCTGTGACTTGCTGTTCTATTGTGCTGTTATATGAATCAATCCAATCTCACTAATACGTTTTGAGGGACAATTTTCATCTCTTAAAAAAAAAAAAAAAAAAAAAAAGGTTAATTTAAGAAGACGTTCTTA
>VWZY01003960.1:354801-417918 GCA_013399075.1 Chloroceryle aenea | reverse complement strand
TTATTTTAGAAGGCAGTCTTATTACAGACTTGTCACTTCAGAGATCTGGTGACAATGAATGCTTGGTTGTTCATTTAATGGCAGGTCACGTTTCAATTAAAAAAGATGAAGGAAGTGATGTGTAAGAAAAGTAGCGAATGATTGTCTAGCTTTTGGTGCCTTGGCTGGTTCTGTTTCTTGTAATTTTGCTGCAGATAATATCAAATTTGGATTAAAGCAATGTCTTCAGGACATTTTCTTCAGCCTTCGAAAGTTCAGGAGGTGCCACGGTCATATGTACAACATGCAGATCAAGCCCCAAGTGGACATTCATTCTTGACCTAAGTCTTTTGTTTATGACTTATCTCTTTGCTGATCATTTATTTGATTAACTGAGAAGCTGAATGTAAAATTGTAAGCTGAGCTCATGGTTCTGCGTCTCAGCAATCATGTGCTCTTCTGCTCCCTGTTTCTAGTGCAGCTTTGAAGGACTGTGTGTGGAGAGTTGTGGATTGCCAGTCTGGGGCCACGTACTACTGAGATAGCTGCAGTGGTGGGAAAAAGCAGGATGTGATTTTTTCAGTGGTGTACAGAAGTGTTTTCTGGGAACCTGATGAGCTGGCTGCATTCACTCTGAAAGCCAGTAGAGATGGATCTGTATTCTGCTGCATGAGAAATGTCTCTTTTGGAAAGGATTGCATGCAATCTCTCATTTGAAGTATTTGTAAAGTACAGGTGTGGATGTTTGTTTTGCATGAGACACTGCTTGCTTAGAAGGTCTGAGAGATGCATGGAACAATGCTTTTTGTATTACTGACCATAAGCAGCCGTGACCCTCCCTCCACCAGATGAATGATGTCTATGAGTACACCTCAAACAAGGTTTGGATTCTGATAAGTCCACTGTAGTTTTTTTGCTTGCCAAGTGAAAATGAGCTTGCTCCCTTTACAAGCCCACTTGCCTTGCAGGGTGTTTGCCAGCTCTTGAGGAGCTGGTGGCTCCCTGCAAGGATTCTGTATCCCCACAAGACATAGTAGAACTTAAGGCAAGGTGTTAGAGAGCCAAGTTTACCAAGAGGCTACTTCTGCTGTGAGGATAATGTTGCTGTGTCCTGAAGTTAGGGAAGCATTTCCAGGCCCCCAGGATATGGTTAATTCTTTGCTTTGTATTTATTACTTCTTTTATTCTGCCTCTGCCTAGTTTAACTGCCTTCTATATACCTACACAATATATAAAAAGTTTGGGTGAAGAACATCCTTTTGTTTCCTCCTGTTTGTTTTCACTGTGTGTGCTGTATTAAAAAAAATAAAATAAATTAAAAGTGTTTTCTCCAAAAGAAGGAAAAAAAAGCTTTATTACATTGTTTACTTGCAGATACTGATAAAGAATTAAGTCCCAAAACATGGGAGTTGTATTAGGAAAAGAGAAAGAAATTGACCTGAATGTTTTCCAGAAGATTACAGAGAATCAGCCATCCACAGTGGCCATTGCAGACACACAGAAGAACATATTTTGCCTTCCTTCTCAGTACATGGATCTTTCAACTGTTGTCTGAACTTGTCAGATGAGAGAAATACAAGGAGGTTGTGCTGACTTTGGAAGGGAACAAATTTATTGGAAGTGAAACTCCAGTGAAGATCCATGCTGCTGAATATATCCAAATGATCGTGTGACCGAGGTGGTTTGAGCGATTTGCATACACCAAACTTAGTAAAACTGGAACAGTTGCCTTGTATATGTTAAATTAGCTTTTTGGGTGATTTATGGGTTCATTCGACATAATATGGTTTATCTGCGTGACTTCAGCAATACCTTTTGGACTAAACTGACCCAGTTCTCAATAATGATATGAACTGACACTCTGTCGTTGTAGTACCAGTCACATGTGAGATTGGTGACCGTAGAATCTGTGTCAATAAATTTTGCAGATTATATTTCTGCAGCGATAAGAATCAATCAAGCAGTGCTAGATCATCAGTCTGCAATTACCAGATCTCGATATAGGTTTGAATGAGTAGAGAAACGACAGTGGCAAACAGAAAAGTCTGTAGTAATATAATAGTAAAAAAAGGTGATTTTTTCTATGGCTTTTGCTTTTTTTCTATTAACTTCTTTATCTGTGTTTTCTGAGGTCAGTGATATTCATTTGTTACTTAGAATACAGTAGATATAGATCAGCTATATTGTGGCTTTACATCCAATGAAAATACATCAGTAGAGATGTCATAGGCTTGTTCAGAGTTGAGCACTGCCAATTGCAGCTAGCAAAGTTTTTTTGGGGATGGAGTCAGAGACCTACAGTTCTGGGTTGATTTGGATGAACACAGATCAGGAATTTTTTCATTGTACTAAGCCTCTGAGTGATGATTTTGAGATTTTTGGTCTGATTATTGCCAAAACACCTATGGTTTTGTATCTTAAATGGAAGAAAAAGCCACAACATTTTACGATGTGCACAGTATGGCAAGAACTTTAATGGTTTAGAGAAGGCAGCCCTAGAAAATTGGATCAAAAGCTGTTCTCTGTAATTCAAGATTTTAATAGCAATTTGCATCTTCAGAATGATTGTTGAAGAACATGAGGTATTGTTTATTATTGCAATTATGAGCATAATAAAAATGACAATAGACAACTAGTTTAAGGAAGGTCTGGCAGAGTGCTCCACGTGAGAGCTCCCTGTATTTGTCAGCAGTTCTGTTTCCAGAAGCATTTTGCTTTGATGAAAAAAAAATCAGCAAATGAACGCTAACATATTTGCATATGGCAAAAGAGTAGTGACTGGCAGTTGTTGATAAAGATGCATCACCCTCTGGTTTTGTTCGTCTTCATCCACACGGAGGTGAACTGGGAATGTGTAGGCTTTTTATCTCTTATGCATGGGTTGTCTTTGCTGTACAATGACAATGCTGAAAGACTGGGCACTCGTCTCTCGTTTTGTGAAAGTGAAAAGAGTCAATTATTTCCAATGCTTCAGAGGCTGGTCTTCTGTAAGAATACTTTAAAAAGAAGAAAATAGCTACATATTAAAGGGCTCAATGGCTTTTCTTCAGTGTTTTTTCTATACTTCCCTCCTCTCCCGTTTCCCCCCATGTAAGTAAAGAAACAAAGCAGCAGCTTTGTGACATTCCTCATGAACATTAATTATACTACTATCTTTGGCTTCCAGGACTGGGAGATTATGAGGAATGTATTAACCATTTTGACTTTTTGAAAACGGTTCATTATTAATACGGTTAAGTAGGAGTACTGGGTCAGCAGGTGAGGGAAAGTACACATCGAGAGTACTTGTTTGATTTTGGAATAAATATTTTATTTCATAAAGCACTCCTTAATTACTTATGGGTAAATATATCTGGGGAGCACGTAGTGGCTAGGTCTTTATCTCAGAACTTCCTTTTCTAGTCTAAGCAAGGCAAAATCTTTTCAGTCTTGTATTAAAAGTTATTTTTGGGGAACAAACTGTGATTCGTGTAGTGCAAAGTTATGAGTTAGCTTATTTGCTCTATATAATTCTAATTACTTTTTGATGTAGGACAAGACACCTTCAACATTTTCCAGCAGAAATACCTTCATGATAAAAGCTTTAACAAATGTGTCAGCTGTAAGGAACCTAAATGCTGTCTCCCTTCTGGAGAAATCCTAAAAGAAGTCCTCTTACACCGTCATAATTATGAAAGAATGCTACAGCAAACTGATAATTACTTGTCCAGGCAGATTTAGAATGTAATTCACGTACTGATTCATCCAGAAGTGACAGAGAAAATATTTCTAGCAGACACCAATTTATATTCATACCTAGAAACCAATCCTCGCTGTGAAAAAACATCATGTTGGATATGTCTTTTTGAGTAACATCACAGATCTGTAGAGAAAGGTTGGCAGGGAAGCTATTTATATCTAGATGTACCCAGTCTACTTGTTGTAATAGAAAAGTAGGTTTCCCAAACAGTGGAAGACTTTAAATTTTAACTGGAGAATACAATAGATCACACACACAGAGAATCACAGGATGTTAGGCGTTGGAAGGGACTTCCGAAGTTCGAGTCCAACCCCTGCTGCCAGAGCAGGACAAAACTAGATGAAAGAATAATTTTTAAATGAATATTTAAATGAATATGGAGACAGTGTATAAATGAAGAAAGCTTCTCACCGCTGAAGTATGGTTACAATCTCAGTGCCGCTTCCCAGCTCCTGACAGTGAAGCTTGGAAGCTTTATCAGACATGAAGGCCTGGCCCTATGTGTCATCTAATATATAGGCTGTACATGCATCTAGACCCTCATACCCTATCAGAGTACAACAGTGTCTATAGCTCTACAGTTTCCCATTGTAGAAGTGTAGGCCACTAAATTTCATGAGGGAACTGGGCTGTGTTAATGGGTTGTCTTGGAAATTAAATTTCTTTTAATGAGTAGGTAGGGATTTGCTATTTTTTCTGCTTGTACTGTAGCTGTTATTGCTAGGTTGTATGATGTTCTCCATGCTTCTGGTCAAGGCATGCAAAACGTTTTACACTCCTGGAGGATGTTGTCTGCAAGTATTTTCTTCCTCTTGGTGCCTATATCCCTATTGCGTAACAAAAGGTCATAAATGGACAATTGAGTGGAGTCATGAGCAAATTATTCTCTTTCAGAGACAAGTATGTCAGACTATTTGTATCATTTCCTGAAGGATTATTAAAACGTCCCTTGAGACCTACAGGAAACTGCTGAAGTTTTAGGATAGTTTTCTAGCCTTTTTTTCTTCATCATTTTAGGTGGATACAGCTTGTAACTCTCTCTGAAAAATACAGATAGAACTTACAACTGGATCGCATGGGGCAGAGGATGTTGTGGTTTCAGTTCTTTGTTTAAAAACAGTTTATTTTTCAGTGCTGTAGGTCTCTGTGGATCTGAGCGTGTCACATATATGTTTTGATCACTTCGAAAATTGTCTGTTGCTTTTAGAATATATATCTACAGGCATGATGCTTCAAAGATGGAGAGTGGTTTTAATAGGCATAGTTTGGCTGAAATCAAGCATTTCAGTGTTATTTTTATCCCCACTAGTTCAAGATGTTCCCCAAAAGATTCATTCTGTTGCTTTTTTTGTTAATATTGGACAGATATAGACACATCTCCCTTTCCTGGAGATAGGCACTTTTTACAGAGGTAGAACAGCAGAAGGGATACTTGCCCGCGTCTGAGAAGAAAGTTGCAGCTGACATTTTGTATCATTTCACACTTGAAATAATCTGTGGCAGAGGGTTCAATTTTCACTCCTCTCTCGGAGCATTCCCTGTTGCTGGGGAGGTTTGTACTGAATTGCACTGTGCAGGAGAGAATCCCTTTTCCCTGAACAGATGAACTGCAAAACTGTGGCCACTGTAGAATTTGGCCTCAATTGAGCTACATAAAATGGGTATGCAAGCTGTTGGAGGATAATCAAATAAAAGTGTTCCTGTAGTGCCTTCTCTCCCCTCATTTTAGAAGCACATATTAGGTTATCTTGCTGTGGGATGACTGACTTTAAAATGCTGTCTCTTTTTTTTCCCATGCCATATTTTTCGTGGGGTTTATTTATTTTTTTATACTTTTTTCACATTGAAACTAACGTGAACTCTAGAAGAATTCCAGTTAGATATCTCTGGTAGGGATTCACGTATCATCTAGCATCAACACTACCTTCAGTATACTTAGGAAAATCCCTACTGGTTTTACTCTGTGTTCATTCTTTTTATCAGTTTGAGGTGCTTTTATAGTACTATCATCATCTTCCAGGATGCAAGGGATGAGGAGTAACATCTATAAAAATACAGTGATTCAGTGACCCAATAAAACTGACTAAAAGGGGATTTATTACCAGAGGTTTTGAAACTTTGCCATTAGTCCCTAAGTTCAGGATGAACACACTGCATACAGGTGAATATTTTTCATATGCTTATGTTACTCAACTTTTTAAAGTCTTACTTACGTCAAGCATACATCTAGGAGACTAAGTCTCATTAATTTTCAGTGAGAAATCTCTAAAGCTTTCCATGAGAGCTGGTGTCCTGAATAAGTAACCTTTGGAAATGCAACCAAAGCACCAAGACAGTGAAGTGCTTCTGACAGTTTTACTTCAGCGGATTTGGATAGCTCACGTGGAAATACAAACACTCTTGAACTGCCAAGACTCTGCTTCAGAGTAATTGTCACCGTACGTCCACTGTCACTTCTAGTCTAGGGTTGCTTCCACCAATATCATCCTCTGATGGTGCTACTACGCCATGGGCTGGTTTGTGGGCACTGTGCCTGGGAGAAAATCAGTGTACCTTAAAGCAAAATGATAGTGCTATTTTAGAAGGTCACTGAACGTCTTTTGGCATCTGGCATTTATATTTTAAATGGAGATCCCCTCAAAATGACATTTCAGGTAGTGGAAACTAAAGCAGTGTGAGGCCTGGTCCATACCTGTACAGAGCTAAACCAATGCCAGAGCAGGTCAGGGCTTTTCTGTGGGATCAGGGACATTTAAGAACTGATATTATGAAACCATCAGAGTCGGAAATTTAGGTCCTTCACTAAGACAAGTTGGAAGCTATTAGCTTGGCCAGCAGATTGAGAGAGGTGATTCTGCCACTCTACTCTGCTCTGCTCAGACCCCACCTGGAATACTGCATCCAGCTCTGGAGCCCTCAGCCCAGGAGGGACATGGACCTGATGGTGCAAGTCCAGAGGAGGCCACAAGGATGATCAGGGGACTGGAACACCTTTCCTACGAGGACAGGCTGAGGCAGCTGGGATTGTTCAGAGACCTTCCAGTACCTGAAGAGAGCTTACAAAAAGCCTGGAGAGGGCCTGGAGAGGGCCTGGAGTGAAAAGACGAGGGGCAATGATTTTAAATTAGAAAGGAGTGGATTTAGATTGGATGTAAGGAAGAAGCTCTTTGCCATGATGGTGGTGTAGCACTGGAGCAGGTTGCCCAGGGAGGTGGTTGAGGCCCCGTCCCTGGAGACATTCAAGGTGAGGTTCAACGAGGCTCTGAGCAACATGCTCTAGTTGAGGATGTCCCTGCTCTCAGCAGGGGAGTTGGACTGGATGACCTCTAGCTCTCCCTTCCCACCCAGACATTACTATGATTTCTATCATTTTGTGGTGCTCTAAAAGCAGATTTTTTCCATGTCCTTTGACTTACGTTTGGGTTCAGAAAGTGCTTTTTCTAAAATGGTTGTACCTTATGGAGCAGGTATTGTGTGACAGGTACACGTTGGGCCTGTTTTGCCATTGCAGTGGCTCACATCCGTAGCTGATAACCATCAGGTCCCTTGGCATGGATGAGTCCTTTGAGGTGGAGTGAAGCTGCTATTATTGCAAAATTTTTGACAGCTTTGATTAGTAGATAAGGCTGGACTACCAGATTTGACTGGATCATAGATGGTCTCAGAGGAATCCCTGGTCCAAATAGGTTATATCAGGTCTGTTTCCAGGTTACACACAGCCCCTTTCCAGTACTGAAACAATCAACGTTGTTTATACAGAGCAATTCATTCCAATACATTTTATTGTAAAAGTAAAGCCCATCTGAAGTAACATACTGTATCTTCTTGTGCATAACAATGAAATGTGACTGGAGATTTGACTCGATGGAAATGAACTGTTTATATGACTTACAGAGCAAGACAACTCACTGAGCTATATCTAAAAACCTTCTTCTTCTTAAACAGCATCTCCTCAGCAGAATACGTGCACAATATTTGACAGCAGATACACCTTTTAACCAACTATAGTATATTGCCACTGCTCTCTACCCTGTCCAGGTTTCCTTACTTGATTTATGGTTTTCTGAATTGCAGAGGCATCAGTCTAGGGATGTTGTAATTTTTGTTTTAACTGAATCTCACCAAATTCAATGAAGCTGTGTATAGAAGTGGAGATTCCCACACACCTATATTCTCACAGTGAAGCAGTTATTTAGTTTGTCCTTTGTTTCCAAGCAGGCAGAATTTTAATCAATATATTTATTATTGGAGAGGCTTGAGCTTAAGGAGAAATCCAATGAAATTATGTTCTCTTCATTGAGAAAGCATTTATCATTTGGCTATGCAACTATCCGGGATGCTGGAAAATTATGACTGTTGGCAAAGGTACAAGAAGCACATAGAAAGATGAAAGAATTGCACAGTATGCTCACAGTCCAGTTAATACCTACATGCCCGTAAATCAGTGGTACAAGGTAAATATTAAGCTGCAAATTGGCTACGTGAGACCCCTGTTGATCATCTAATGTAATCCCGATAAACTGTTTAGGTCTCTGTTGTAAGCAGAACTCTCTCCTAGACTGTCATCCAACTCCTCTTCTTCCAGAGATTTAAGAAGAAAGAAAATAATCAGGTATTTTTTCCTAAATTTGGTTGCTCAGAGAACTGACCCCTCAGGATTGCTGGGAACACGCACAACAGTTTGGGGAATAAATCTTTTGCCTTTATGAACATGTGAAACACTTGTTGCTTTTTCTCAGGAGCATCAAGTTCTTCAGGCAGGCAAAAGCAGACAGCCTTTTACATCTGCTTAACTCATACATCTCTTAACTTTTTATTTAAGTCCATCACTCTACAGTGATCCTTTAAGCTTAGATGAAACCATCTGCTGAATGTGTTTCACAGGGGAGAGAAAACTATTTGTGCATAGATGACTAAACATAAAGTTATTGTATTTGTCCTCATATTTGATAAGAAATGTAGATTGGCCCTCTTTTGGGCATTAGCAATGGAGGAAATGGAGAGAATTTAGCAATCTGTGTCCCGTTGGGTGCACTAAAGTAAAAAAAAAAAAAAAAAAAGGTTTGCAAGTCTTTTTCAGCATGCTTGTAACTGTGAGATGTGTGTTTGTTAATATTTGGATTATGTTTCTGTGTATTATCTGCTTTCAAACTGATATCTTCTATGGATTGGGTATAGAAAGAGATTTGATTGATTTGTGATGTTACTCATAAGGATTCACGCTGAGGAACTGATTCTCTAGTGCTTCATACCTGATCAAAAATGTTCAGATACAGAGTAAAAGGCAAAGTTATACTTTTAATGAATGCTTTGTTAAAGAAATGTCCACAGTCTTAGATGCTATCAATATAAATGAAATTAGGGAAGCTACCCTGGGAGCTAAATAAGCTGTAGCATGTCTTACAACTCTATACGCATAATAGCTGTGCTGGCAGTTTCTGTGTCAGAGAATGACCACCTCCAGTGTTTTACGCGTAACAGTCTGTCACAGACGGTTCCTTTTTCTTTCTGAGTGTTCTTACCAAAGCTTTATGTTACTGCTGACCTAAATACTTGATATAGGCTTCCAATTTCTCATGAATTTATTAACATTCATTATGTTTTCTGTCTTGGAATATATAATCCAATAACAGCCAAAGCAATTATAGAAATTATCATCTGTAAAATATGATGAAATAGATTTTTGTATTAGACTTTATCCTTTAAATTTCCTCCTCCCTTCAATTTCTGAATATTGTTTCTTAGAAGATGTACTATTCTATCCAGTCTGTCCTCTTCAGTAAATGACTTTTTGATACTGTGTTAGGATAGCTGCATTCCGGTCTTCATCTAAGGTTGTTTCTTTCACTCTGTTTTTCTTTTATCTGGACATTTTCAGAGTAGATCTTATATTTTGGTATCAAGTTCCTTTTCCTATGTTACCTCTAAGCCAGATCTTGAACTGAATTTAAAAAAACAGCATTAAAAAAAAAAAAAACAAACCATCAAAATTCACAGCATTAAATTGGATTCTGGGGTCTTGAACCAAGCCTGGATGGTTTTTCTTCTTCTATCTAGATGCTGCTTTTAAGGCATGGTACAGAAAGCTCTGCCTAGATAATGTTCACTTCCTCCGTCGCAGGCAGACTTCCAGCCAAATGTTTCTTGCCACCAAGAATACTCAACTGCAGATCATGTCACAGAGAAAGAGGAGCTACAAATGTTCCTAGTTATGTCTTTCCCCAGACTGCAAAATGAATCAAATTCTTGGATGGAAAATCCCAGAAATTCTTAGCTTGAGCCAGAAAAAAAAAACAAAACAAAAACAACTTTTAAAACGTCCCCCTTCATTTTAGAATCAATGCAAAAATTGTTCCACTAGCATTTCAGCTCAGCACCCTGCCAATTGCAGTCCCCTGCGGGGTCAACTAGCAGAGCTGCACGGCAAGGCACCAGCACTGTGATACCCTTGCCTGCCCACCCCTTATTGCTGAAGACAGTGGACAACATTGTGAGCCTCCCTCGCACCCATCACGAGCAAGACAGTGGGAGCCTCGGTGGAAATACCGTCCTGGCCTCAGAAAGGAGATAACCAGGTATTTGTGATCCCATTGGGATGTATCCATTTACAGCCAAATCTCTGACTAATAGAGAACAACTTCTCTCTGCTTTGTGGTGACAGGTGAGCTCTCCTCCATGCCCTTGTGGCTATTCCTTTGCTGAATCCCAGTTCAGTGGTAAGCAGCTGTGTTGTTTCAGTGTCTCTGTTAGCTGTTTTTGTGAAGCTGGTCTTCACTTCTCACGTGGGATTGATCACCACAAGGTGTACTGGTGGGACCCATTGCCAGGAGCGGTCCCTGCACCATTGTTTACGGTACCGTTGTTGAATTTGGTGTCACATTGTTCTCTGCCTATCTTTTCCTTTGTCCAAATATCAGCCTTTCCTTAATTAATCTTTCTGAAAGCAGAATCGGCTGAGTTGTTTGATGTGAGGAAATGCTGCTTACACGCCCTATCTCCTGACATGCTGTCTTCTTCTGATGTATGTCAGGGCTATGATTCATATACGTTTTGCCAGAAGCAGCATCTGGCTCTTTGCCACTCTCTTCAGGCACTGTATTTGCAGCTTTGAACCTGCCTCTGTATATATCACACAGTTAACATGTCACTATCTTCCATTAGCCTTCTCGACTGCTGTGCACTTGGTTGACAGCTTCCAAAGGCAACCTTTAAATTTTCAGTATATTGTAGTCTTTGTATTGTGAGTTTTTGAGAGTCTAACTTTCAGGGGGGATCCTCTCTTTTTATCTGTCACGTTGCACAGCACAGGAGTTCAGGTCACATGTTCTTGTGAGAAGTCAATAGTAAGATCTCTTCAGAACCACGGGAAAGTTGTCAGATTTTCTGCACTGCTTTTACGTGGTGTTACTTCCTGATAAAAAAAAAAAAACAAAAGCACCTACAGTTCTTTTTTCTCTGCTGCCCCCAATAAACCCTGGTCTGCTGCTGTACAATATGCACAGAGGGTCTCAAACAGCTCTGTTTGATATCCCTAACTAACTTTAGTGATACACATGCCAGCGTTCGTTGTGGCAGCAAAGGCTTTCTTTTATGAAATCCTTGCTTAGTTGTTACAGGCATATGGACTGGGAATATCTTACAGGTTTACTAAATTGTAACTCTGGGTTTATTGCCTTGGCATGGGCTAACAGGCAGGTATTTCTAAGGAATCACAGGATTAAACTAGGTAGTACGGAATGCTTCATTTTCTCTCTACAAGGATGGGTTTGAAAAATTTGCTTCATTTTTTTAATGAAATTTTCATGTGGCTTCTTTGGCAAGAGAGTTAATGCCTGGTAGCTGTAGAATCATTTTGTTTATCTGAGATGAATTATACATGATTTTACACCTAATGTAAGAGCAGTACTGGTGGTGATGAGATCGGTATCTATTGTGGATAAAATTCAGCTCCATGCTAGTGTCCAGTTGAAGGCCTATGCATCACTTAAGTCCTAATTTAAAGTCTTAAATTTGAGGCTGAAGTGGCTCACGGGTTTTATGCAGTCCCTCTGCACAGGAATACATTTTACACAGTATGTACAGAATATATATGCCAAATAATCTTGATGCCTCAGGAAAAAGACTTTGTTGCTTCTGATAATTTTGCTTCTTGCTAGCACAATTCTATTACAAGTTTTGCGTTGCTTGCTTGTGTTAAAGCTTCAGGTCCTGGCATCATGTAATCACACAATAGTCTTTCATCGAACAAGGAAGTTTCCCTTTTCTGGTGGCTGTAGAGGAAACTTTGAGGACCCAGTGTAAAAGACTAACAAACCCGGAGAGAAAGAAAAGAAACTACATTCTTGTAAAAACATGGCATAAGAACATAGAAGTGGTCATGGTGATTAGAACCAAATGTCAGGCTGACCCTGCTCTGTTTCCCTGGGTGATCAGCACTAGGAGCTTGGAGAAGCACAAGAAGGAAGGGAAGAGAAAAGGAAAGAAGGAAAGGAAAGAAGGAAAGGAAAGGGAAAAAGAAGGAAAGGAAAGGAAAGGAAAGGAAAGGAAAGGAAAGGAAAGGAAAGGAAAGGANAAGAAAGGAAGGAAGGAAGGAAGGAAGGAAGGATTCTCCGCACATCCCTGTCCTTTCCTGCCAAATTCTAGCAATCATTATTTTCAGTACTTTCTCAGATTTAGTTTTCTTGTACTGCCATCACAAGATAATTAACTTTTTAGGAAGTACTAGATGTGCCATGTTAGTTTTAAGATTGTCCTTGAGTCTTTTGTCGTGGCCCAATCCTGCCTGCAAAAATCAGAGATTGATATGTATTTGGATTGTGTTGGCAGCGTGAAATTTATTTGTTGTTGATCGGTGCCACTAATGAAGCTTCTTTGATGTAAACAGAATATTAAGTATTTATTTGTGTATGTGCCAGAGCAATCAGGGAGTTTTGATGTAGACAAGCAAGATGTGAGCCTAGATAACCACCGGGAAATAAACACTCCACATATTGTGGGACTGAGGGCCTCCTGCTATCCCTTACTCTAATTGTAGGATTAGAGTAAAATTTAGGGTAAAAAATGAGGATTTTACTCGGTGAACACGGAGTAGTGGCAAGATGATCTGATTATGAATGTTTGTTTATTTTTGCAGAAGCAGCTCTTTGCTCCTATAGCCTCATCAGGATCTGTGTATGAATTTTTGCACTTTCATGATTAAACAGAATTTTGTTCTGCTTTGCTCAATACGTTAATTTTTGTTTGCTCAATGTTGTTATGAAATGATCACACGCCTCACTGGAGTTGCTCACACTTCTCTCTCCAGAACTGGATTTTTAGTGATATATCAGCTGATTCAGCATTGAAAGAACAGAGTCCTGTCACAAATTTCTTACCCTTCAACTTTCATTCTTGCAAGTTTTGCTGGAGGAGCCATTATGGCAAGAGGAGACAGCAAGTGCTGATACAATTTAAGTAAAACCAAATGCTAATCTCAGGAGCAGGCTAGTTTGGATAATGGTGGTTAAATATATGGTGTTCTGTGTGAGAAGTAGATGCTCTTATAAAGTTTGCTAATTCCTTAGGCATTATAATACCTTCTACTCTGTCTCACTCCACTGGCATGCCTTTCTTTGGTGCTCAAGAGGATGCTAAGCCCTTGCTAGCTGTGGATGAGATACAGTCACAAAGCTAACCAGAAATCTCTTCCTCTTGTGGCTTATTATTTATTTTTGTACTTGATAATGTAGCTGGGTCTATTGCTCAGTGGATAAATAACAGAGAATACTCCTCCCCCCCCGATAATAAAATGACCAATTTCTTAAATATTGAAAAGGCATAAAACCCTTCTCCTCTATTTATTTCTTGGCCTTCAGAGTATTTAGGAATGGTTCACAGGGAATGTTTGCCATTCATAATTTGTGGAGTGCTAATTAGACTTAAGAGTCACGTGGTGCTGTTGATGTTACAGGGTTGAATGAACAGCCATCTCAGCATGAATCAAAGTCAGTACGTGAACATACTGTAGATAACTTTCTTCTGAATGTTTCAGTAAGTAAAATCAAAATGTGCTGTTTGTGAGTAGCAGTGTGAGTAAACTCACATTTTTGTGAGGAGCACAAAATAGACAATCAGAAATGTACTGTGGAAAGAATATTTGCAGAGGATGTCTTCCACCCTTACTTAGTTCCTATTTTGTCCATAAGAATTCAGGTTGGATCACTCTGATTAACATTTCCAACTATGGAAAGATGAATAAAATTATATAATGCATATTTATAGTTATAGTTTTTTTGCTTCTCTAGTTTCAGCTATTTGAAATATAAAATCATTGTGTGATCCTATTAACAATTCCATGTATTATCAATACAATCTGATCTAAAAGCCATTGCAGTGAAGTGTAGCCTATTGGATGGTGGTATGAAGAGAAAAAGATATGAAGAAAGGTGTGTGTATATATATATATATAAAGGTATGAAGGAAAAAAACAGAGGGGTTTGCTCTTAGTTAGCTAAAAATCAATTATGATATGCGTCGAAAGTCCAGTGAGATACTGATGAGAACTGATGACATTTCAGATTTATGGCCTATGCTTATCTTGTTCAATGGGAATTCTTCACCTAAAGCAATTCTGCAAATTAATTTGGGTGTACAAGTGTGGTATTTACAGCTCTGTAGAGTGTTGAGATGGAGAATGAGTTTCTGTTTCTGACTGAAGGTAGTTTACCTGGGATCCAGTGCCCTGATCTTTATTCCTCAGGAGTGATAAACGGAGCACTCTCTTTTGTCCTTCTCTGAGATCTGCTGCTGAGCTAGGTCTTGTTCAGCGAAGCATCCTGAATTGGAAGAGGAAAATTAAAAGGGTCATATACGTCTGTGTTTTCTTTCAGGCACATCATGCAAACAGCCATTCTGGGAACATCATAAAAGCTTTACCCATCTGTCCATTTCAGGCTGCTCAGGGAGTCTTCAGTTCTGGCATCTCAATGAATAGCGCTGTAATGATATGATGCACGCTAGCAAGATAAATTTCTTGTGTGCTGAAAATTTGATGCAAGTAGTGGGTTTGTGTCATTTTTTTCATATGAAAACATTCAGATTTATAGTTCTCCTGAGTTAGACTATGAATTCTTGCTTGTTTTTCTGAAGTCCTTGTTTATATTGAGGTGATTTACTTACAACAAAAGCGAGCTTACTGTGCGAGTTGTGTCAAGAAAATAGCAGGGTTTGATATACTACCCTCTTATAGTTTCCCTATTAGATGTAGTATGTTATTTATGGTTATATGTTTCCTCCTCAGTGATCTTGAGTGGTAAAGTGTGTAGCACAGTATAATAGCTGTTTTTAACACCTGAAGAGCTGGTTTAAAGTCATGCTTTTTTTTTTTCTTAATGTAATTAATTTGATAAATAATATGCATACAGATGCACATACTCTTTCTAGCCTTTTGGGATATCTATTTTGCACTCTAGAATGAGGGATGGAGAGTTTTCCTTCAGTGGTTTGGTTTGGGGAAGGGATGTAGCAGTGTGTGGAGAATGATCCATTGAGGACTCAGCAAGCTCACCAGCAATAACTATTGAAATGCCGGTGTTTTCAGTGACCTTGCTCCACACTTATGTCCCCCACCCAGCAAAGTACTAAGCATGCATATAACTTCTGGCACATTCCCGGATGCCTTGCATCCTCTGAACATGTGATGGAGCACGTTGCACAATGTATTTGCACAATTGTATTGTTCCTTTAGATGTTGAACGGCTGCAAGAGCTGATATCAAATGCAGTAGCTTTGTAGGGAGAATCAAAATTCAGCTACCTGTCCAGTCTTTCATCTTATTTGGTATTCTGGAGTGGCAGGAAACACTACTTATAGTTATGAAACATAATATCCCTATGTGTTATATAAATATTTATTCTACAGGAAAAGTAGAATATTGAACCAAAGTTGATATCTCTCATGTCTGCGAAGCTGTTTGTCTTTTGGGCAGCAAGGGAGGTTTAAATCTTCCTGTTTCTTGATTTGCTATCATATTACTTTCTGAGCATATTTAGCATACAATTTATTTTTATATCTGCTGTTCACCATGCAGAACATTGTAAACTACTTTACAGTCAGAGATAAACCAGAAAAAGAATTCTTGAGTTACAAAAAGTGAGTTGCAGGCAACCATAGAGCGAACGAACAGTGCATTAAGATGCAGTAAAAAAATGAAAGTTGAAATTTAAAAGTAGTAAAAATTCTCATCAGCATGCCGAAATGATTCATTGTAGCCTCTTTTCAGAGACATGCACTCTAGTACACTGCTTTCAATGCTGATATTTGCAAGTATCAGCATATGCTGTATAGTATATGTTCCTGGTTTTTGAATGCTGGAGTGGGGATGTGAATGAGACAGAAAAAGAAGAGCTTTTCTGGGAAATTGGATTATATCTAGGGTAAGGAAAAAACCCAACATATAAGTGAATGAAAAATATTAAGTGCTGTATCTCTAATGAATTCAAATACTTTTTAACATTTAAAGAAGTCTGCAGTTTGTTCCATTCTGGTTTTCAAGGTAGAGTTGATATCTGTGGTGATCTAAAGGCTTTGGCAAGCTATTTATCCGTTTAAAGCCTTTGCCCAGATGTATTAGAAGAAAGTTTTTTCTGATGCTGTCACCAAAAAATGTTTACTTCATACAAATCAATAGCAGCCCCTTACGCTCAGCTTTCCTCCGCAGTCCTGGCTTTGCTGAAAAAGACGACAACGAACACTGTGCTTAGTATAGCATAGCTGTTATTTTAGTGAGAAGAGGCATGTGGGCTCTTTATATAAGATGCAGTGTTCACGATCCACTTTTGATTACCAGAATTCTGCCAGATAGTGGTCCCCAAACTGCTAAGTTTTAGTTTTTTACTACTTCTGTTTTTTTCTTCCTCCTGTGGATAGGCAACTGTTGGAGATGTGATTCACACA
Organism: Chloroceryle aenea; assembly: GCA_013399075.1. Lineage (NCBI taxonomy): Eukaryota > Metazoa > Chordata > Aves > Coraciiformes > Cerylidae > Chloroceryle > Chloroceryle aenea. The sequence continues at coordinate 401,267 of VWZY01003960.1, read as the reverse complement.
GAATAAGAATAGTCTTTAAACTTAATCCCTGAAATAAAAAGGAGCATCAGGGGAACAGAAAAACATGCAGTTGGTCTCATTTTCAAAGTACGTCATTATCCTGCATGTCTTGAATTTCTTCGTTTCTGGGATCAAGCCAGACCACAAAGCGGGAGGGACAAACTGCCTAGGAAGAGCTATTCTTGTGACATTTTCAGGCTTGTTTCATTCACTTCAGAAAATGGTGGAAATTTCAACTTCTGGGCATTTTCTTTGAAGAAGTTGCCATGTTTTGGTGCTTATTATTGGGTGTCAGGCAGGATACACTAGGCTGTATTCAAATGCAGACTTTTCCTTTTTTCAGTGTATGCTGCTTTTTCAAAAAGTAGCGCTTTGAAAACTCTGTCTTGGTACACTTGACAGCATTCAGAAAGTTTGAATTTTAGCGTGCTTGGCTGTAAAAGGCATCGTATTTTACAGCCTCAACCCAAATGACAACACAGTGTGTAGTTTTGCTAATCAAACGTATTTGTCTGAGCACGTACTTCTAAGATGGAAAATTAAAAATTGCTAGCGGAATTAAAATGCTGACTTTTATAAGTCAGATAACTGTAAGTTATCATCAGCTGCATGCCTCTGTAAGTAGAGCAGACTTTTATCATGTTTTATTACTGTATTCTATATGAAGTTGCATAAAAGTGACACATCTACCACCAGCAGACCAAAGCTAAATGCTGTCATCACCACAATTGCTTTGTTTTCTGTAATCAGCACTTTTTGCACTTCTTCGTCAGTGACAGGGTTTTGCCTTCGGCCCTTGGATAAAAATCAAACAAAATCATTCAGCACTGAAATTAAGATGGAGAAGTTTTGCAGAACGCTCCCATGGCATCTTCAGATAACTCTTTAGCCTTTGTTGTTTGCAGTCAATTATTTAGCAGTAGTTATCATTAAACTGGCACATCAGTGGCTTTGAGATGCTTTTTTCCTTTGTAACAATATAAACCTGGGGGGTGATGTTGAGGAATTGAAAGAAGTATCAAGGCAAACTGTGGTATAGCAAAAAAAATTGCGGAGTCTCTTCCTAACACCTTTATGTTAAACAAATACCTGTTTAATGTCCTGAGCACATACGATTATGTATTATTTCAGGATGATCACCATTTAGATCATTGTGCCACGTAGCTAGGAGTCCCAGTCCTAAAGAGGTCACAGTCTAATTTGAAGTGCAAGTGTGACAAATGAAAGGAAGAACAGACCTACTTGATAAACTGCAAGTTCATTTTTTTTCTGGCTTCAAAGTAGTGGTGAATCTAGAGGACAGATTTGAAGTGGGAGAGAGATAGTGAAGCTTGATTCAGTTTAGAGGCAATTTCCTTTTCTGGCCAGCAATGATTTGGGAAGAGATCTGTGCTGGACCATGGCATTGCTGTTTGCTGCATGCTGGGAAAGGAGGTTGGAATCCAGATGCAATTATCCTTTTGTATGTCTTTCACACATGAAACTGTGACAGCAAACTGGGAGAAGTACTTTGGATTTCCTATGACATGGACATGAGTGTCCCTGGGAAGAGCTACTTAAGGACCAAGACCAGGCTAACAAACCCTCTTCGGGAATTTGATTCATTTGACTACTCCTGTTCTGTTCCAGATAGGCTTCATTGGACAACACTGTAGCTAGGTGTGGTAATACTGCCTTATTTAGCAGGAGAGACTTGCTGACTTTCTGCCTTTGTTACTTCACTTTTTTTCTTCGCACTCTTTGTATTCACTGTCATCGACCCTCTTTGCACTCCTACTTGGATAGCAGTAGTGCAGAGTCCTCCTACAACTGAAACAGCTTTTTCTTGCCATACTGGGTTAGCGTTTCCTGTTTCTTGTTTCAACATCCCTTTCCCAGCAATGGCTGATCACACCTTTCACTTACAAAAATGGTTCTCATCCCGGCTTAGTTCACACATTGGGAAGCTATCTCAAACTGTCAATTTTAGCTGCTCTCCTCCTGGTATAGATTAATTTCACATTCTCAGCTTAGTATAGATTAGTTTCATATTTCTGACCCAGCAAGACGCTGCCTGTCCTCTGCTGCTGTCACACTCTCTTATTCTCTTCCCTCCTGGGAGAAAAATGGGTGACCACGAGAAGGCAAAGCAAGGCAGCATTAAAGATGTTGCTTTTTTTTCCCTGAGCGATGCGGTCTGACAGTTGCCCTGTGCTGTTTCCTGTCTCTGAGAGGTGCAGGCTTTGATTTAGTTAAGTGTCTCTTGTCCTGACCCTGCCTTCAAACAACCTGGCAGAAGGCTCCCCAATTCTGCTTGCACTTGTCTCAGAGGTGTGGAGGCAATCACANTTTTTCTCCCAAAGACGAAATTTCTTTTTCTTCCAGTTTGATCCTACAGATGCTTTTCAGTTTCTCAGAGTAAGTCTCAAAAGCCTTATGCCATGTCTCGTCATACCAAGTAATTTCTCTTCTGCAAGAAACCCCACTGCTTTCTGCATCACTTTCAAAGTACCATATTCTCAGTGTGCACATGCACAGCATCATCGCACTCATTAATATCGACTACATCATGAAAATATACTTCGCTGAAAAGTTAAAGCTAGCGCAGAAATGGTTCAAATAAAGACATTAGCTGAGAAGGTAAGGCAGAGACAGGGTGCCTCACAGGAATTATTATATGGAAATGAATATTATCATAATGAAGGTGGAAGCCAAGCTCTAAAGTCCTTACATAAATGCCCTGAAGTCATGGGAGCCAACATAATCTCCTTTCCAGACTTCACAAAGACATGATAATATGAAATGACTTCTGTAATAAGCAAGGGTTCGTGATAGATCTTTCAAATCAGGGATGACCGTTCAAAAGAAGAAGTCAAAGTGAGCTGGCTCCTTACAAACTTGTTAATCTATTCTGAACAATATGCAGATTTTTTGAGCAAGAAAGGAAAAAAAAAAGACTTATTAAAGGCACAGAGGTTAATGGCGAACGGGAATAAAATGCAACCGTGACTTTGGCAAAGACACTGTTTCAGGCATTACCCGGTACCTTTCTTTGATCATGGACTTGACTTCCTACTTGTAGGGAAAACAGTAGACATTACTTCCATTTTGATAATGCACATGATCCAGTATTATGAAGGAGATTTTCATTAGCTGAAGAAGGTGGAAATTCATAGAAGAATGTATGATGACTGGCCAAGGTTGTAGAGGTGATGAGATGCCAACAAGTAGTGGGCTAGAGAAAGTTCAAGGTTCTCAAACTTTAGCCGTCTTAGATTTTCTTTGTTGTTTCCACTGCTGGCTTTGGTGTGAGAGTTAAAGGAAACCAATGGGAATGTGTTGATGAAGTCTGTGGGGCTTTTGCTATCCATAACAATAATGGATAACTTTGAAGAATGAGTTACAGAAAAATTATTAAATTTGTAGGACAGTTAGAAGGCAATACAGGTTGTGGTTAATAAAAATACCTGCTGTATCGTGTGGGTTCGTTGGCTTGCAATTCTGGAGGAAGAAAGCTTGGGATTATTAAATCACATAATGACTGAGAACAAGTGATGTGATGAAGCCATGGTCAAGGCAAATGCAGTCTTGGGAGTTACAATATGAAATATTCTAGTGAAATTGGGGACACTGTCATGATGGGAAGACATCAGAGAAACCTGGTCTTGAGCATGCTGTTGTGATCATTTGTGTTTGAGAAGAATGGGCACAGGCTGGAACAGGAGAACAACAGGGAGAGCTGACTTACTGAGAAGAAGATTAAAAATATTGGCTTGTTAAACCTAAAAAGTAAGGTGAGAAAGGGGATATTATTGCTTTCTGTATATACATCAGGCAGGTAAACAGCAAGAGCAGCTGCTGAAGCTGGAGGGTAATGCTGGCACAGGAGGAAATGGAGATAAACTGGCCACAAATGAGTTGAAGCTGGCAAGATAATGTTTAACTATCAGAGTGAAGAAATTGTGAGCAGCCTGTCCAGCAGGGGACAAAACAGCTTCATTAGTTTTAAGACAGAGCTTAATCACATTATGGAAGGGGAGGATTCATGACTTGATTGCCAGTGGAGGAAGGAGGCTGAACACAGAGAAGGAGGTTTTGTAGAGTCCAAGTTGCTCTTTGTCTAAATTTTCAAGCAGGAGCCCCTAATGCTGTAGTGTTAATTCTGCATTTAAACAACCGAACAAAAATAATCTAGGGTTCTTGGAGGGGGGTTGGTTTACAGGAAGTACTGACATCTGCTTGGATTTAGAGAGGTATCTGTAGAACTCACTCTTTCACACAGTTACCTGGGTATTCAAACACATCGAGTACGTTAAGACCAAGAAGAGCTGCTGCTGCAGCAAAAGAGTTAAATGCCATAAATCTATAGAAGCCAGATGTAAGATTTCAGAATCTGGCCTTGGTGTTGTAACAGGAATAAAAATCTTAAATCAACTCTGTCATTTCTTTACTTAGTATAGATAAATAATTGTATCACTAGGATCTGTACAGAGTTAATAAAATGGCTATACGTCAGATTCCCTGTGTTTTTCTTCTCTGTACAGGGTTGTAGTTTTCCAGTTGCAGGTACTCGACATTTCTGACCAGCCATATTCCCCATGCTCAGTATTTGTGTTTTTTTAGATGCATATAATGGGTGAGGCTCATGTGCTTTAGAAATATTGAGAAATATATTTTGAGCAGTTTTACAAAACACAGCTGTAATATCTTGACAGTATTGATTCCTCAGAAGTAAAATCATACCTGATAAACAAACAAAACACAAACAAATAAAACCAGCTCTCAGAAATAGAATTTTTCTTCCCAGAGTCGAAGAAACAAGGAAATTATTATACAAATAAGGTAATATACTTTATCACTCGCCAGAGTACAAAACTGGGAATTGTGCTGGACTGGAACATAACCTCAATCAAGTATTTAGATGGTAGGTAGTGAGAAAAAGGGTGTGCTGCCATGTATATTGTCCTGAGCTGAGTGTTGCAAGAGCAGAAATTACGCAATCTTCCACTACTGGTCTGGTTTGATTATTGCTGAAACAGAGCACCACTCTTCTTCCTCCTTCCTTTTGTTTCTACATAATTTCTTGGTATTAAAATGGAGATTTGAGTAAGTTAATTTAAATCAGCCAAAAGTTGTGGTGCATGAGATAGTTCCCACTACGCTTCTTCATGTGTGCATTTATTCCGGAGGGTTTAGCATGATCCCAGTTTAGTATCAGCAGCCAGTGATACTGCAAGAGTATTTGCTACACCAGTTGCTTTGTTGCTATCATTTGTAATCATAGCTGTAAAGATATTCAGCAGTATATTACAAAACAGCCGCAAACCAGTAACAGTTTCTAGTAATCCATTAAGAAATGTTAGCATATTTTAGTTGCTATCCTCCTAGCTTGTTATACACAGAACAACTTTGACAGGCACTTGACAGAAAGTGCCTGCAGGTCATCTTTTGTTACAGGCTGTAGAATATATAAAAAAAAAAAATTAGAAATGATGAAAAGGATGTGTCGTATCCCATGAGGAAAGAGGAATCAGCTTGCTTTCCCATCTCCAGTCCTGTTTCACCCTCTGCATATTGAAATATATTTTTATTTTAGGCTTCCTTCCACTCCTGCAGCAGCTGATCGTGCATATCATGCTGCAGTATTACACAGAATAAAGCTCTAAACCACTTCACATCCCGTGGAGGATGTTGTACCATTGATGTAGCTGGTAAAACACTGGTAGATGGTACCATAATCCTTGGTTAGCGGAGCTACATATCACAGGAACAAAGAGTAGATTGCTTTGTAGCCTGCAATAAAATCTTTATTTACACATGGTATTTTTACAGTTCTTTTTATAAACGATTCAATATTTTCCAGTTGTCAGTAGCTTCACTTAACCTGTCAGTTAACCTGTAACCTCCTTAACAAAGGTTTCTCAGTAGAAGGCTTAACAAATGCAAATTTCCATTCAGAATTCCCAAGAGAGGTTGCTTATAGGTGAAAACTGAAGCAATGAGAAAAGGTGCTTCCCAGGACAACTTGTAAATCTGCTAAATGCTGTAGTAACTGTACGTGGGATTCTATAATCAACTCTTTCAGAAGGAAAATGGACATGTTCTCATTAAAACATTTCTATTATGTAGGCTAATAGCTTGGGTGGTATTCTAAAGAGGTTTTATTTGCTAGTTTTGTTTTTGTAGAATTGAATAATTTTAACCGAAGACAGTGTTGTAATTGCATTGTCTTGCACAAGAGTGCTGAAATGAGCTTTCTTCTGAATCTGAGCAGAACTGGCTCAAGGATTTGAAAACTGGCATCGAAACTTTAATCAAAAATATGTTATTGCACGGATACGACAAAATGTCAAGGACATGTGTACACTTAGGCAGCATTAATGAAGGTGAACTTTGCTTATAGGCAGGGGTTTTGATTAAGTAAAAATTTGGGAAGTTGTGTTTAAACCATTTTCATTTAAAATAAGAAAGGTTGGAAAAGGACTGAATTTCTTCATTCAGGTGGTAAAAATACAGCACTCTTCACCTGACAGGCATCTGCTCCACTCTGTTCCTTTGTTCTTACAGACCCATCCCACATCAAATACTTAAATATAATGAAGTAAAAACCCACAAAACACAAGGAGTTATTCCTAAATAGTTATTCCTAAAATCCTCATCGGTCTTACAGTTCATATTCTGTGCTGAGTTTTGCCTTCCTTTCCCATTTCATTTTTAGGACCGGCACCAGGACAACAAGTAAGACACTGGCAGGGGTGTGCAAGGGTCTCAAGACTGCTGTTTCCAGGACCTCTGTGCTCAGCCGAGGTGGCAGCACAGCCAGTTGTGTCCTTGCAAGCAGAGCAGAATGATGAGAGTGCTTGGCTTTTTGATGGTGCTACGTATTTAAGAGAGGAAGGGAGAAAAGAGAACAAAATGAAGCTGTTGCATTTCACGTTATTTTCTTTCTTTTTGTGTCATTGTCTTATGACTTTTCTTCTACAGTTTCCCATAGAGGTTTTTTTCACTAGTGGTCAGAAATCATTATCATTTGACAACTGCTCACCTCTGTGAAATTAGCTGAATAGTCCAGTGCCAGGTATCCATTTCACAACACAGAAAATTTTATCGTCATTGGCAGCAATTAGCGTGCTTGTTGGCAGCCTTGCAGGAGATAGGAAGGATTGAATGCTCGGGGGGGAAACAGTCACTCTGTGAGCCCTCTATGGAGAGGCATGTTGGCAGAGCATTAAGCACCATGTCGTAAAAGTGGATGAATAGTATTTCCTTTCCAGGCTTTTGTCATTTATTTGAGCTATTTTAATTTTTTTAAAAATACATAGAAAATAAAAACCTTGAGATGCCATTAATAAGTGTTAACGGGTCCATTTACATTCTGAAATCCTGTCTCTGACTTTCAGTTTTAAGGAGATTATTCTTTTCCCCTTCTTTATTCTCAGTTGGTAAAATTGCTTGCATTTTTGCTTAGAAATCCTTTTGTACCCATAAAGGAAGAAGGGTCAGGTCTCCTAGAACTGTGGTGGATGTTCTGGATGTTTGCTGTATTGTGAAAGGCATTGGAATTTATTCTCCAAATCTCCAGCAGAGGAAAAACTAGTAATGATGGTGATGGCCTGTCATCTAGATCTGTGGTTTAGATTTGTGCATCTCATCAATATGCAACAGCAAAATTAACATATAATGTCCCAGCATGTACAATTTACGGAGGACTGATTTCAAGATCTGGAGTTGCTGTAGCCCATTATGTCCCATTTTATGACCTGCTTTCCTTTGCTTAAAAGTTTGCCAAGCATTCTCTAGTTACAGGTTTGTGGGTTNCGCAGCTAAGTAGAAAAAAAAAAAAAGATGCTGTTGTTTCAAGGAGCTTCATAAGGATGTTGTGTCACACCATATGTAGCAGAATTGAGAGGGTGAAAAAAAAAATGATGGATGCTTGCAAAAGAGAGAAAGGATCATATGGCGGCCAAGAAAGCTGCCTTGAGAACTAGTGCCTGTCTGGGCCTGTGAATGAGTCATCCTGCATGACTTCCACAGAACTTCTCCATGTGTCTGAGAAAAAATATTAAGCTTTGTCTTTCAACAGCTAAACGATGAGAGTCAGCATTAGTGAGAAAGCTGTTACCTCAAATACGATGCTCAAAATAGTGGACATTTCTTTAGCTCATCCTTCCTGTTGTCCCCAGTTCCCTGTCTGTAAGTTGTGCAATACTGCTTGTTCACCCTGCTGGCGTAAACCCATGACTGTCTGTAAAGCTCAGAGAAATCACCGTGCTTGGATACAAATGAAAAGTTAACATCACTTAAGAATATTTTTAATAGTGTGCAGCTAGCAAGATGGGGATGTGGGGCAAGAGTCCTTACCTTTTTAGTTCCTCCTCTTGTTCAGAGGTACAGAATATTAAGCCTGTGTTTGTTTTGTGGCCGTTGGTGTCCTGTATACTGGTTCAAGAAGGAACAATGTGGGAAAATACAGTATATCATCATATACTTGTAGTAAATTCAACTTACTTAGTTAGCCCTTTCCTTCTGAGTGCTTTAGCAGACTGGGTGTGTGTGCTCAAGGCAGTAAATGGAACAAACAGGAAACTTCCCATTTCTTACACTGGGGATATAGCATACAGAGGACAGTGGCAACAGCAAGTTACCAAAGGTTTGCGTAGGTGCATTCTCCTAGGCAAGGGGCAGATTATCTTTACCGTGTAGTGCGGGCTGCGAAAGAAATGCCAGAGTCTTATCAAATGACAGGATGTACACCAGGATTGCGTGGCTGCATTAAAACTTCCAGGATGTAGAAATGATTTGCTACAGGAATGAGACACGCATTGCTCACCTCAGAGAGAGTCTATGTGACATGCAGGATATTTGTTAACTGTGTGGCGAAGCTTGTGCTTGGACACGAGGACAATAGAAAGGGATTCATGCGTTTAATACCTGTTGTCACTTTTCCTGATCCAAGTTCTGAATAGAGCCAGTTATCTTTGCCTGTTCGACTGCAGAGATGTTTTCCTGGACACAGAATGAGCATTGAGTCCTATTTCCCAAGCTACAGGGGCAAGGTCTGATCTGATAGAGGGCAGTTGGAACAGAGCAAGTATCACGCTGTGTACTCCCTACTCCCCATCAGATCAGCATTGCCCATACAGTTAGTTAAACAGCCATACTGAAAGCTGTGATGAATTTGCAGGGTGTTTGCTTCAAAAGTGTGTTTTACGCAGAAGAAGCAAGTGGACATCTCCTGAGGCAGGTGGAATATATTTTAATGCCAAAATTTGAGAAAGGCAGAGGGGGATACAAGGTAGGATGTGTGAGGACATGTTTCTGACCGTGTGGGAATAACAATAGCATGATGCTAAAAATGAGAATAAAGACGTAATGTAATATTAACCCAAAAGATGTCACCACCAGCCCTTTATAACCCTAGAGGAATTATTAGCATCACATCTGTCTAGAGTCAAATCAAGAGTTACAGATGTTTATGAACCTGCTGGATCTTGATATCTAATGTAGTTGTAGTGATTGATATGGGAGCAGTACAGCAAGGCACGGAAGGGGAGTGGAGAGAGGATTCCTTTGTGAAAGCAAGGGAATGTTGCTCAGTAACCATCCAGTGCTGACGTTGTGTCATACAGAGACTTTTCCATCTCTAAGGGAGGAAAGCAATGATTATTTTATTGGAGAAAAAAAAATAGTAAGACCATCATTTGGATAAGGAGAGATTAGAGTGCATTTTGGAATGAAAGATCAGATATGCCTGGACACCTGGGAAACTTCAAAGGAGAGATTAGCCATAAAAGCTTGCATGCTCGGGGAGGATGGAGCCACATGAGGGTGAGCTCTGACAGGTGCTTCCAAGGTTTTTCTTTTATTGGAACCTCTCCATGGGGAAACTCTCCCTTACAGGGAAATGTTCTGACAAAACTCAGAAGTAGGCACTGTCTGGCAGATAGAACCTCAGGCATAAACTATGCACAGGGACTGAAAGTATGCAATGAGCAAAGAGATATAGAAAGGAGACGGCATAATTAAAGAATTGCTTTCCTTTCATTTCTTCACCTATGTCTTTTATAGAGTTGTGTAACTGTGCTGCTTATTTTAGATATTCCAAATAAAATGCTTTGATTTTTGCTCATCTTAAACTGCTTTTAGAGTTGTAGCACCACTTTAGCTACATGAGACAGATGGGAAAGCTTGACACCATGGGGTCCAGGAGAGGAAGGAATGTCGCACAATGAGCCCGGCATGTACTTGTAAAATATCAGGGTGCCTGAATGAAACCAAAGTCTTCAGGGCGCATGCTGCACATGCTGCTAGTCTAAACATTATTTTTCTCATCTTTTCTTATACTTTTAGGAGCACAGTGTGGCCAAACCACTGAGCTGGGGGATATTCTTTGATTTATGTGGATTTGGTTCCAGCAAGTGTGACTTCAAGATGATTAAATAGACTGAGCTTTTGGGCTGATTCTATTATAGTTTCATTACAGAAATTTGAATTGAATGTAGTAAAAGGAAAGCTCTGCTTTTACCTAGGAGCCTTGTTATGCGGAGAGAGCCATAAGCTACAATTCACAGTTTGTTAGAAAGGGTTTGCTAGGACCCTGAAGTGAAAAATATGTACACGGCTAGAATCCTATTATGCTGTTTTCTGTTTGAATTCATCCAGACTGGAAAGACTGAAACAAGCTGCTGATTGTTTTCCGGTCTGCCTTCTCAAACCTCACTTTGCCTGTGTGTGATATCATTCTCTTAAAAGCTTTTAGTATTTGCAAGCCTTGCTCTCTTTCTCCGATGTGCCAAAAACAACTGTCCTTTCCATCTCCTCACTGAACCTAGTTCTATCAACATTCGCTGGAATTTACGCTTTTACAGCTTTGATTTGAGTATTATCTTGTGAAGCTGTAAGAATTAACGTAATAAAATGTGTTTTCTTCTTTACTCAAAGGCCATTTGTAATTTTACTGGCAAGGGCGTTTGTGCTAATTGCTTGTCAAACCCTAATACTTCATTTTTAGTTCTTTTGATGACCTCCTAAAAATGCTGCAAGTTTACTCCCTAGGACAAACGATAGTATCCTTGAAACCAATGCTTAATTTAAAGTAGCAGATCTGCAACATGATAAATGCTACTTTACATACAGCATTAGCTATATGCTGTGGACTATCCTCCCATATTTGTTTTGGTGCCTAGGAAGATAATGTACAATACTGAAAGCGGGTGAGCCGTGTTATTAGGTGCCTGTGGCTGTGAGAAACTTATACTGGGACTTGGCAAATATCTCTTGTCCTCATAGCACAATGCATCCCTAGGTTTGTAACAGATGGGTGTGAGAGAACATCGTAAACATATCTTCTGCTAAAACTGTCTTTTACAGCAGTAAAACAGAGGGGGACATGGGCTTCCACCATGCACATACTCACTGCAGTGTGACATTGAATTGTAGGAGACAATAGCACTAATTTTTGTTACAGCGATACGAACGCTTGCCAAACCCACTTCTATAAATCGATACATGCACAGCTATAAATCTGAAGCATTTAGATGAAATTAGGAGTATTTTGATCAACTCCCATTGTTTCTTTATAATATCCATCTTTTATCAACCTTTGCAGCCAAACATTTTATTGAGGTTTTTTTTGCTTTTCTCCATATTTCACTTTTAAAAAGGACAGTCAGCATTCATTATTCCATAGCTTCTTCACACTGCTACTTGGGGAAGGGATGACCATTTTTTCCCCTCTTTTTATTCTTATTGAAGGATATTGGGTAAGTTTGGAAAAATAAAAGAGGTCTTTTTTTCCCCAGAGAATGGGATGTGGTCTGGCAAAAAAAAAATATGTGTATGGTTTTAAGGGATATTTGATATGTACCGAGGAACTTGAAGTGGTCATCCAGAAGAAGCCAATAGGTAATCACAATCGTACCAAGGCTCCTTAGTTCAGCTGCTTGGAATTCAGCTGGCCTTGGGCACAAATTACTCATCTTATTATGGGAGGAGTGTACATTTTCATAACCCTGAAAGGAGTCCGAAATTTTTAGGTGTTTCATCCAACCTTAGGACAAATGCTACATATTTTGCAGTGTATAATCATAGTTACTGTTCCCCGAGGTGGCAAAGACAAGCAGTCTGGAAAGCTTGTGAAGTAGCAAAGGCTGAAGTCACGAAAGACCCTAATTTTCCTACTTTTTTAAGGGTATCTCAGAGATTCTTTTTTTTTAAAGTCTGTTTCCTTTCATAAAGACTTACACAGAGGAGCTTATTTCTGAAATTATTATCTACTTTTTGAAGATTACTTTCCCTAACCTATGGTAGGTTCTGGGTGCAGAGCATGGATTTTATAGTGGATTTCACAGGAATATATCAATGTATGCCTCAAGTCATGGAAAGAGTGAAAGACATGACTTTAAAAAGATGATCCTAAAAATCTACAGGAATCGTCTTCTGTTTTATTATTTGCATCATTTCTGCTTGGAAGCATCTGAAGCTAAACAAGTTGTGACTAAGTCTGCGCTTTTCTTCCTTCTGCATTTTGCTTAATGTTGCATACATGATGCAGTTAGCAGAATGTAACTTCTTGTGAGGGACAGACCAAGCTCTCCAGGATGTCATGCTTCAAATCTGGAATGAGTTTATTTTTATTGCTGGCAAATGCAGCTAAAGGACATGGTAGAATTTAGTTGCTCATGATACAACTGCTAGCCAGCCTTCCAGATTTCCATCTCCTCATTGAACCAGGTTTGTTTTCTTCCTTAAGTTCAAGTAGTAACTTATTTTAAACTTTTTTCATCCTAGCATGTAATTAAACTCCGTGCTAGTAAAGTGAAATGTTGCTCGAATAAGACTTTTGCTAATACGAGATGCTTTTTTTTTTCTCTTCCCCTTTCTTAACTTTGCCTCTAAGTAATTTTCTGATCTCAGATGAAGGTACAATTGCCTGTTGATTTTTCTGGGCTATGAAATGTCTTTTGAACGACTACAGTTCAGATTTTTTAATATGTGCATTCAGTATTTGCAGGACTATAATTATCTCTTCCGAGGAAGAACCTGGTGAAATAATTGTGTTGTAATTTGGAATTTGATTCCTCTTCTTTATAGTCTTCTAATCCAGCTGAGAGGCAGCTCACATTGAACTGAAGGCTTTTTATTATTATTATTTGATAACTGCTCACCGTTGATTCCTTTAAATGTTGCTTTTCTTCTGTCATTAAGATTGCACTTTGTTTTCCATGTGTTCCTTGGCTGTTTCCTAGTATTCCTATGTAATTCTGAGAACTCGTGCCTTGTACAACATGTTGCTGTTTGTATGAATGCTGCGTGCAGGTACAGGACTTTCTGTTAGGTCGATCATGTTTCCAGCAGGCTCTGTCAGAAAATCAGATGAGACCTCTGATGGTCCTCTTTGGCCCCATGATTTAGTCAGCATTCACTTATTTAAAGAGACTAAAGCTATAATTTTTGGAAGGATGACTGAGAGTCTGTTGTCATGGTTTATTTCTGGATTCAAAGGACCAAACACTAGCTTTGTGGAAGAGTATGTCAGTGGAGTTGTTCTGATTTTACTCCTGTGACTGAAATGAGAATCTAATTTCACTTCTTTATCTCTGATGCCTTCAACACAGTAGAGAAATGTTGTGTTTGACAGTCATAGGTCAGAGCTCATCTGTCTCCATTGGAAAGACATTTTTCACTCCGTCAAAAATTTTGCAGGTTTGCAAGCAGGGATAACATTTTTGCAGAGAATGTGGGTTTGGTTTTTTTGCAACTTGAATTCTTCAGTACTGACCTAGGTCTGAGTGTCTGCTCCTCATCATCTTCTCAGTGTGCCAAATATTTGAACAAGGTAGCAGCTGAAATTAGAAATGACCTTTGTCAGAAAATCTTTCTTCTGTGAGAAATAGAATTGTTGAAGATGCTTCCTCTCCCACATCTACGTTCCCTACAAATTTTAGATCAAACACCGTCCTGAGTTTGCATTTCTTTAGATTTTATTATTAGTAAATGCCCATTCACAGTCATGAGATGATTTTCTTTTGTGAGTTCATCAACTTCTATTGTTGTGTTGCTGTTTTGATGACTGTTGGAGCTAATGTTTCAAGCCCAGGAGGATGTGAACCGGTGAGTAATCCCAGCTCACTGTTTGAATTAAGTATATAGCTATTGGCTGCCATCTCCCATTTAACAGTGTACTTCTGGATAATTACTCTTCTGATTATAGACTTTTTTGATATATAAAAATGTACTTCTCTGACTAGATCGTAATTAAGCCAGGAAGCAAGCGTGTTTAGTCACTTACGTTGCTCAGATAAGTAATGATTTACTTTTTGCACTTGTAAACTTGTCTAGGGCCTTCTAATTGAAAGCTGTTAAGGACATGAAGTTTATGACAATCTGTTAATCTCTTGCCATCCTCTGAACCTCTCAATAGTGCCATTAATGCCTTCCATTATATTCTTGCCGCCTGGCTGCGTAGATGTGTTCTGTCTTCTTCTGGAGTTCAGTTTATTATAGTCACTTAGCTAATCCATACTCCTGTTACCAGTTAACCTAGCACAACTGAACACCAACTTTATTCAAAGTTCAGTGAGTAATTGGTGAACAGGATCTAGAATATGTAAAAGAGAACCAGCTCAATGTCAGCAACAGATTCTTACTTTCATTCCATGTTACCGTTGAGGTGCTTCAGGCTGAGGGTGTCCCTTAGGTATTAAAATCCTTGTCTATTTATTTTATGAAAGTTGCAGTGAATTCCTGATATAGCTGCCTATTAATAGAAATGTCCTAACGTACACAGCAAGGTGAGTCCTCAGTGCAGAGGGAAGTGGGACAGGAGTGGCTGATGTTTGAGCAGCTGTGTTTTAGAATCTTCACATTCACATGCACATGCGTGGACAGCTCTCTGTATTTGTGCCATTTAGGTAGTGATGATAATAAGAGAGTGAGTTAGGGAGCAGATATAATCTCAGGACCCCTCAATCTCCAGTTCTGTGACTGGGATTTTCAGTTCATTGCTTCTACTGCCTCTGTGGCCTATATCCTCTCTAAACAGGGGTCACGTTCACAATTCTGTCCCATCTGACTGCTGAGCGTGCACACTGCTTGACATCCTAAGCCTAATATGACAGTGACCAAGCATCTGCATATCAGTAAAAACCATAAGAGCAGCTAAATTTTACATCGAATGGCAAATGTCTCAATCTTGATCTACAACACTCATGCTACTTTACATCTTTTTGCCTGCAGCGTGCCATCTCCCATCCTGCCTATAAAAATGGAAGCGTGTTTCTGCTATTCTTCAGCTAAACTTATTTTACCTTTGATCATCATGTAAATTTCTGGCCAATTCAGACAGAGCTTTTCAAACCACAAATCCACTGAGCAGGGCTTTTCAGTCGCTCTTCATCACAAAGCCTTCCAATCTAGCTCTTTGTTACTGACGTTCAACTTGCAAGCCACGCTCCCTGTAATAGTTGCTTGTTCCCCTATAATTATTCACAGCCTTATTTTGGCTCTTTGTGAGGGAATTTGTCCAAGTATACAGTCAAGCACATCTGTTGCAGACGATACTGCAGTGGCTATATTGCCTCGACGGTGTAAGGTCAGCGAGGAGCCATCCAAGCACCTTGAAGCACCTCATTTTGACCTTACAAAGTCATAGGCAACAGTGCAAATATTGTTGCCATATCTCACAAGGTCATTTGGACTTACCCAAGGTTGCGCTCCCTGTGTTATTGTCTTGATGATTTGTGTGGATTAGATCTAGGAAATGTAAGAGGATTGGGGATTATTTTTGCAAGGATTTTAAGCCACATATCGAGGTATACTGGTTTTTTTTAACACTTTCTTGTTTCTTGTTTTTGAGTATACTTGTGGAGCAGCTGGGCAGAACAGAGTCAGATTCTTCATCTTCCAATCAAACATCCAAACATTAATCTCGGGTCTCATCCTCCCTTGATCGTTGCAGACCCCTGTTTGTTACTGTTCACATCATTCCACCAGAGGAAAGGGAAGGACAGTCAAGGCAGAGTGTTCTCTGCCTGTTTACCAGTTGCAGATGTACAGTAGGTGGCCTCACGCGTGTAGCGATGTGCTAGTGCCACATGTGGGGTAGTGTTAGGAGTGCCTCTGCCAGGATGCAAGTCCAGGTGGGACTTACGGCTTGTGAGCTGCAGAGTGTATCCAAATCCCCTTTTTGGGTGAAAATATCTGTTTTTTAAACCCAAGTGATACATATCAGGCAGGCTAACGTTTTGGGTTTGTTTTGTGTTGCAAGTAACAGGACGTATAGCCCAGCACTACAGTGACTGCAGCAATAACTAACTCGTACAGCACTGGGAATTGACTGATACCTGCTAATATATGTTAGCTGGATTTAGAAGGATCTAATTCTAGGGTTTTTTCCCTTTCACAGCATCTGACCAAACAGATGTTGACTGTTGAGGTGCAAATCCAGTTATAATACATAGAATTGTTCATAGATCTCAGATTATCTCTTTTATTATTACAGTCTCTAGCATTCCTAATAGATGTGGCCATCCTTTGGCTTTGTTAGCTCCATCATCTCAACCCCCTTTTCCCACTCTGATCCTTTGTTAGTTTTTCCTATAGGGAAAGTCTTTTAAATTGATTTTGCAAGTTAAAATATTTCCATGTGAAAACTGGTTTTGTTAACACTTACAGCCCACCTAATGTATAAAGTCCTGTGATGCTGCCTGTGATGTATCCTCATCCCACGCTGGAGAACTTGCTATGCCGTTGTTTTTCAACATGAAGTGTGTCTTTTGCTACTGTTTATTTTAAAATGTTGTATAGTTCAGAGCATTATAGCTAGAGGTCCCTTCTTTTCTCAGCTGACTGTGGACTGGAATTGTTTTTCATCTAAGCTCGGGACTTTCACAACTCCCGACTTCTATTTCACTGCTGATTTTTTCAGCCTCTTAAAGCTTCATCCCTGAAATATACTCATGGTTGATTTCTATGAGTTTTGAGTTCTGCCCCTATAATCTGGTTGATTATCATTATTGCAGGAGTGCTGTTCCTATAGAGGAGCATTTTTACTGAGGTAAGTATTGCAATCTCTTTCAACTCGTAAGTAAACAGTTATTTTTTTTCTCTGTACTTCATTGTTATATATGATTGCTTTGACTTTTGAGTAATTATATACACAAATCCTGAGAACTGAGGGTAGGAGTACAAGGAGTCCAGGGTTCCCAACAAATATTTCTGCAATAAACTGTTAGGTTAGATTACATTGTTATTTTCAAAATATCTTAAGTGTTGAATCATTTTGTTTCTCATGAGGTTTTGGCTGAGTTTACCTTCCAAACTATTTCTACCTTTCTACCTTCTTAGTAGTTCAATAGAATAATTTGAACACTTCTGTGCTGAGAGAAACAGCTGCTTGTTACTTTCCAAAATGGAGGTAATACAAGCAATCATCAGACAATTTTGAAAGGATTGGAATTGCTTTTGACCAAGGCTCTAATGCACATTTAAAACCTGTGTTCTTAGAAAACTGAATGCATATTACATGGGTTTAGCATCTGACATTTTAATTCTGTTTGTGTTAGGCCCTTTGAAACCTTCCAAAGTAACTTCTAAGGTCTGCGTGCAAGCTTTATCCAATGTAAGCTCTGAATCGCTCTGCTCCACATCACTGGACTTCTTTCTCTCACATCCTCAAGCATGGGGAGCGTGTGATTCTTTTAGTGCACAAATCGATATGGAAAACTTATCTTTTTGATTTAGACTTTACTAGATGTTGAGTTTTATGTCAGTGTTCTAAGCTCCAGTGGTGTTTTATCTTCTGATTAGTCTTATAATGTAAAGTGCCTGGTGATGCATTGCATAGAAGATGCTATAAAAATAGTTTATGGTGTGATAGCAAGGAGAAATGTGGGGAGAGCAGATACACTTTATTGGATGAGCAGGACTCCCCAAGCACTCGTTTGTCAACAGTAGTTAAAGATTAGTTTATCTTCGATCATTGAACCTTTAATAAACATGGTTTTAGCTGAGGTAAAATGGTTATATTGAAAATAAAGTAAATGGAATTTATATGTTTGTGTCAGTTTTATCTCTTGAGAGAAAAAAGTTGAATGTGTATCTAATTTTCACACTAAATGTCTTTTCCAATATTAGTGTTGAGGATAATAAAAAAAATAGTCTCAATGTTATATGAACAAAGTCCTTTCCTGAGACAAAACCAGCTGAAGTTAAACTCATTTGTTTAGTTCTTTCTGTTACATGTGTATTGTATTTAACAGTAATTAAGCAGTCTTTCTATATATATAGCTCCTGTTAACTGCAAACATAATTGTTTCATAAAGCTATTTTCCAAGTGCAGTCTATCGTACTCTGGCCTAGTTGGCAGTGCACAGCTTGTTTTCAAGCCCTGGACAGTAAGAATCTTGACAAAGTCAACATGAAAGAGCAACTTTGATACTTGACTCTTCACAAATATTAGCCAATGAAATTCTGACAGCCCTGCTAAGTGATATTGGCATTACCACCTTAGTTTTATGAATGAAGAACATAAGACGTTGGTTAAAGCTCCCTGAGCATCTGGACTTACATGTGCTTGCTTGGCTGGTTGTTCTTTTTTTGGTTTGGGGTGGTTTGGGTTTTTTTGTTAGACTTCAAAAGTATTGACAGAAATCCAGAATCTTAGAATAAAGCTTCTTCTAAAAGCTTTTAAGTATTAGCAGTATCTTTACAAATGGCTACTATCTGTGTGACCACACTGCAACAGCTTGGTTTGAGGCTAGAGCTACGTGCAGAAGAGACACATTTGTCATGTGTGGGTTAGCTTCTGCTGAGCATAATTGATGTCTTAAGTTAGTTTCAGTGTTGGTTTTGCATGATATTTTTTTCAGAGAATATTGATGGCACATAATTGTTAACCGCGGATAAAAGGGTTGTCTCGAGATGGTTTTGCTGGCTTGTGTCTTAGGGACAGTTTTGCTTATGCACTGTTGCTGAAGTCAATGAAATGAAAGGAAATCGGCTTTCAGAAAGAGAAATGTGTGCATTAACTTTTTCAAGTTTTTCAAAATATAGAGAGGTGTGCTTTGTGTGTAATTAGATAACTAGCACTCTTGGCTGTGACATCTGATCTTTATATCAGAGATGTCATATGAGACTGCAAAATAATTAGCATTTTGAAAGTAAGGATTAATGTGTTGAACAGCAACCTCCTGTCTTTTCTCATATGCTTATTGAACTTTGAATATAACTGAGGAAATGTAATTGTGACAAGCTGTAGCATATTCTGATATTACAAACTAGCCTCAAAAATTCATCTGTGAATCCTATATTAGCATCGATTTCAGTAAAACAAAAATCAGTTCCCAACCGTGAAATTTTTCAGGTGATGCCACATGCCAGCGCTTCGTTGTTTGAACAAAAAAACACGAAGTGGTGCACAGGCTGTCTTGTTATCTTCAGAGATGGGAGAGCCTCATGGGTACTTAAAGTGAGATGCTAAGAGCAGCTCCACCTCCTCCTCCTCAGGGAACAAAGTGCCACCCTGCTGCTGACTCCAGTGCATGTTAGGAATGTGCGCTGATGAATGAACTGGCGTTCACTTACATACTTTCAGAAATAAATGTGTACATTTTTTCCTACTTAGTTGCCTTGCTACCAAATGACAAGTGATTTTCCACCAGCTCAGGATACAGGATTTCTTTCCTTGGGTCTATTGTTGTAGCTTTTATTGCTAATTTGCCTTCAGAAGCAGTTCTGCTTCTAATTAGCTTAATGGAAAGGCATTAAACCAGCATTTTTTCCTTTGCAGTTCTAGATGTCTAAGGAGGGTGGTAAGTGGTGGGGGAAACAATGCTGCATCACTGTCAGACAAGAGTCTTTGCTAGATAACTTCTGCAGGGCGCTTTTAATGACATGGCAAGTATTGCATAGGACCCGTTTATAATGTAGATGTCTAGTTAATGAAAAATAAAAATGTGCCTATTAATAATTAAAAGGAAAAGACTTGCTGCAAGCTACCAAAATCTACAGTGGAATAGTTGAGAAACATTGAAAATATTGAGAAGAAATATAATAATGTGAAAAACAGGAACCTTTTGGTAAAAGAAAAGCACCACTATATCAAGTAAGTAGGTTCTGTTGAGGTTAAAGAAGAAAAAAAAAAAATATTAGTCCCTTGCAGTACATGACTGATTATGTAATGTACAGAAAGTGTATATGCATCTGTCATTATTCGCATAAAAATATATACATTTCAGGTTTTCGTTTTAAGTTATTTTGTTTAAAATTCTGAGAATTTTAGTGCAATAGAAACAGGTTTCTTCTTGTTTCTGAAGGGAGGATGAGTAACAAATGTTATTAATGAAACTGGAAAACAATTTTTTGTGTGTTCAAATCGATCAGTTACCATTTTCTTAAAATAACAACCTCCAGCAGAAATTCAGTGCAAGCCCTCCTGAAGTATCATTGTTATAATAATTGAATATCAGGGTTAATAAAATATTCAAAAGGTTCCGTTCCTCATTTTCTCTCTTGCCTGTCTGTTAGTGAGATCAGCAGTTAATGAATCTTGAGGTAGCACAATTGTTCTGTTACCCTCTCAATATATATGGTCTTCCAGTAGAAAGGAAATTTTTAAACCTACAATTTAATATCTTTTCATTGTCTAAGAGCTGTCCCTTGCTAAAAAATGTTATTTCTATGTATTGAAAGGCTTAGAAATGAAATACGCTAATAAAAGAATATCTGATTCGTTATCCAGGGAATAATTTAATGTGGAGGGGATTAGAAAATGTATGATTCATATTAAAACCTAGTTTTCAGTTGAATCAGTGACAAATTTTTCTGTTCTATTTTTGCAGTAAAAAATAGATTGTGACTATTATTATATGGGTGCTGGAAAGGCAAAAGAGGAGGACATTTTTTAATGGATTCTCAGGGTCAAATCAGCAAGCCAGGCTATGGGATTTCTAATGGTACATTTATGTAGTTCGTTATTATTTCGTTTACAGTAGTGCCTACAGTCCCTAACAAAAGCATCGGCCTCTGCCCTTTAGAGCAGAAATCCTGTCCTGGAGGTCTCATGCTTAAGAAAGGAAAAAAAAAAAAAAGATGTGAAAAAAAGAGCACTTGTCCTTCTTTCTTCCCTGCTTATATCCATGACAGTTTAGGAGCTCCAGTGAGCTCAGGGAAGGATTTGGGAGCTTCAGTGGGGTTTTCTGCATCCTGGTGCCAGGGCACATGGATCTGTGTGTCTTTCCTGTAGGGCAGGTTTACAAGGGCAGCTGCAAGTAACTTGAGTTCCTCATGGGATTAGATTAGTCCAATGTTCCTCCTCACCCTATCTCTGAGACAGGGGCAAGCGATTGGCCGTTTTCCTTTTTTTTTTAACACAGATGTGCAGGTTTTCTTTGTGTGTTATCATCATCTCACACAGTGAGACTACCACGCAATTATTTCCTTTTGGGCCTCTCCAGGCAGATTGTTTTTATCTTCACTGTGTTAAAAAAGAGTATCTCGGGTATGTACAGCCGCTGTTAAATACATGTCTGATCAGACTTCTGTCCTGTCATTCACAAGATTGATTTGTGTCCTGATTTTTGTGGCAGAAGGACTCCTGAAGCTACTACAGAAATGCTGCTAAGCTAAGTTGCACTAGTTGTGTCATCTTCATTACTGAGAAGAAGAGGTGTTTTCTTCAGGAAGTGTTTGTTATTTCTCCTTTATTGATAAAAAGTACTTCTCACATGCTGTTCCTCTCGCAACACTTTCCCCCTTGTGTCACAAGTGGAGGAACAAAACTGTAAGTTGCTCTCCATGAAGCAGGGAAGAAAACCATCCTTCTTTCCTCCAATCAAGTTCACTGAAGTAGTTGTGCCTCTTCAGCTGGTTAGTATTTCCTTGCTGCAAGTGGCAGTGCAGCTGTCTCTGTGCTATCAAGGATCATGAGCTTACAGTGAGCACTGTCCCCTGCCACCAGCCTGGGAAGGCAGCACAGGGAACTGTCTCACAGACCTTGCTGAAGGCCAGAGGATTATGTTTATGGCCAAGAAATCCAGTACCAAGGGGAGCAGTGGGACAGGATGTCCTCTGGGTGCTGCAGCCTTGTTGCACCTACCTGGGCTTCCTTAAGTCATCTGCATGACTCTTACTCTGTGGAAGATCAGATGACTTACTTGAACAACGGATGTAGGTTAGAAATATGTGCACCACTGCAGGATCACAGGGCTAATGTAATGAATTTTAGGCAGGGTAGTGAATTTTTGGCTTAAAAATACCCTTATAATTATGTTCTTTGCAATAATAGCTTGTATGAAGCTACTAATCTTGTTCAGCGGAGACATGTGACAAAATATAAAAATCTTTCCGAGCATTTGTGCAAAATTAAAATAGCTCAAACTCTTATAGAACACATGACATGTTCTTTGATAAATATTTTGCCCCTGTCTTTCTCTGTGGGAAGCTTTATAGATACTTTTTTGCACCAATAGGAACAACCGAGTTTTCGGAGGGGCTGAGCACCTACATTTCTTACTGAAGGACTGTCAGAAGTCCCAGTGAGAGGCACAAAGACTTTTAAGATACTCTCACAAAAGTAAGTGAGAGAAAAAGTGCTTGGTAAAATGATTGTAAGACAGCTAGTACAGCACTTGTGGTATGAACGGCTCGATCTCTAGGGTGAGCAGTGGATTTCTCTGCTCAGTGACTCCATAAGGATCTAGCAGCGCCTTGGGCTAAATACACAGTTCTCAGACCTGTGTAAACCCCAGCAGTCTTCATCTACATCTTCATCTACATCTGCAGAAAGAATCTTAGGTCGTTCTTCCATTGTAGATCCCAAACCAATGAAGATTCACAAAATGTTGAATTCCCCTCATTATTGTCAAGCTTGTTTTTAATGATTCTGATTGATCTAAATATATTTCTGTCTGTATGTTTACAGTACCAGGATCTGAATTACCATCTAGCAACAAGAAACCTGAAATTGTCATGACACACACTTAGTTTTACACAACAACCACTTGCTATAAGATAATGTTTTAAGGTACAGGAAAGGAATATGGATAAGAAACCCCATTGAAAATAAGTGTTTGGATACAGCTGTCTAATCCAGCCATGTGAACAAAAAATTTATATTCCACTTGGCAAAGCTGGCAAGTGAAAACCATACTTGGGGATGGGGATTTATAGCAAGATGACAATTTAATGACTTTTTATGGTTTCAGGAGGTTTTCCCCTATTCCTGATTATTATCAGAAGTACTACAGTAAACAGGAATTCTTTGCCTTGTAATTGCTAACACATATTTTATAAACTTCTTCAATAGCTTTCTCATTTTCTAAATCCAGCATCACTGAACACCAAACATTTAAATCATAAAATAAACTGTCAAGACTGGTTGTTTCTCACAGCTAGTACAAAACCGAACAACATAAGTAGGAAGACATTCTTCAAGTAACACATTCAGTTGAACAACTGAAATGCATGGTACTGCTTGCCTATTTCAGAATATTTTAAACATGGATTTTAAGTGAATTAACCTGATGGAAAAAAAAAAAAAGAGAAATAGTGAGAACAGCTCTGTGCAGCAATCTGTACAAGCAGAGTTTTAATGCGGTCATTGTAGTTTCACGGCCTCTTGTGTGTTTGATACGGATTTTAAGAAAGGTAAGATCGGGCAAAAATGCTGGTAGTATTCTTTACAGGACTGTTGCCATCCTGTCGTAATCCGTGCCTTCAGGTACTGGTGTGTGTAGAAGTCACCTGCGGGTGAGGGGCCCCTCTAAAAAAAGCAGTGCATTTGTCAAGTTGCCAAAAAATTGAGACATCATCCTATTGACTGTAGCAGTTTTCTGTAGCACTTCCCTTACGTAGGATCAATAACACTTTGCCTAGCATTTGCCAAATGCCACTGAGCCCATCATCCAAATGATGTAAGCTTTGCTTTTGGGGATGGTGACGACATAAGCCAAACTGCCGCCAGACATTATGAGACCATTGGTTTGGGTGCTCAGGTGAAGACCTATGGGATTAAAAGTTAAACTAAATGGTTTGCTACATGTCCGTAACTTGGCATAAACTTTGTCCAGTGTGAGGTTTGGAAGGGCTTAGTACCTGCTTCATAACAAAGAGAAACCCTTCTGGTCCCTTTAGGAGCACTGAGGAAAGTGTCAAGACAAATCTCCACATGGACGTGTAGATCTCTGGCTGGTAGACCAGGTAGGCTGGTCTCTGGCCCTGGCTCAGTGGCCACTAAGCTGTTACTGGTCTCTTTTACCTCTGACATTCAACTCTTGGCTGTCTGGCTGCCCTGAGCCCTAGTCCCTTCATTTCCCCTTTCCTCTTGAGCTGTGAGTGCCCAAGAAGCTTGGTTTTCTTGTGTGGTATCTGTTGTCTTTATCATAAGAAATATGTGATACCTTTGTTGCTTTGGGGGAAGACAGGTCTTTTTTTGGCAAATTTCTTCATGGGCCCAGAAACTACAGACAGCTCATTCCAGACTCTGCTTTTCCTTCAGCGTTGCCAAGAACAAAGGAAAGAGTGGTGATTGCTCAGCTTGTCTCCATTTGAGTTACAAGCCCTTCTCCTTTTCTCCTTTCACCTGGTCACCTCTTTTCTGGGTTCCTGGGTGTCAGGAGAAGACAAACAGCTCACCCTGTCACAGTCGAAAATCTGTGTTTCTTTCCTGACCAGTCAAATGTCCCAGTTAGCAAAACCCATCACAGCCCACGAGCATGTACATACCAAAATGTGCCCTAGACTTAAAGTGTATTAGCAGTTCTGGTCATCTTGATCCAGTAATTCCAGGATCGTGACTGCTTCTATTTAAGACTCATCAATCATAAAATTGAAGTTCACTGTGAAAGTAAGAATGAAAATAAAAGAAAATATAGGTTTGTTTGGGTATTTTTTAAAGATTCCAGCAATACTAGAAGCTGTAGTTAGTGATGCTCTGATCAAAAGCCAAATTTAAAAGTAAAGAGAGGTAAAAGAGTGAAAATTGAGGCCAATTCTCATGTTTATCCTAGATAGCTACAGCAATTACTATGGTGCCTTTAGTAAAGGCAGAGAAGGCCCATACCACTTTCAGCTAAATAAAAGAAACCACAACAATAGGTAACTACAGCACACTCATGGAAAAATTACATTTTGAAAGGTTTAACAAAAACTTTATGGACTGGAGGTTTTATTTAATAGTAAAAATTATTGCTTTATTCTTTAGAGAGTCCGCTCCAAGTGATAGAGAGTATTTTTAGCCTGTGACTTTGAGGGTCTGTGTGTAAGATTTAAAGCCACCTGACTAAATATTATCATAAATACCCATTTCTTCCATGAATTTATATGCATTTAGTTCAGTGACCCTCAGCCTGAAAGTTTAGAACAGGAATTATATGTGGACCTCTCTTTCCACATTGAAGGATTACCTGACACCAAACCTGAGACTAATTTTGTGGACCCTTGCATTAAATGGAGATCAGGATCATCCCTGCTGATGTGGATGGAAATTATCAATGTGTTTCTAAAGAAAAAAGGAAAAGACAAGAGAAGAGTTGCTGGCTGAGTAAATATCAGTTGGAACCAGAGATTTACACGACAATTTTATGCCTGTGAATATTAGATCTGTGCATTACTGCATCAAGTAGAAGTACAGATTTTATCTAATCTGATGTAGGCATATGATCAAATTACCTGAAGCCTGTGATAAGGTGCTTATGATATCTTAAATTATTAGGAATGAGCATGAAAACACAGATAATTCCTAATATGACTTAATGCCTTCTATGGGACTCTTAATCTGTCAAAACAAATTTTGATTCATGTAATCTTGTAGAGGAAATTTATTTGTCAGTCTTCGCATCACGGCATTGGAGACTTTCTTAACCTAACGCCGGGTATTCAGAAGTGGGACTTTCTGTATTATTTATCCAACAGCTGTCAAGTATCTGTCTGCCCAAACTCATTGTCAAATGGGCTCTGTTGCAGGGTTGTCCATTTTGGGAAATAGTCATCACATTAGTTGAAGGTGACATCACACCCCACCCCCTATTGGGAAGAATTGTGGCATATCACTGAAAAATCATTTGAAGAAGAAGAAAATGTCAGCTTCTGGGGCTATGGGAAGGGAGGTGCCAAGATTTCTAGACTTATGGAGTGGAAAAAGACTTAGTCTGAAAGTTTAAACATTACTACTGTGGAGAGCATCAGTAAGAATGGCAAAATTGTCCGTTTCTGTCTGTACATGAGGAAATCTACTGCATATTCAAAACTAAATCTATAGAACTGACTTTTCGTTTTGTTAATTAATAACAATACTGTGAGGTTTTTCTGCTTTATCAATATTCTTTGGGGTTTGCCCTGATTTTCCTGTAGATTGCAAAATTGCTAAGAGAAGTTACAAATGTAGCTCTGTTTTTAATCCCTCATTACTGGCATTATTTTGGTTTGTAACCCAAGACCTGAATGAGATTGTCCTTGTTGATTGACTGACAGAGTTTGGTCAGTAGAAGAAATGCTTTAACTTGTCTGGTGAAGGAGCAGCGTGGTTCCCAAAAATCTAGGGAAATCCCCTTAGTATACTATGAATGTTAATCTGTTAAAGGAAAATGACTGAAAATCCCACAGGGAGGACCCAGGAGAGAACACGAAGCACATGAAAATATCTAAAGTTTCATGAGGACTGATGCTTGATGAAAGCATAACATAAATTTTACAAACTAAAGTGAGTAATCTGCATATTTGTAAGCACCGAGTTGATGTCTGGAGTTTAGACAGAGATATCTCTGTAACTTCCCAAATATAGAACTGGCTGCTAGGTTGCAGAAAAAGGAAATAAAATTTGTTGACCTTGTTAATGTTGTTATTAAATATCCTTGGCTTTGTGCTTATCTCTTCTTAAACTGCATTAAATGGAGCTGAGAGTTATATAGTCGTAGGTGAATACCCTTTCTCTAATGCATATATTTAACGCTCAGATTTTGCTTCTTGGTGAACTGTATGTCACGTTCATTCATCTCTGCATGACAGCGTTAAAGTAACATGAATATTTATCAGCTTGGTCGAAAGTATATTAGGAATCAGCATCATTATATTAATTAACTTTAAAAAAATTAATCATTATAATTTTATGTAGAGTCAAATTCTTGTATCTTTTTAAATGCTCCACTTAATATAGCCATGCTTATTGAAATTGTCTATTGTTCTGCATCATACTTTGGCCATGAAATCTTCCGAGGGTCCTACAAGGCAACACCCAATTATTCTTTCACATCACTTTATTAATAATATGCGGACTTTGTAATTCAGTTTTCACTGCCAAATAGAAAGGGCCGTGGATGGGAGAGCGCAACCCACCTTGAATCTGCAGCCTCTTCAGGATCTTGTTTGACCCCTTCTTCACAAAAGCCTCAAATAAAGCCTAAATAATGCAACTGCAGGCACAGAGAGGGTGGTGCAGAGTCCACAGCAAACATTTGCTGATATGACTTAGAAGTTGCCCAGGATGGCATGTGTTGAGTAGGATGGTAAAAACCTGCTCGTGCCTAAAAATAGCCCTACCTGGTTTTTCTTCTTCTTTTTTTTTTTTTTTTTTTTGGAACAGAGACGAGCATGGTTCTGTTCTGAACAAGTCATGAGCCATTTTATTCTTTATCTGGTAACAGTTCTGTATGGTTTTCATGATTAGTGGTAATGTGCAGTATTTCTGTGCTGTGTGATATACCATTGGATCCTGAGTTCCACTGCATGCTTGAGTTCCTGCTTTGTAATAAGTGGGAAAGAAAGAAGGACTGAAAATAAGCCAGACATTTTTCACTATACGGAAATGACTGCAAGTGGCTAATCTAATTGCCAATCCAATTTTTTCTGCTAAAATGAAAAAATAAACAAACTAAAATTCAGAGTAAGACACATGGCTTAGTCCTCATCTTACTATGGTTCTTAGTTTATGGGTTTATTTCGAGTTTAGCTTGTCCTTTTGTTCAAGGTAAGAGTTTCGTATTGCTGTTGAGGCTGGAAACCAGGTTTCCATTATGCTGTGCTGTTTATACTCAGGACCTTACGAAACTTTTCGTGGCCTTTAACCTAGATGACAGTGCTGGGGATTCATTAGATGGCTACCTAAGCACTTTATATCAAAATGATTTATATGTTTTGTACTTTTCCTATTTCCTTTTTGGAGAATGCCAGAAAAGGAAGACCAGTGCAACAGTCGCTGTGATTGATACTATGCTTTTGAAGACAGATGGGAATTATTTAATGCCAGGGGACTTTCCAGTTAGCTCTCTATCCTACCCATGTTTAGAATTATCAGTTATTTTTGTATGCTGAGTAAGCTCAGCAGGTCCTGTCACAGGCATGCTTAGCAGCCCCAAGAATTGAGAAGCTAATATGAAATAATTTTCTACTGATTATCTTATCACCTAAGGTGGAATGGTTTCCCAGATATTTATCAAGGAGTGATCCTTAATATTTAAGGTATTTTCCATCACTATTGGGCCACTGCCCTGGAGGAAATTTCTCCTAAGTCAAGTTGTTAGAAGTGACCTTTTACTAGCTAGTTTTCCATTACTGATGAAGGGAAGCGATGCTAAATATGATTGATATGCTGTCCTCATTGTTCTACCCCAAAACGTAGCAAATAAAGTTGAAACACACAGAAACTGATGCCTTGATAACCAGTAAATGGTCAGGGACTCTGCAGTCATTGAGCTTCTGAAACACGGCACTCCAGCATTCCATTTGTAACTGTGGAAATACATAGAACTGTGAAAGGACCCAGGTATTGGAGCCACAGCACAGCTTTCCCTGCTTTACTGTGAGATCGAATGCTGCTGTGCTGGTTTTGTGGCATTTCTCTCTGCTAAAAAGTTTCCATAGTACTGCAGTGTCAGTATTACCTCCCATTCAGGTTTAGAACAGTAGATGCAATAGTTTGAGTAAAGCATTTTCCTGGAAATACTCTTTCCTGTAGAAAGAGCAATGTTTTTCTTTGCACATAAGGTACATTTTTGTAAATATCCAGAAGAATGTGATGCGCTCCTGCATTTAGTTGAGAAATGAAACTGCTTTTCATTAGGAACAATGTAATTCTCTAGTATTTCTGATAAATAACAGCAATTACTCTATTTCACTACCACGTAGCCACGCTGAAAACGGGCATTTGCCTTTTGCTTTAATGGATAAATATCAACACCACTGACAAATTTTCTCTTTATTTGCCCATGGCAATATGTCATTTTTATGTAGGTGTAGATTGTGAGAATTAATTATATTTTCTTACTTTATACTAATCAAAGTAAAAATACTGACAAGTGATAGGCAAAGGAATTTCAGTCTTACATTCTATATTAGATTTGCTGTTATCATTTGCTTTATTAGAGCATTCTCAAGGAACACTTAATATTAAATCTTTAAATGATCATTAGTGAACAGATTGTTGTGAAAATTCGCACATTTCTGTAAAGGAAAGGGAGAATAAGAGGGGTACAAGTGTAGAAAACCCAATAAAATTTATTCTCTGCATTTCTAATTGATGGGCTTATCAGGTGTCACCTATGCTTGCATACTTATTCAAGATTAATTATTTTTACCCAATCTTTCTTATTTTTTCTTGAAACTATTCTTTTTTCTTTTGTTCAGCTAATGGGGTAACAAGTACCTGCCCACTGTTATGTCCACGTTAACTTCAGTGTTGCACCATAATTGAACTCCTTCTTTAACCTTATCACATGAGGAACTGAAGCGAATTGAAAATCTCTTGTATCTTCATAATCCATTACTTATATTTCTTTGCTTAGGAGGTAAAATATACTCATTGAACTCAAGTCACCTAGAAGATTTATGAAATACTAGCACTCTGGAAATTGAGAGTCTATTTAGATTCCCACTTACTATGCAGACATACTCATTTTCCATTCACCTCATCCTACTGTCCAGCCGTTTTTACACCATTACATCTATGCTGTGGCTAAGAATCTAATTCACAAGTTTTTTTGTGGCTGGGACCGTGGGCTGACTCCATCTCTGCTAACTCCAGTGGGAATTGTGTCATTGGCTCTTGTAGGTCAGGATTTACCCCGTAACCTTCACTATTTTTATTATCTTGATAAATAGCACCCTGTGTTGTAGAACCGGTAATGGGGGGAATTACCGGTTTAATCCCAGTAACACTGGTAGGAATTTATACATTTCTGGCATACTTATATCTAGCATGCTGATCCAAGGGTACCTGCCCCATGATAGTAAACACAGTGTCTGATTTGAGTACCACAATAATTGCCAAAATGCTTTTCTTCTTACACTACTTACCATAAACAGACTTAGTGTATTGAGGCTTCCTGATGTTCATCCTGCAGACAGTGTGTGTTATATCTGGATTTCACTTTCACATGTTTGAACATAGCTTGCCTTTACAAGAACTTTGGGGGAAAAAAAAAAAAAAACCAACACAAAGGAAAATATGGTTTTTGTGCTTTTCTTTGTATTAGTTTATCTCCAGAGTCTGAGAGAGGTTTTCTTTCTTGTGCTGCATTGTGACTGGGATGGGATAAGAGCCCCTGTTTAGGCAGCTATTTTATAGTTATCCTTAAAACCATAGCTAACTCCATCAGTTTTTTCAGACTACCTCTTCTCCCACAGCACTGCAGTGTATTTACTCCTACAAATCCTTCCTGTTTCTTCTGGTCTCAGTGCTCAAGACCAGTGCCAGGTAAAGCAGTCTGAGCACTCTGCAAAATACCATTTTTAAACCTGTGAAGCTAGATTGGTTTTCTCTCATTTTTACTTTATTTAACAGAACTCTCCACATCCTACTAAGGGTCCATGGAGAAAGTCGAGCAGTAAGGTTGAGGCCTTGATTTTTTTCATCATCCTTCTGTCTCCAACCACTTAGTCAGGATCTGACTGCAGAATTGTCCTCCGGAGCTTTAATTTCATCTGAGACTGTAAGTTTACAGAGAGGGTCATGGGTGATTACAGGTGCAATACCAGGTATCAGATTCTGACTTAAAAGAAAATCAGGGAATTGATTTTTAGTAGTTAAAGGTTTCTAAAGGCACCCTAGGACTTTTAAAGTAAACTGTTAGGGTAAGTGTGTTGTAGGCTATTACTTTCTGGTTATTTAAATTGCTTATATCTATCTGCCTTAGGCTGTGAACACACAGAACAGCTATGGCACATCTGAATTGCTTTCCTGTATCAGGGTCTTGCTTTCAGAGTGATGTCACCGCTGGTTTTGTTTTTAATCCAAAAGAGATTAGTTCTGGATATAGGGACAGTGTTTCAGTGCTAGAAATTTAATCCTTCCCCTTATTGGTTTTATTTAACAAATCCTTTTTCTGGCATGTCTTTTTATTGTGACAATCAAGCATTATAAAGCCGTTGCCACCCAATCATGTTCGGCTCCTCTCTGTTTGCACCTTCTCTTCTATTGCACGTTTGCACTTGCCTAACGTCACTCGCAATTGCAAGCAGACTTGTGCAGCTTTGGCACTCGTACACCTCCCGAATCCACATCTTCCTGGTGGTTCTTATCTCCAAAATGGTCCTCATTGGATGGCAGGACGTATCCTAGGAGATGCTCTTGGCCTCCCAAAGCCTTGCAGTTTACATTATTAATGGCTGGGTTGTGGTTTGGGATGTTCATACTAACAGAGATCATGCAGGTCTCAATTATTTTTGCACTTATCTCACCAATTCCCATTTACCACCCGTAAGTCAGATATTTTCTAAAGAGGGGAAAAAAAAGCATAGGAGCAGTTTTCTATTCCTCGGCAGATATTTGAAGAGGAAAAAGGTTTAACAAGGCCTTATATCGGCAAGCACTAAATGGAAATCAATTAATTAGAACTGATGCTTTAGAAAGGGATATTTTCAATGCCTCACCACTTTATGTCAGGCAGCCTGTGATTACGAATCATAGGCTGATAGCATACCATCCTACATTTTGTTTAGACCTAACTTTATATAAATTAAATGTTGTCAGGTTGACGAGAGATGATTCTTTTTGTTTTCCCCTTTACTTTCTCCCCTTCCTCCTGCTGCATTTTCAGGGAATAGATTCTGTCACTTCTGTTTTATTAAAGCTCTGTTTCTTTTAGCCCATCTGACTGCTGCTTGCCTTTGTTTTGTGAGTTATCCTATAGGATAACATCCTGTAGGAAATGTACAATTGATTGTTAAAATAGCAGTGGAGAAGAAATTGTTCAGAGTTAATTTATTCACATTGAAATAGTTTTTATGTCTGCCCCTTGTTTCATAGGATCTCTTCTTTGCTTTATTCCCGATGTTCATTATGTCAGACAATTGCTCGTGTACTCAACGGAGGTAATGAAAGATCAGGTCTGTCGTGTCATGGCAGGTTTTTTTTTCCTATACTCACAGAAAGCATTTGTACTTGCTTTGTGGAAATACTGTGCCTGCTCTGAAGCTACTCGGACTGCTTCATGGTTTGGTATCAGCTGCAAATTTGCCTTTGCCTGCTACAAATGGTGGAAACTGAAATAAATACTTCTGTTAATGTGACAAGCTGTGGTTGTACAAATTGAAAGTGCCTTACATTGTGCTGTCCACCACAGCATATATCTGTTTCAGCATTTCCTTGTAAAAATCCCCCATCCATTATAGCTAGACATTTAAAACTGCCAGACTATAGTGAATTCATCTGTTTGCTGATCTGTATGTTCGGACTGGTAAGGAACCACCGTCCAGCAATTTAAGTTGCACCACGTTCCAAATAGGGACTTACTCTCTTGTTGGAAGTGCTGTATATCTTGAATTTTTAATACAGGTCACCCTTGGCATTTAATACAGATCACTCTTGGCATTGTGTAAATAAGATAGGTACGTCCCTGATGCATTCAGATGAAGTTTCCCCCCACAGACAATGAAGGATGGATGAAGAAGCTCAGCACCAGCTCAGCGCCAGTGCAGGGAGATGGAGAGTGTTCATCGCAGGTGCCCTTGGGGGCTGATCTGTTGGAAAGCAGCTCTGGGGAAAAAGACCTAGGGGTACTGGTGGACAAGAGCATGACCATGAGCCAACAGTGTGCCCTCGTGTCCAAGAAGGCCAGTGGTATCCTGAGTTGCATTAAGAAGAGTGTGGCCAGCAGATCGAGGGAGGTTCTGCTCCCCCTTTACGCTGCACTGGTGAGACCCCACCTGGAGTACTGTATCCAGTTCTGGGCTCCCCAGTTCAAGAAGGACAGAGAGCTACTGGAGAGAGTCCCACACAGGGCCACCATGATTATCAAGGGAGTGGAGCATCTCCCTTATGAGGAGAGGCTGAGAGAGCTGGGTCTCTTTAGCCTGGAGGAGACTGAGGAGGGACCTCATGAATGTCTATAAATATGTCAAGGGTGAATGGAAGGAGAATGGAGCCAGACTCTATCTCATCCAGCGTTAGGACAAGAGGCAATGGGAGCAAGTTGGAACACAAGAGGTGTAGGGTAAACATAAGGAGGGCACCAGAGCACTGGAACAGGCTGCCCAGGGGGGTTGTGGAGTCTCCTTCTCTGGAGACGTTCAAAACCTGCCTGGACACGTTCCTGTGTGCCTTGATCTAGGTGATTCTGCCCTGGCAGGGGGCTTGGAGTAGATGATCTTTCTAGGTCCCTTCCAATCCCTGACATTCTATGATTCTATGA
This sequence comes from Chloroceryle aenea, assembly GCA_013399075.1. Taxonomy (NCBI): domain Eukaryota; kingdom Metazoa; phylum Chordata; class Aves; order Coraciiformes; family Cerylidae; genus Chloroceryle; species Chloroceryle aenea. Next base: position 367,668 of record VWZY01003960.1, on the reverse strand, counting down.
CATGCAGAGTGGAGGGTGCCCTTGGCTCCTGCAGGGTGCCTGCCACGTGCTCCAGCATTCGGGAGCAAAGAACATGCCTGAGCTCAGTGGGAGCCCTCACTCCTCTAGAAGGCCTAATGCTGCTGCTGCTGTGGGGGACAGAGGTTCCTGACTCAGCTTCAGCTGCCATCACAGCTCAGAAAGTTCCTGGGGTGCCAATCAGTAGTGCGGAGCCCGACTCCTTCACATGGCAGTGTGCTGGTTAGAACAAAACCAGAGAAGATGATAAGATGGCAGAGTGCTGCCTGCAATCACATTTCCAGCGCTGTCTTCACCTCTAAAGAACACAGATGAAAGTGGCATGGCACAGACCTTCTTAAAAAGAAAAAAAGAAAGAAAGAGTTGAGTTCAGGATCTGAGGTATGTGTAGCTCAGTGTTGCAAAGCATTTTAGCATCTCTTGTGAAGTGCCGGCTGCTCTCAATTCTCACTTACTTTAATGGACATTCAAGGCACTTAGCACCTTGCAGGGGGCATTCGGTGCTGTTTAGTGCCGGTCCCTTCCTAGGTCTTCACTTTGTGAAATAACCACCTCTGCAAAGCAGAATAAAAGTTTATTTTGACAACCTGCTGTGATGTATGGGTCCAATTACTGAAGTCTCCAGACTCATGTTGGTTCTGGAGATATTTTTTTTTTTGGATAGTAGAAGCATAATATAAACCAAGGAATTCTCCTTTATGTTACATTCCCCCTAGGCAAAAGAAAAAAAAAAAGTAAATATGGGAAGGAGAGGAATTAATGGAGACAATAACTCATACAGGTTTTGTTTGTTCATATACATTACATTGCTCTGCCACACTCGCTCACGTTTCTCCTCATTCTTTCCCCACTCCCAGGTTTCCCTTCTATTATTGTATTTTTACATCGGCATAACTTTTTGGATTTTGTAGAATCCACTCCTAATTTAATCTAATGCCAACAACATGGACATTGGAGATGTAATTTACACAATCAAATTGAATTGGGGCCAAGCACTTCTCTAAGAACTGCACCTGCTTTCTCTAGGCTGTATTTAGTGGAATTTTTCCTTTCATGTTTAATTCATGTTCCTTCTGGGAAAATATTTAGCAAGCTAACAATTGAAGTTAGGGATAGGGGAACTCAGTTCAGCTTGAAATTCTGTAATGCAGATAAAGCATTTTCCAAACGTTTTGGATATCACAAAATGAGTTTTGAATTATGTGAATGTCTCCCTCTGCTCTTTCACATTATTAAATCCATGTTTCTTTTCATTTCATTTCCATTAAAAGCATATATTTTTCTGCCCCAGGAAGGGGGCGGGGGGGAAGCAACCACAGCAAGAAAACTCCCATGAAGAAGCAAGCTTTATAACATGCCCTTCTGTTTTGGAACAACGCTCAATCACTGGCCCTTCCCTCTTACAGGAGAGAAAGAAATATATTTTGTCTTTTGAAGTAATCTACCGTTTACAGCATAAAAAGTGCATGCTTGGGGGTGTATCAATGAACACAGAAAAAGTTTTGTTTATGGCTTTAAGGGTAGCCTGACGAGCACGTGTTACCTGAAGTGAATGTCATTTAGTCAAGACATCTCTTCTTTTTTTTTTTTCTTCTTTTTTTTTTCTTTCCTGTGGTTCTACATTAAAAACCAGGTCATGGTTATTATGAGCAATACTGGAACAGCTTCCTCCCTGTTCTGGACGCAGATCAATACAGACAGTTAGATATCCTAAGGTATGGGAGATTAGGAGCAAGCCATCTATACGTAGAAATGTTGTTTCTTCTCTCACTGCCTAGTTTTTCATCCTCCCATTTTTCAAGAGCAGTTAATCCCTGGCAACAACAATATACTTTTTATTGGGCATGAAACAAGATTCTGTGACTGTGTTTTAAGAGCTAGTCCTGAGAGACAGATGATGATAACAGAAGCTTCATGGTCAGCACGTGCGTGGGGCAGTGACTCCAGCCAGCTGAGGTCCTTTCTGTCTCTCTCCCAGATTTGTTGGGGTTTCTAAATCAGATAATCACTGCTGCTTTGTTGTCTGTAAGATGGGGAAATAGTATAGACTTACACAAGACAAGGGTGGTCAAAACCCTCGTCTTTCTCAACCCTGTTGTGTCAATTAACCGTTAAAAAACTCTGATAGGGCAAGTCTTTTTTTTTTTTTTCTCTAGAAGCCTCTGAGACAATGTTTTTGGCAGCCTTCTTTTATCTGTTTTATGGGAACAAATGGAAGGTTCTCTCCATCGTGTGTAATGCAATGGGTGAGAAATTCACTTTGCAATTTATTATCAAAATTTTGCTCCTATATGGCTGTAACTTCTGCAAGGTCTTGTGTCAAAAATGATAAATGCACAAATTGCTAGTAGCAGTCTACATCTGCTGTTGTATTCCTGCTCAGCTAAACATCCACTTACAGCATACACTTCTTGGTAGGAACCATAGAAATTCAAAGGGTAAACATAAAATTTCAGGACAATTTTTTTTTTTTCTGGTGTAGAAGGAAGCAGCTTGTACCTTTAAAGATGTCATTGTGGCAAAGCCAAGAAGGAAAAAAAAAAAAAAAAAAAAAAAAAAAAAAAAAAAAAAAAAAAAAAAAAAAAAAAAAAAAAAAAAAANAAAACAAACAAAGAAGAAACAGATTGCTCAGCCTGTGGCTGGACTGGTACAAGCAATCTGTGTGAGATTTCTCCAGAGAAAAAGTCTTGAGACTTGTGCTGCTGCGAAGCACAACACAGAGTGGTGAACTGAAAATCGTTGAAGAAACAGAACCTGTACTGAGCTCCAGACAAACAAATCCCAGAGTTCTTCTGTGCCTGTAATTCTTCTGTTCAGTCTGCATCCTGGCATCTGTACAGCTTTTACAACTGGGCCTATTATGGGAACAGCCTGGTCATTTATTTCTTTAAGATTTAGTCTACCACAAACTTCTCAGCTGCTTGGACCTTGGCTTATCCATGTGCCCTCCTTTCTTAATATTTATGTTATAATTTAATGGCTTAACTATTAAAAACCTCCATCAGAGATTGTATCTTGGAGTTCCAAACCAGAGAAGGAGCAGCAGCCTTATGGCTTTATTGAAAATCACAAATTTATGAAAACTCTACGGGGCTCCCTTGGTTCATCGTGCAGCACACAATTGATTCCAGATAGATATTTAATGCAAAATCAATAGTACAATACCTTCCTGTTTTCATGCATTAATATTTACTTTCATACCTATAACACTGTCAGAAGCTCAATGTTCGCTCAGTGCCTCACTCACAAGTGAGGTATTTCCTCTTCTAGAGGAGGCGCACAGCTGGAGCAAACACAGAGACTTGTGTAAATTGTGTCTCTGCTTGATATGTTTGTGATTGTCTGGAGTCTCTCAAAAAATGGGAGAAAAATGGCAGCTAATGCTAAAGGGCTAGTGCCGTAATTTGGCAGACAGCCCTCGCTTTGCCCACCGCCTGGGCTGGCAGCGGCCAGCTGCCGTCAAAGCTACGTGCTGTTGGGAGATAGTCCCTGCCTGAGACATTCAACTCTGGGCTCTCCAGGGGTGGCGGCAGGATGGAGTAGGCTGAATAAAGCAAAACCTGGGTAAACATGTAAATTGAAGACAGTCGGTACACCTCCCTCTCAAATACCAGCAGCTTATTTCAGCTGGCTGAACAGAAGGGCAGGACCATGGCTGAATGCCTGAGCCACATGCTCTGTATCGTGAGCATTGTACTGCTGAACTGTGGCTACCAGTGTGGGAGGAAGAGAGGGGTTTGTTTTGTCCTCAGCCTAGAAAACCTGCTGTCTGATTACCAAGTGCTGGAGGTTAGAGCTTTTTGCTGTTGGTTTCATCCCTACCTCCTGTTAGATGTTTGCTGAAAGCTGATTTTTCAGAGGCCTTCCACGGGATGGCAGGAGAAGAGGCATTCTCACAGAATTACTGGTCATGTCTTTGTAAGCAGCATGTGGGCACAGCATGTTTCTGTTCAATAACATGCCATAGCATATGCCAGACAGGATTTTATGTTCTATATGCATCCTGGAACAGGAGGGATTTGTGTTGGATTCCATGTCCGCCCCCCTTCCTCCCCCTGCTTTTAGTTTTTGCCTCTGAGCTAAAAAAGATACTGAAATTCTTTAGAGAATGAATCAAACAGCTCCCACTCCTCATGCCATTGAGAACATATTCCTGATTTTGCCATTCAGTCTTCTGAAATGCCAAGCTACATCCGTGGCTTGTGAGCGTGCGCAAGGCATATCACTTGTTGAAAGCCTTATCCTCAAGTGCTTTAAGGCCGTCTGGATCATTGTTGTTCACCCTGTTCTCAGACTGTTTGAAGAAAATACCACTTTTATTTCTAATTAAAATGCCAGCAGATGAAGTAGCGTGAGCTTTTGAAAGACTTCCATAGGGATCTGTGCCATTTGTAGTAGATATTGTCAAAAGAAGTCAATGAGCAATGACAGCTATGTCATCTTGTATCTAATTGCCTGAAATATATCGCTCTCCCCTTGCTTTCTTTGTGCATCTTTATGACTGAAGCACATAATGCTTAATGCATTAAGGGAGTTTCAGGAAAGCATTTCTCATATGAATAAAGTACTGCAGTTCTGTGGAGTTAGAAAACTGCACCTGTGCTGTCACCCCAATTCTTTTTTTGAGGGAGAGGAAACAATAGTTTGTAACTGTTGTGGGGCTTTTCTGTCTGTTACTCAGAAACCTCTTTCAAGTGCATACGTAAGGGACAGTGATTTCTCTATTACCCAAGCTTGAGGTTTACTGATTTGCAACCCTCAGCTCCTAAACAGTCACATTTCCCAAAATAATTGTCTCCTTCACTGGATACCTCAACCTGGCATCTGAATTACCGCCCCTCTTCCTGGAATGAGGGACTGCTGCTGCTCGCTCTAGGGCCTCACATCCATGTTTGTCTAAGGCTGGAAGATTTTAACGTAAAGACTTTTTTTTTTTTTAAGTATAGCTAGCTACATATCTGAAACTGTTGTCCAGACATCATCTCACATTTCATTTCCAGCTATCTTTACTGGTTTCTCTGGCTCTCCCAAACTCATTGTTGCCTCTTATCCGTTTGGGATGATGCTGTAAAGTCATATCCTCTCTCTTGCCTCGGCCATGTTAGTCCTTTTTTCACACTGCCTTTTTCTAGTGCAACAGATGGATGTGTTCACTTCTGTGGACTTTTTTCTTTATGATTCCACCTGAGAAGTCAGCTCCTCAGCTGGGCCATCTTTTCCGTTATATTCTGAGATAATACCTTTTATGCACCCTGCAATTTATTCCCCTTGTTCTCCCTGAAAACATTTGTAAACATTTATAAACCCTTAAAGTCCTTCCTTAAAATATCCTCTGGCATAATACTCGCAAAATAGTTGACATCTCTTTGAATGCATCTGTTGTCTCTTATCTTATAAAGATGCTCTAAAATTCAGGGCTAATTCTTTTTTTTTTTGTGTTCTCACAATATTTCTTAAGTGAGCCTTGCCCATGCTGGTGACCTCTGAAGTACCGCAGCAGCTATTGTTGTCAGACAGGCTGTTGATAACCAAAGGGGGTGCTGCCTGTGCATTATTATCACGGTCTTTGCCATTAGCATCCCCTTTGTATAACCAATTTTTAAATGACATTACAGGCATGTTCCCAGATGGTGAGAAGACTCTGAATTTCCTTCTGCTTTGCTGAAGTACACTATGCATAACGTCCCTGGCAATCCAGAAAATGCACCTCAGAGATAACCAGCTGTTCTTCATTCTAGGAACAACAGGCTGAGATTTGCTGCTAGAAGCGCAAAATCTCATCATTATCTGTATGTAGCACAGTCTAGTCTCCTTTCTGCAATTCAATTTCTGTCCTTGGAAGGAAGAAGTGTGGTTTTGGTGGATATTCATCATTAAGTAAACAAACCACCACCACCAAAAATGATTAGTTAGCAGCTATTGTGCCCTTTTTATAATGCATTTGTCACTTGCAGGTGGCACCAAAATCAAGGTGTTTACAACATGGTGTTATTCTGTCAGATTGAGAAAACCATATGGCATGAAAGCTCCTGATCTCTTTCTCTGTAGTGTGAGTGACAACAGTGCCATACATTTGTACAGTGTGATCAAAGGCCTTTTATGAGCAGGAGTCACATCTGTATCTTTTCATTAATTTCCAGTAACAGCACACATATTCAAGGGAGTTTTGAACGAGCAGCACAGTTCCTCTGAAGCATCCTGACAGTATCAGATGTATTCAGTAAATCCCAGTAAATTACAAGCCAGCTGGGCAGGCACTGGTTGCCCAGTGCATGCCCCTCAGCAGTGCAGACAGTGGTCCTGTTCCTGCATAGCTGCAGCAAAGAAACCCATCACAAATTTGAAGTGAACCAGAACTGTATTTATTTAAGATCTGGGGCAGCCAATTTTGTTGTAGTTATTACAAGGAAAAAAAAAAGAAACCAACAACCAACCAAAAAAGAAAACCAACCACAACAAATCAACAAGTCTTAAACTGGACTCTGAAATAAATGGGATGTGATGGTGTCATTCATGGTGTTTATGCTTTACTGTCCCCTGGTGACATTTGCCAGAGGCTTAGTACGATGGCAGTAGTTTAGGGGCAAAACAACATCAGAGCAAAGGCTTTTCAAATGCTCTGCCCTTAGTCATAAATCCTTTACATATGCCACATTTTCATGTTTCCTCACTCCCCTGTTTTTTGTTTATTCCTTGATCATCTTTCATGGTGGAGTGCAGCCTACTGGGTACAGGCTGGAAAACTCTTCAAAAGTCTTTCTGGATTTTTAGTCTCTGGCAATCTACCTGATTCAGTAATGAGCTATTCCAGGCAGGCAGGTAGCATGTTACTATCTGGGTGTCCTAGTTTGACTTACAACAGGACTAATTCTGTTCAGTGATTTTCCTTTTCAGCTCAGTCTTTTCTAGGTGACTTCACTTTCTGAAGTTAACAGCAGATTTTTGCAGACAGCGTCTGCTTCTAGCAGGGATACTCTTCCATGTTTAGAGTTACTACCAAGGACTGCTGTGTGCAGAAAGGCTCTTGCTTATAGTTGCTCCTGTGCAGACCAAGGTTGTTACTAAATCTTGTGCACCACGTTGAGGGTGCAGAAAATAAAAAGCTGCACCCGTGAGGAGGAGCAGCCAGCACAGGTGACCCTGAACTGACCAATGAGGGATTCCAGCCCATGTACATCATATATGATATAAAGCTGAGGGATTACGAGGGTCAAAGCCTCTTCTTCAATGGCCAGCATCCAAGGAGGACCCTGTCCACCGTGCCTTTGATACCAATCCATGTGTTCCTGAATCCAGCTCCTGAATCTGGTTCCCCTCTGCTGCTGAGTCCAGTCTGAGGCTTCCCCAGTGCCTGCTCCAATGCTGGTGGTGATGTAATTGGCATTGGGCGGTTGGGTTCGATATTGATTTTTTCAATCTATTTGTACATATTTCATTTCATTGTTACTATTTTGGTTAAAGCTGGTTTAGTTCTCTTTTCTGTCTCCCTTATTCCCTTTCTCTTCCCCTTTGGGAAGGGAGAGGAGTTAATAGAGAGTGTCTGTCATTCGTCTAGTGGCCGGCCCATCTCTAACTCTTAACACTAAGAAACCAGCATGTTTATTATCAGGATAAAAATAAGAGCTCTTCTTCTCTTGTCTGAACTTCAGCTAGGTGAAACTCTGATTCCTTTTAAATCAGGACATCTTTATCCACTGATTTTAGCAGCATTCACTAAATTGTCAGGATGGTTTCAGCTATAGTTATCTTTTTACCCTACTGTTTCTCATTATTATTACAGCTACATAGATGTTGGGTGTGTATTATTTTCTAAGACTGAACAGACTAATATAATCAGCCATAATTCTGTGGGTTTCTCCTGAAGCCATTACCATAATTAAGATAATGATATTTGAAGTGAATGTTTATTTCATACTACTTTGTATGGCAAAATATAATTAGATGTTTGGCTGCATATGTATATGGTTGAAAAGGATTTAGTGTTTTGAAAGAGGCTGTAAGTAAATCTGAATAAAGCAGCAGTTTAACTCTTAAAATTACTCTGGAACTTCAAGCAAGTGTTTCATGAGCACACCATGAAATTTGCTAATACAGAGTGAAAACACTCTCTTAATTGGTCTCCACTTGAGGAATTGTTTGTCCAGAGTGACAGCTGTAACTTTAAATTTACAGAAGTTCCAGAACTGTTATTTTAACTGTGCTGAGCTAATCTTGTAATTATTTATCTGCCTCACATTTGAAGCTAAATAAAGAATATTTAGCTCTGCAGTGCGACGTGGGATTTTCCCTGTAGGAGCTTATTTATGTTGCCAACATAGACTCTTAAAGCCTGGGATCCTGTGCATGGAAGAAGATTGCAAGTGAAGGAATTGCGCTGGCTGTCTTGGGGCTCTAATCCTTCCTTTTGTATTTGAAATTGCAGTCTTTGGAAGTGTTTGTATCTTACGGACAAAGTTGTGGGGGGAAAAAAAGTTGCCTTCATCTTTCCTACTGACATTTTAGGCTTCACTTGCTGCCATTTGTTTTTTTGGTGTTTTTTCTTTTATATAGGACTTCTCTTTTTTTTTAATGTTAGCAAGGGTAAGACACAACCTGACAAGATGAAGTGCAGCTTTTCTGTATCTCACTTGGCATGTTCAAAAAAAAGTGAGTGGAGAAGAAAAAAGATGACCTACCTAATAAGCAATGTGAGTGTCAGGGAGGAAAAAAAGATTTAAGCTTAAGTATATCAACTTTCTTCAAAACCAAATGATATTTATCCTTCCTTCTTTCAGCACACTGTTGAACACTGGACTATGTCCATTTCTACAGCCTGAGTATTTTGCATGAGCATTACTCTTTCACAGTTCCCACTTAAAATTGTTTTCTCTCCTATTGGCTTCATCATTCACCTGTGTCTTTGGAACTTTCTTTTCACCTCCTAATCTAGTTTACCTAGACTTTACTGGTTAGTTTACCTAGGTGAGACACTTCTTTTTCTATTACAAATCCCACCATAACATTTCAAATTGAACCCATTGGCCTGAGAGGTTTATTAGATGTGTTACTGTTATTTTGTGCACATGAATATTTATTGGTGTCTGTAATAAAGCCCAGTTCACCTTTAGCATACCTAAGATGGCTATCAAAGAGTATCCTCACTGGCAGCTTGTGAGCTTACTGGCTGTGTGATAACTGTTCTTTGTCTTCCCTGGGTAAGAAGCACACTGGAGCAAACGTGCCAGTTCAACACCAGGATCAAGCTGTCAGAGAAACAGGTCACATCCTAGACCCCATCTGCAAAACTGTGCTGAGGATATGGCTCATTCTGCAGTTCAGTCAGTGTGAGTCACTGTGGTTTTGACCATCTTTGATACAAATCATCCGCCCTGCTGTAGAGCTGTGCTCTACTGAGAGTCTGCTGAATCTGTCCAGAGAAGGGTCACGGGGATGATCAGCAGGCTGGAACACCTTTCCTATGAGGACAGACTGAGAGATTTGGGCTTGTTCAGTCTGTGGAAGAGAAGGCTCCGGGGAGACCTTATTGTGGCCTTCCAGTATCTGAAGGGGGCTACAAGAAAGCTGGGGAGGGACTTTTTAGGTTGTCGGGCAGTGATAAGACTGGAGGGGATGGATTAAAACTAGAGATAGGCCGATTCAGGCCGGACATTAGGAAGAATTTTTTCACCATGAGGGTGGGGAGACACTGGAACAGGTTGCCCAGATAGGTGGGGGAAGCCCCATCCTTGGAGGTTTTTAAGACCAGGCTGGATGGGACTCTGAGTAACCTGCTCTAGTGGTAGATGTCCCTGCCATTGGCAGGGGGGTTGGAACTGGATGATCTTTAAGGTCCTTTCCAACCCTGACAATTCTATGATTCTATGTGAGTTTGAATTGGTAGCTCTGCACATAGTATGATATGGGAAAGGTTGTGACGTGCCTTCTTTATTCACTCTAAGTCCTTCGAAAGCTCAGACACATACAGATTTCTTTGACAGAGCTATTGGTAGGGAAGTGTAAGAGCTTATTTCTTTCTATGTCACTGGTGTAACAGGGTAAGGTTGGTAATTTTTTCTTTCTTGGGATTTTAGTCTCTATTTAGCCCTGACTAATGGGACTAGTAAGATATTGAAACCCTGCTTTCTACCAGAAATGAAAGCTGTAAAATGAAATATATAACGCTTGGATAGGGATGACAGGGATTTTTGGTTTTTATTTTTTTACAGGAATTACTTTATGTGAAAATCAGCCTAAAATATCAACACTGGGGGATGAGGGGAAGATTTAAGTCATGCCTGCATTTTGCTTTCAAGTGCACAGGTTATTAAAATGGTCATCTTATGGAAAGACCCTTCAGAAGCGAAAGGAAGGATGGATCATTTGCCATAGTGCCTGCGGCTGGTATGCATGAGCAGCCTGGGGAGGAACTCATACGTCTGACACTTGATTCACTGAGGTCCATTATTTCATTGAGTTAAATTCTTACTGATTACAATCTCACTTTGTGTTGAAATGGATTCTGTAACTGCATCTCCACTGATGTCTTCAGTTTTAATGAGGAAAGAATCAGCACAAATATTTAATAATTGTGTGTCCTAATACTCAGTGGTTTTGTCATTACCCACTGTTTAGTTTCCAAGCTATAGATGAGAGAGAACATCTTTACCTGGGCATGTTAGTTAATTTGGGAAAATCTGCGGTAGTAGAGAATTTGTCAAGTCTGAGCTCCTCACCAACCACCTTTTGTGTGCAATGATCCCATTGCTAACTGGGAAGAGCATCTGAGAGAAGGACTGTTTGCTCATTTATACACACAGTATGTGGAGGCATGGGAGTGAGCCATGAGGTCTGGCAAACACTACCTGTGTATTTCCAAAGCAAGTTGGTAATCTTTGGGCTTTTCTGTTCTACTCTTGACTTGGTTTAGTCTTAAATCTCTCCGCAGTATTAATTTATCCTTAGTTCAAGGCCTGCCCTTAAACTGAAATCTTATTGCCATTGAGTTTTATAGCAAATCCTTTGCTTTCAGTGAAACTGTAGTTTTATTCCCTGTATTTAGCTGTAATAAACTAATTGACAGATTTGGCAAAATATAGGTAAATGAAAAATAAAGACAAACTAGGCCATCTGTCTGATTTGTTTAGATAATGTACACATGTGCCTCCCATCTGAAGACAGTTACATAATTAATGATTGATAAACTTGGGTTAATAAAAGGTACAATTCATTATTTCTCTTAAATTCAACCTATGGATATAGTTACCTTAAAAAGATGTTTCCATCCTTGCATTTTGCTGTGTTTGAGGTTTTTGCTTCAAGCAAAGTTAAAGATGAAGTTCTGTTGAAAAACTGGGAAGAGGTACAAGAAGAACTGTGCTATTTTATGGTGGGGAGAGGCACGTCAAAGGTTGATCTCTTACATCTGTGTGAGAGAGGCTGTTCTCCAGTGGCCAAGCAAAAAGGGGAGGCTGAGGGTACTACTCTACCAAATGGAATAAGTATCCTTTAGCCCTGGTGAGGAAAGGACAAATTTTATGGAGATAAAGCATAAAGTGTCTGGCTCTGGTGACTTTGACAGTGAGTGCATTTGCCTATGAGCTTTATCTCAGTTAGGTATTTGTTAAAAATAAACCCAACCAGAGGGAGTGAAGAAACACTGTAATCGCAATTTCTTGCATTCCAAATAAGCAGGAAGTCTAGCGAAGTCTTTCCAAAAACTGAAATCAAAAGTAATCGAGCCAACTTGGGGGGACCTTATTGCAGCCTTCCAGTACTTAAAGGAGGCCTGTGAGAAAGATGGGGATGTCTGTTGTCTGATACTTCGAATCATAAAGCATCGGAAATTGTATCCATTTGTTAAGCTCTTTGTCTTCAAAATCACTGAAATTTGACATTAATTTTTACTGACCCCTTTGCATCTGAGGAGGAATGCGCAGGTTACTTAAACCAGCCAGACCCGTCTTTAAGCTTCCTCTATAAAATGGACTGTCTTTGTAGTGTAAAAGAAAGACAGATTCCGCTGTCATATTTTCCTTGCTGTATATATGCAGATATTTAAACCATCATGAACTAGGATATATGTTTACTGGGAGATTTCCTCGAGAATCATTCTTGACTGTGGTAATGGGCAGGTTTCAAAGGAAAAATTACTTTGAAATATAAGGCATGTTTAAGATTGAAATGGCTTCTTTTGTGGAAAGAGCTGTCTAGGAACTGCAGCGCTGGCGGTGTTTTTGAAAATATGTAGAATTCAGTAGATCCTAATAGCAGCAAATTATTTTTCGGTATGCATCTTTCAGAGTTCTGTTACTCTCATTTTACTCCACTTTCCTCCTTTGATTTACAAGCTTTGTGTGTGAGATTCAGTACATTTGGGCAGATGCAAGCAGCTGGAAGTAATAGAGTTAGAGCACGTTGAAAGGCTGAATTTTCACAAGTGGTTTGGGGTTTAGATGCTGGGAGTCATTATCTGGTGCTTCAGAATAACATTTAGAGAACTTGCTTTCACGGCAGAGATTTGAAAGAGGTTATTCATGGGTTGTATTTCATTTCGAAAAAGTTGAATAAAATTACATTGCATTATATTTTTAAATTAAGAAACCTGATTGAGCCATGCAGACACATTCTAGAATAATATATATTCTAATGGCACAAATCGCCACTTTGATTCCATGTATTCAGAAAAAACACGTGCTCCCAGAAGCTTTGGATAGAACCTTTATTCTTGCCAACTATATACAGTATAGCCAGGGTTTCCTTTAAACTCAAGCCAGCATCCCATGTAAACATGATAAAGTTACCTGTGGCAGTTTTATGGGGGAGCAAGAATTTGTGGTCTTATATTGTGCATTTTTTAACAGTTTTTATGAT
>VWZY01003960.1:322773-354775 GCA_013399075.1 Chloroceryle aenea | reverse complement strand
TTTTTTTTTTTTTTTTGTCGCTGTGTTTCTTTCACGGCTGTCCTGTCTCTCTCTGGAGGTTGGTTTCATTACTTGTGATGCAATCAAGTTTCCCTCACTTTCTCCATGCCTCTCTGTGATTCCATATCCTCTACTTTATTTCATGTTGGCTTTCAGTAGGTTTTTCAATACTGACAAAATCTTGAGGAACACCTATTTATAAGGTACGTAGTGCACTATTTCCTCTTATTGTGTCCTCTTCTTTCTGGCATGTCAGGTAGAGTACTTCTTTCCTCACTAACTGCACAGGGAACGGAGCCACCGCCAAGCAGCATACCAGGCCCAGATTGTTTTAGTGGATACATGCACGTTGTAATTGCCGTTCCAGCTGCAGCGCACTGGTTCTCACAACAAATTGCTCTGTAGACATGGGCAATGTGTAACACATCTGGCATTACCCTTTGCTGAGCTGTTTTGCTATTACTTCTGTGTGTGAAATACTGGGTAACTTTTCCTGCATCTGTCTATCTCGGCTCATAATATAGGTTGTCAGGGAACAGTGCTATGCTAATTCTACATGCTCTTTGGATACTGTTGTACACAGTCACTTTCAAACTGAAAACAGAAATGTGTGTGACCTTTAAAGGTGTGTGAGAACATGTACTACACCCCTGCCTTCTGCAGAGCCCAGGTAGCACATTACTGGTACCTTCATCCATCCAACTTTTGCCTCTATACATCTTTCAAGGACTTAATACTGAGTTCTTACAATTCAATTTTGGAGTAAGAGACCATTAAAATTGAGTTTCAGTCCCTCCTCTCTGAATGAACCAGAAGTGACAGGTTTGACCTCCTTTAAAATGGGTGTAGCTCAGTATTAATGAATACCAGCTTTTTAAGAATGTGATCATCCAAAGAAACATCTGCAGAGAGCTGGAAGCTAACAGGTCTTCTGTGCTGGATATACAGAACAAATAACAAAATGCCATTGTAGGCAGAACTGAAAAGGTTCTGGGATAAGGCTGTAGGGGATACAGTGATGTCTGGAATCCTTCAAAAGAAAAGGTGAAATATCATAAGCTACATCTACTTCTAGTAAAAATATGTACAGTTTTCATGGAGCTGTAGCTGTGTAGGTGTTGTGTCGAGGACCAGTTTTTTCCTCTCTTTGCTTCAAAAGATAAGTTATACAGGCAGGCTTTGTTATCTAGCTCTGTTGTGATCTGTTTTGAACGGATTTTTTGTTTTGTTTTTTTTTAAAATGCACCTGGCTTTGAGTCTGCAAAGGTGATTTTAGAAAGATTATAACCTCCACGCTGCTTTTGTTTAAAGAGAAAACACAGTTACTCACACTCTGTTATTTGAATATCTACTGCATGGATATGATTTAAACCCAACCTTTAACACAAGTTGCATTTAAGAGATATCACTTTCATGTGGCTTCAAAATGATATCAAGATAAATCTTTTACTTCTCTATATAGACTGAGTACTCTCTGGGGTAATTTCTGGCAAAATTTGGTGATGATTTCTGTAGTTGATATATTTTACCTAGGGAAATAAAAAATGTGAAGTAAAAGTTGGAATCAGCAGCTGAAATGGTCTCATTTCCTGCCAGACAATTTGCCTTTGGTTTGTATTGAAGTTGATGTCAGTTTAGGAAAAAAATAATGCTCTGGTTTTACATTGCAGTTCTTTATAAATAATTGTCCTTATCTTATATTCTGTTCAACTCTCCTACTCCCAGTTTAAAAGAAATTGAGGTCAAAAGGCCCATAAATAACCATCTGGTCAGCAACAATGCAGAAGTGATAGTATTGGTATTTCCTACAAAATTTCAGGTGCCAGCTGTCACTTGATGTTTGCCTACTCTACTTACACAAACAAATTCATCAGGAGTGTTTTGATTTCCAGAACATTTTTATGTTACCATTTGGAGTAAAAAAGGAGAAAGACATTCTTCTTTTTAAAGGGGAAAAATAATATATCTTAATCTGTTTTCCACTCAAAGCTTTTGCTCCAGAAAATATTAGTTAGTTTTGTTTTCTGCCTCCCCAGTTTAAGTGAATTTACAAGTCACAAAAGGTCTAGCTAACAATGAAATATTCTGTGCCAGCTGTCGTTTCTCTTTGGTGCTTTATATTACCATGCTGAAAGAAAAATAAAGCCCAAGTTGCTCAAGTAACAGATGTTTCTACCCATACCCACGGTCCATTTACCAGTGTTACATTAGACATTTTTCTCTTCCAGGGACCAGTCAATCTGAATTTTCCATGATTCCTAATTCTCAGCATCAAGACAGAGCTTTATAGTTACAGACTGTGAAAGTCTTTCCTGAAAGAATGAATGATTCCTTTCACTGTTCGGCTTAGAAGTTCCACGGAGGTGGCGTTACATGGATTGATGCAAAGCTACCCAGCAAGACTGCAGAATCCTTCCCACTGGCGAGGAAGGCCATGTGAACAGGTTTATTTTGGGTCCCGGGGAGGCAGTAAAATGCTATTGGAAAGATGTGAGTGCAGATTTTGGCAAGCAGTGAATCCTAGAAAGACGTGGTTGAGGTTTGGAGACATCAAGATGTGATTACAAATGAGGAACGTTTCCACAGATGAGCCGTCATCACTTTGGCACATCCAGCAGCTGCTGCTGCCAGGTCACCTCAAGGTCTTCATGCAGAGTTGGCCTTTGGAAACACTTTTTCCCTGATAATGACATGCCATTGAGGGGAGGTAGTGCTGTTTGCATGCCCAGTTCATCCTCTTTCATGTGGACATCCATATTGAACAGGCTGCTCAGGGAGTCTCCTTTAGAGACTTTCAAGACCCAGCTCGATCTGTTCCTATACTCCTGCGCTAGCAGAGGGGTTGGACTCAATGATCTCCAGAGGTCCCTTCCAACCCCTACCATTCTGTGATTCTATTAGCTGCTGATGAAGGCAATTCCTTGGATCCCAAGAGAGCTTTGTCTTCCTCCAGTGTTACTACTCTTACACTGACATGGTGGGTTTCTTTACCTCAGTGCAGGATAGTGCCAAAATGAGTAAAGTCAAAGTTCACAATTCTGCATTGGTTTTATCAGTCTTATTCTTCTATATAAACAAAAAAAAATCATACACAGATACACGTATTTAGATACATAAAAGCCTTGTTTAACACAAAAAGGCCCTAGTTTAGAGCACTCTGAAAAAGCAGTTGCCAACTTGAGCCGAAGGCTGACCCCGCCCTAAGCTAGGTCTTAATAGCTGCCTGGTCACTACAGGTTAAGAGGCCAAATTTGCCAGGAAGGGTAGTAATTGCACTGCTCACTGCAGTGCCGCGTAGGAACAGCAGAGGTGTGCTCTAAGCCAGGCAAGCAAGCCTGTGGAACCTGTAAATAAAGTCCAGAAGTTCTGCTGCTTTCTTTAATCTGTTTCAGAAAAATTAGGTGGATCATTAACGAGGACAGATAAACAATTTGGTTGTGAGAAGGAGTGGTTCTTGAGAAAGGGCATTAGTATATTTTACAAATATGGTTGTGAAGTGCTACCACTCAGCTTTGCCTCCTATTTTATAAAAGTCCCTGAATCAGAGTGCAGAGCTGTTGAAAGAAAGTATTTCTAAAATCAAGGTTCATGACCAAACATCTTTTAGGCAAATTGAGATGATATTGGAGTCTATCAAAACTCGGTGGGCCTTGGGGAGGCAAACAAGCCACCCCAACTCCAAATGCTGTATTAGCTCCAGTAATCAGTTCCAGAAGACATTACATATACAATTGGATTGGCTCATTAGAAGTGAAGCTCAGCTGCTGCTGACTTGAAAGTGCTGATTTACATAGTCAGCTTGATTGTGTAGCTTTGTTAGACTACAGGAGGATACCCTTGAAGGAAGCAACAAGAAACACTTTCTGCATTGTCAGAGGGATTTAGCTGATCTAAAGTCCAAGTGTCTTTGGCATATGTAACTGACAATACGTTCATAAATATTTGCAACTTCTTCATATTGTATTTTTACTGTGTTTAACTTTGAGGCAGGATATAATTTGTTTTGCTGAGAATTGGATACTTAGGAAGATTTCAATCTTCAAACCTACTAGAGGGAATGTGTGTGAGATGTCATGAAATAGAACTTTTATGGGTATTACTTACTGAGAGGAGAACAGCGAGGTGTGCAATTCCCTAGAAATATGCATCATCGAGAGAGAGTTCAAATTTCTCCAAGTTACCTAAATCCCTAAATCCTGGGGCTTTGAAAATAACTAATGGTATAGCTTGTAAGGTCGAGAGACAGGAAGATGGCTCAATTTCAAGAACATATCTATTTCTGCAATGAGTGTCGATATATCCCCTTTCTTTGAGGACATGGGCACATTAGAAGACATGTTGCCCAGCAAAAAAAAACAGGCAGAAAAATCATCATGGTATCATCCCATTTCATTACCTGAGTACAAAGAAAGCTGCAGGAGAAAAGTACATGGTGCTTTTGTGCAATTATCAGATTTTTTCCCCTTGTATTTCTTCTGTTTCTGGCTTTTTTTGAATGGAATTGCGTCAGTTGTAATCTGCAGGATATAGGATGACATAGCATAAGGTAAAGTATTAGAAGTCTCAGATGTGAAAGTTTAGTAAATTTGGTATTACTTATTCTGGTTTTCTAAAAGTGGATTTCCTCTCACTGCCTACTTCTCTCCTGTTTAATTGAAGGTGAAATGACAGGTTTTCAAATGGGAGCACATCTTGTTTTTTAGTTCAGCTCCTTGTCTGCTTTTTCTATAAAACCAGCAGTCCTCGGTACAGCATTCAGGTGGGAGCAATGCTCGGTTCCTGTGTCACAGAAAATACCTCTGGCTGTCAGAATGCTGTCAGAAGTGAAGCAAAACTGTTAGAATTTGGGAGAGCATTAATTTTATTGTATAAAAGAGCTGGTCGTTGAAGTTTTTTGTAAAAAAAAAAAATCTTAACAGAGACATTTCAGATTTTTTTAATTAAAACTTCACCTGAGATTGTTACTTTTATTATACCAGATCATTCAGAAAAATGTTGTTGTTGTTGTTTTGGTTTGTTTGGGGTTTTTTGTTGTTGTTTTATTCACCACAGCCAGAGATTAGCTTCAGCTTTGAATACTAAAATTTTGTCTTACATGGTAAATTTAGTCTTAGAGGTGCAAGGGAAATACTAAAACTTTAGAGGCTTTAGACTCAACCACTTTAATGTGAATGCAGGCAGGTAAATAGAGAAAATTGTGATATTGTTGGATGGCCAATTTTATGAAGTGAACAGTGGTGAAGAGTAGATGCTGTTTTGTGCTCTTCTGTGTTTCCCTTCCACGCAGGTTTGACAGACGTCAGTGAAATGGGTAGAAAATTTGATAACCGTCTTTGCTCTGAAATATAGTGGCATTGTTAGAAAGCTTAATTTGGCTTTTCTCAGCAGTGACATTTTAGAAGTATTTAGGAAAAGGAGAAGAAAAAAATCAAGGCTAAGACAGCTGTAAGAGTTTGGTTTACTTTTTACTGAGTTTGTCATTGGTAAAACTTTTCAATTTGAGGCATTAGTTTAAAAGGAGCTTGGGGGGTTTATATAGTTTTTAGTCAGGGACAGTTACATAAAACTTCTTTTGGAGCATTGTCTTTTTTGCTCACTTTGCATCATGAGCTCAGCCTGGCTACACTAGCAGCCTTTGAGAACATCCATGCATATTTACAGACTCCGTGGCTTGAAAACATCAGATCATGGGGTTACAGTGAAATGCTGGCCAAGTAAATGCACCATTGTTCATTCCAAATACTAGCCAGCATGATAGCATGTTATTTCCAGCATTAATCAAATAAAGCAGACGTTGAAAGCTTTTTTTTTTTTTTTTAAAAAAAGGTCCCCATTAAACTAAAATGGAGTTTAAACTAAGAATTGTGCAAAAGCGAATTCCACATCTCCTTGAGAATTGTCAAAACTTGTGTTCAAATGAACTGTTAAAACATACTTTGGAAACAGGAAGATGGTTTTCCTTTATGAAGATCAAAACTTGATATAAGGGGGAAATTAGAGGGACCCTGAGTCACACTTTGGTGTGAGTCCTCAGTACCTTCAGTATGGGGAGGGACTGAATGTTCTCAATTCCTCTGGGCACTCACTAATCCCATGGTTCTGACTGGAGGAGCTGAAAGAAACTGGCCCTTCCAGGACTGGAACTTGGTAGTGTGTTTTTCTGTGTGTCAGGGACCTCTCTGTGCTGTGCCATGTGATCCCGAAGGTCCATGGTCAGGCACAGGAGATCCATGGCCACCAGTGAGTGTCACGCACCATGGCAGATTTCATGCTGCTGTACCGTAATAACAGGTATAAAAGTTCGCTGTGCATCATGTATAGAGGGTGTGTCCTTAGGTTAAGAAAAAAAGACAAGTACTGATTGGAAAACTAGGAGCGCAAAAAGACCTTCAAGAGAATGAAAACATTGTTTGAAACACCACGAGGCTGGCAGCTGTTTGTCCTTCTGTGAAAGGTACGGGAAGCTTTGCTGCTGCATAAAAGCAGGTAGGGAGCATCTCTAAAATACCTGGTGTAGTGCCAAGGAATTTAGAGGTTGGATCCCCTAGAGCATGAAATCTGGGAACTGACCTTTGCTACCTTATTAAAATCTTCATTACCAGTGTCTCACACCTGGCAGGGGATGGCTAAGTGGGGATTGTTCTTAAAGAGTTGGAGAAAGTCTTGATTTGTGCGGATGCAAATAGGACGCGCTCTGCAACTGCTGCAGGAGAACATGCCCTGCAGCCACCAACACATCTGCTGCCTTGGCCAGCCCGACCCTGGCCTGGCTGCCCCCAGGAACCTTGTGGTGCTCTCATCTCCTAAAACAAAGATTATCCCAGGTTGGAATCTGATCCCTGGAAGGGTAAACCTTCATTAAATTCGTTGATAGGTTTTGTGGGTTTTTTTTCAGCCAATGATTTTTCATTATTTCAGGATTATTAGTTTTTATTTCTGTCCGATAACCAAGTGTGGTATGCCAAGGCTTAACTATGTTTAGCCACAGTTTTTATGTTAAATTACAGATGTGTTTCTTGAGATGCTTTTTTTTTTAAGACTGGGAAAGTTTCACTTTTAATTAGTAATTTGAAAATTCAGCATAGGTTTATATATTCCCACTTAATTGCTTAGTCTGTTGAAAACAAACAAACAAAACCCAACAAAACAAAAAACAATCAACCAAAACCAACAACAAAAGAACCAAACCAAAACCTCATCTTTGTGAAACTGGATGTAGATACTGAACATACTCATTTTTAAGAGATTAGAGACTTTGAATGAAAAAACCACAGCGTTTCCAGGCAATTAAATCCTAACTTCAGACTTGGTAACAGCAAAACCAGTTAATGAGTGAGTGGTGTACACACCAGCGGTGTAAATGTTAGCCTTAATAAGATACAAGGCAATAGCAACTCAGCTACTGTAATATTTAAAAGGAATGAGTTCTTGGCACATAATCATTTTTAAAATTGTCCTTCTGTTTCCTGGGATATACATCAGTGTCACTTCAGTGACAGTTAAAGGGCAGGATAACAGAGTGAAAAATGACAGCTTGGTCCTCAAAGTGAAAAAGTATTTGGCACGTGTGGCCAAGAAACAATGTTCTGGGACATCGTGAAAGCCTGACCTCAGCAAATTGAATGGCAGAATTGGCACTGACCTTACCAGGGTACCAGGATGTCATTTGTGAGACATTGCTTTGATTCTTTTCTTTGTGGAGCAAAATTGGTTGAACTGCTTTTCTCGTTTCATCTGTCTGTTAACCTGCTCACATATCTCTGTAAGTACGGTTACTGCACATGAATCAAATATAGGGAGTTTTGAAGAATAAAGTATCATTGTTTTTATTCTCCTGAATTTCTTGAGGAGGTGGACAAGGGGCAGGGTTTTTTCTGATACATGAATCTTCATAATCAATTAACTGTGCTATTTTTATGTTCTGTTTATAATAACCAAGAGAGATCTTACTTTCTTCTCCTTCCTGACAGGCTATCAGTTTTTGCTGGGAAGGGTCTGGGATCATAGCAAACATGAGTCTGTTTCTAAGGCTTAGTCTGCTTTTAGTTTTTAAAGCTGGACACTGGTCAGCTCTACCTAAAGGTTTTCCATCTTTGGCAAAATGGTTTTGCACTCTTTACAGCAGTTACCGGTTATATCAGTTCAGATGTTTCGCTCTGCTAGATATAAAATATGACCTGGAATGCTGCTCTCTCCAGGTTCACTGTAAACAGTGTATTTTAGAGCTGTCAAATCAATGTATTTATGCTCCCATCCACGCTCTTTTATTTATCTTTATGACAAACCTTTGAAGTTTTAGCTAATAAATCAGGAACGCAGCAACTAGTTTTGAAAAGTATAAATCTTGGCCATTTTATTGGTTCCATAATTTACCCAATCTTTTGGTTAATGCCAACAAAAATGCCTAACTCTGGATGTTTTCTAAGTCAGCTGAAGCATTCCAGATATAAATCTGTCTTAGAAAGATCAGGTGTAAAATACCTTAAATACCATAGCTCTGCTCAGCATTTGTGTAATTGAACTGTTAGTTGTCCCAAGCTTTTAGAGCGGTTAAAGCGAAAAGCACAGTCTCAGTACCATCCCCTGTTTGTTGTTAACTGAATTTTGGATATATATGTTTAAAATAGTAGAGGCTTCACAAATCATTTAAACTAAGTTAGGAGAAGTTAGGCTGAGCGGGTGCTTTAATAGCTCACTATAAAGCATGTTGATTAAAATACGCCTTCTGTTATCTGCTGTGCTGACCTTTGGGCACATTGCAAAGGCTCATTTCTTTTCAGGGCCAGCGGTCATAAGTAGATGTGGCTGCTGACTGGCAGAAGATGTGAGTCTTTCATCTGTACCTGTACTTGAAGCTCTTTCACAAGCACTTCAAGACTACATAGCTTTATGTGTGCTATTAGTCACAGGGCCTGGATTTAAGCGTGTACTCTAGTGCTTCTTGAAACAGCGTCTGAACTGTTGTTGGCATTTATGTGCCTGTTTTTCAATGGTTAAGATGCATACGTTTAAGCACTGTAATAGAATCAGTTAAAGAGGTAGACTTTCATTTCCTGCTGCATTGCTTTGTGGTAAAGTTGAGGAAAATCTGTCCTTTTCCATGACTCCAAAGCTGTGAAAAAAAGATCACCCAGAGGATAACTGTGAAGATGGAAATACCCTATAAAATACAGTCTCTTTTTATTTTTTATTTTTTTTAAGCAAGATATGAAAAAACTATTGTAACTAAGTTAACTCTACGGTGGCAACATTTTCAGTGGCTGACCTCTGCTATCTATTGGTTAGGACTGTGATATCTATAGCAGTACTGTCTATAGCAATACATAAATCTGTTGTGTCTGAATGAGTATTAACCCCAGCCTTAATTTTCTGTCCATCTGCAGTTGGGGGAGACCTGGAAAGCAACCAGTATTTGTTGGCTTTGTAAGTGAAGAATCGTTTTCTGGTTTTCTTGATTGAGCAGACACAAGATCAGATGGAGATAGCAAATCCTAGAGAGTACGTAGTGTGTGTGGGTGAAGATCGGAGAAAGCCAAGGTTGGATATCTAGGACTTATAACCATTGCAAGGCAGAAAGATGGCAAGAAAATGACTAAGGAGACACATACTCCCCCTGCTACTGCTCTTGCCTGTTGTATTTTTTTTCCAGCAACTGCTGTGTTTTCAGTCCTGGCAGAGGAAGGCAAGGTGGTTAGGTAGGTTTAAGCTTAGGGTAAAGTACAGTAAAATACTGAAAGATTCTCTGAAGTACAGGACTAGACCTACAAATAGATGTGTAGCTGAACTGTTCTGGCATGAGCTGCTTAATCCTGTAGCTGCTTCCCTAGGTGATGTGATAAAGGAGCTGCCCAAGCTGCGTATCCCTGAGGGCCAGAGTTATCTGCTGGAAATCTGGGCTCCTCCAACAGTCTCAGCTTCTGCCAACCTGTAAAATGCACACAGGCATGGAAAGAGTGATGAAAAACAACTAACTGACAAGCTTTGCATCATTAACCCCCTACCAAAATCAAGGGAGAAGAGCTGAAGCTCAGATAGTTGCCAGATGCCCTTGAGGATTGGAATCTCACTTGAAAGACTTAGGCTGATTTATTACTGACTGATTTTCAAACTTTTTCCTGATGTTTCTTCCCTTCCCACCTATCGGCAGAATTCTCTGTGTTTTAAACCCTGCAATTCAGCAAAGCAACCCTACAATTCAGTGTAGTAGTATTACCTAGAAAGATTGCTCCAGGGAAGTTGTCAACTTTCCCCATGTTTCTGGGTGGGAACTTTGGTGGTGGTATTTAACTTCTAAGGAGGAATCCCTGGATAATTGGAAATGGCTCTTTTTGCTACTGACTGCACCTGGAACAACCAGAGATAATGGAAAATTGATGGCTACTGGACACTTATGCACAGTAAATCACTACTATGCTGTGCTTTTTACCTGCATTTTTATTAACAAGAAAACAACAGACTATTGCAGGATTATTTTTAGTAAGGTTCCGAAAACACTAAGGGTGGAGATTGCCACCTGGACAACATTTAGTCGTCCAGCTTATCAGTTTCATCCCTGACAGCTGCAGAACTTGAAACTAAGGATTGATTCTCTTTTTAAGCATGGGAACACCAATGCAAACTAATCACTCCATCCCTAATTTGGGCTAATACTCAAGTGTTTCTCAGTGCTCCACTCCTACAATTGGTGTAGCCAAGATCTGGTTTTATCTCTGTGTCTATGACGAGAATTTTTTGTGTGTGCCATTTCAGTGTGACATCAACAATTTTTACTAACAGCCTCCTAGGGGAGGGCTGAAGATTGCTGTGAATTTTTGTTATGCTGAAATCAAAAGTGGATGATTAGACAGAGAGTTGTAATTAATTTTACTCAGGCAACAGCCAAGATCATTCCAATATTCAGAAAGGACACGGTGGAGGACCCAGGAAATTGCAGGCCAGTTGGCCTCACCTCCGTCCCTGGAAAGGTGATGGAACAGCTCATTCTGGATGTCATCTCTAAGTATGTGGAGGAAAAAAAGTTTGCCAGAAGTAGTCAGCATGGATTCACCAAGGGGAAATCATGCTTGACCAATGTGATAGCCTTGTAGGATGGTGTGGTTAGCTGGGTAGATGAGGGGAGACCAGTGGATGTTGTCTGCCTGGACTTCAGCAAGGTTTTTGATGCTGTCTAATGTAGCATTCTCATAGGGAAGCTTAGGGCTAGACGAATGGATAATGAGGTGGATTGGGAACTGTCTGAACAGCAGAGTTCAGAGGGGTGTAGGCAGTGGTGCAGACTCTAGTTGGAGGCCTGTAACTTGCAGTGTTCCCCAGGGGTCTGTACTGGGTCCAGTCTTGTTCAACATATTGATCAGTGGTGAGCGTACCCTCGGCAAGTTTCCTGATGATGCAAAACTGGGAGGAGTGACTGACAGACCACAGAATCATTGGAGTGGAAGGAATGTCTAGAGATCATCCAGTCCAACACTCCAACCCAAAGCAGGTTTACCTAGAGCATGTTGCACACAAACCCATCCAGATGGGTTTCAATAGTCTGCAGAGAAAGAGGCTCCGCAACCTCCCTGGGCAGCCTGTTGCAGGACTTTGTCACCCTCACAGGAGAGAAATTTTTACTCATACTTAGATGGAACCAGCTGTGTTTCAAAAGGCTGTGTAACATTCAGCAAGACCTGGACAGGCTGGAGATTTGGCTAGAGGGGAACCTAATGAAGTTCAACAAGGACAAGTGTAGGAAATCTCCACCTGGGGAGGAACAATCCCATGCACTGGTACAGATTTGGGGTAGAGCTGCTGGGAAGCAGCTCTGTGAAGGACCTGGGAGTCCTGACGGACAGCAGGTTCACTATGAGCCAGCAGTGTGCTCTTATGGCTAAGAAGGCCAATGGTCTCCTGGGCTGTGTTGTGCAGAGGGTGACCAGCAGGTTAAGGGAAGATCTCCTCCCCTTCTACTTTGCCTTGTGAGGCCACATCTGGAATTCTGTGTCCAGTTCTGGGCTCCCCAGTTCAAGAGAGATGGGGAAGTACTGGAGAGAGTCCAATGGAGGCTATGAAGATGCTGAGGGGCCTGGAGCATCTCTGTGCTGAGGAAGGGCTGAGAGACCTGGGGCCTCGAAAAGAGAAGACCTTGAGGGGATCCTATCAATGGATATCAGTATCAAAAGGGTTTGTGTAAAGATGATGGGGTGTCTTTTAAGTGATGACAGACCGGACAAGGGGCAATGGGTACAAATTAGAACACAGGAAGTTCCATGTCAACATAGGGAAAAGCTTCTGTACTGTTGAGGATGATGGAGCCTGGAACAGACTGGCAGAGAGGCAGGGGAGACTCCTTCTCTGGAGACTTTTAAAACCCACTTGGACAATGTGATCCTGGGCAACATGCTCTAGGTGCTTTTGGAGGGGGGACTGGACAAGATGATCTCTAGAGGTCCCTTTCAAGTCCTACCATTCTGTAACTCTGTAACTTTAATCCTGAGAAAGTGCTTTTTGAGATTTTTTGAGAGTTGTAATATTAATTCCTGCTGCTGCAGTTGAGTCAAATGCATTGTCTGGGCACGTAGGCAAGATTAATTTCAGAAACGGGGATGTTAGTGAATTGGGAGTGTTTTAGTATCAAAGTTTTAATGGATTTTCTTCATTTTACAGATTTAATCACCACATAGTAGGCATGTCATTGATTTTAGGCATATTTCATTATTGACTCCAATTGGGAGTTCGTTTTAAAAATCAATGGCATGATCCAACCTTGTGTCTCTACTGTTTTCTGCAATTTGTGCAGGGCTGTGGATTGTTCACTGGGTTCTATTAATTCCGTGAAGTGGTCATGGATGATACAGCTTATCTGCCTAAAGTTGATTCATAATGGTTGAGTGTTTACGAGAGAGAAGCAGCATAACTGGAGGTGGTTTTACTAAAGTGCTTGTGGATAGACAAGGCAGGTGGAGAGGAGTAAAATGGCTTTGCCACAGCTGCCATTTAGCTGACAGGAGGGCATTGTTGAAATAGGTGCAGAGTTCATCTTTCACCCTCAGCAATCCACCCTTAATTTCAGTACACAAAAGGTCAGTGGCACCTCAGTGCAATTTTAGGATCTCAGCGTACGCCCTTTTGATCTCATTTCACCATCACTTATTCTCTCTAGAATTGCACTGTTTGTAGTTTTCCCTGATTTCCCCATACGTGGGTGTCTGCCACCATTTGTGGTGCCAGCAGAGATTTGAGAGATCTAAAAAAAAAAAAAAAAACAACCCAAAAAAACCCACACACTAAAAAAAAAAACCAAAACCAACATTGAGTTTACTTACTGCAAAGTTATGATTACTGTTTTGGGTAGTAAATGGGTAGTAAATTGAGAGGAGAAGGCAGAATGTAATTTTTGTGCATCCATAGCCTATAAAACATAGAGAAATAGAGATTGGTGTCAATGAAGTGTTAACTGAGAGAGAAAACTCTGATAAAATCATTTTGGTAGGGGATGGTTTGTTACAAAATAGCCAAGTGAAGTAGTTTGATGATAGATGATTAGAAGCAGATTGAGAGATTTATCCTTAGGGCAGGAAGGAGGGACTGGATGGAGGTAGGAAATTGTGTGGAGGATTAACTGCAGTTTCAAGAAAGGGAGGAGAGGGAAAATAACTGGCAATAGTTTGCAGCAATGATTTGTATCATGAAAATAATGCTTCCAAGCAATGTTTCCCACCCAGTGGGATGACTGGAAATTGCACTTAGTACTTGCTCGTCTTTCTTTAAAACAGAAAAAAACCCAAACAACAAAATAATCAGAAAATAATGTGTAACTGAGACAAATGATGACGTTGTTGCAGGCATGTAAATGTACTTGTTTTGTTGGGAGAGGGTTAGAAATAGGGAAAACTGAAATCTCATTCTGCATGGTTCGTGCAGACTGATTAATGACAGGGGGGAATGTTGTCTGGTTTGGGGGTTTGACATTTTAGCAACAAAAAGAATGTAATTTTATCAGCTTGGCATTCGCCACAGTTACTCAGTATCTCGTGGTCTGGCTTAGGGAGCAACCTAAGATTTAGTTGTATCGTGTACATAACACTTTCAGATTAATAAAAAATTATTGACTAAATCTTCTGTATTCATATGGGGCAAGATTCAAGAATATATAGATATATAGTAAAAGGAGTTGTCTGATCTCTCCTACCTGTCCATAAGATGTCTTCTTTCCTTGTAGCAAATTTGTAAGGAACTGCAAGTGCTGATCTGACATTTACTGTGTGCAGTCCAAGGACTGATGCCTCATTAATTCCTCCTGGGACTTCACTGTCCATGACAGTTTTGAGTTACTGTAAACAATATGCTGAAAAATTTGCTCAGCATATTTTACTGTCAGAAAGCTTTCTTCTGCAGCCCTTCCAGTTTGTGTTACAGCAGCGTGTACTGGAGGGCTTGCTGGCACTCGTATCTAGCAAAGTTTTCAAAAGAGATCATTATTTTATAATAAGCACATCTAAAATGAAAGGTATTAAATTTTGCAAACTCTGTCATTGCCAACTGTTCTAAATCATAGTGCTAATTCCCATTATTCATCTTATTGAAAGCTGTAAGTCAGAGCTTTCTTGTCATCATCTTGATGCCCTGTTAGGAACTTACTGCATCTTTCCATCTAAAAGTGACCAGTGCAGACAATACTGAGTGGGTTTGGGAGTGTAACAGTAGAACTCATCATTAATGAACAGTTTATTCACAGTATTTTAAGTGGTAGCTTGTGTAACGTTTAGAAATCACTGGCTTTGCTTGCCTTGAAAACTAGCATTGCATTTATCTGAATGCCATGGATAAATATTATTTAGGATGCCAAGAATAAATGAAGGGTTTTCACCATGATTTTTCAGGCAGGAGTGATGTTGCAGCACAGATACTTAATCTCCTCTTAGCATTTATCATAAAGTGCACAGCTTCTTAGAGAGTAATTTTGTATTGTAATTGTTGACAGAAGACTGAAGTTGTTTTAGTGCATTCATAATTTGGGAATGACTTGTTCAAACGGTTCGGGGGAGTATGCTACCCAGGATTTAAGAAATAATAGCATCTGGAATCCCTGTTTCACAACTTTTATTACAAGACTTAAATATTATGGGTGTCTTTAGATAGGGTATAGGCAGCACAGACAAGACAGCTTGAAATAAATAAGACATTAGTCACTGAGAGCATTCTTTATATGAATAGTCCCCCAGTGAGGGACTTTTATTTGTCTGAAAGCTGTTTTATTCTAATGGACTTTTCTGCTCAAGGGTGTAAAGAGGGTAGGGTTGGGAATGTGAATTTATAGATTGAATTTATAGGTCTCTGCCACCTTGTGGCATGGACCTGCTTGACTGGGTGCTTTTTTTCGCAGGGGAGGAGGTTTTTGTGGTGGTGGAGGAGAGCAAGCACCTGTCCTGAGCTCTCCTGTAAGAGAGCCTTCTCTGTAAGCAAATATCCCATCTGGGTACAGGTTGCTGAAAGAGACTTCAGGTGCCTAATATCAGCTATTGTGGATATTCAGCTCCTCCAATCCTATTACCTGTGTAGATTCAGGTACTTCCAGTGCTTGGCCTGTTTGCAAACACACTGAGCTACACCTCTGAAGACCCTGGTTGCAGAGACAGAAAACAGCCATGCTGAGATCGGTGTGAAATAGTACATTGTGAACTACCGTACTAACTCATTTTGTCTAGCTTTCCTGGAGACATCAGGCCACGTTTAAAACACCCAGAAACCTGACAACGACTCACTATACTTACTGCCGCAATGACAGTATGAGTGAGTTGTAGTGATTTTTTTGTTGTTGTTGTTTTAAATACCTTTGCAACTACTTTAAGCAGTATTTTGTTAGGTGTGCCAATTGAGTCAATTGTCAGCTTTTTATCATTTTTTTAGTGTAACACAGCCTGATGAAAGCCCCTTTTTTCCTCAGGTGCAGTGTTGGAAAGAGACTTGCCAAGAGCTACATCCAAAGAACTAGCAGGTTTCCTAGCAGAAAAAGATACATGTATATATATCTGGGAATTCAGGTGGCTCGCAGGAACCATTACCTTGCCTGGTTACCCAAGCTCTTGGTTTTGAACACAGGCCAGAGTGTAATTAGCCGAAATTAATGTGAGGATGGTGTTAGAAATGAGAACAGATAAAAAGAGAGGGGAATGGAGGCTACCCCTACCCAGTGGACGCAATGAAGTTTGGGGGTAGTGTTCGGCACATGCATCTCTGCAGGCTATGGAAATACAGAGCAATCACTCCTGGGTCTCTCTCTTTTGCACATATAAGCTCTTCAGGGCTTTTCTGGCTCAGAAGGAACCATTACCTCTCATCTAAATGCTAGCACCAGAATTGTGTCTGAACTTCCTTTGGACCAGAAGTCTTCTCTTCTGTCTTTCCACATCTGCTGCAATTTGGCCTTACTTTAGCCTTCTCCATTTTCCAAATGGATCACATATGAGGCATGCACATAATGTGGTCTCAAGGAACCAGCCCTTTCCCCTTATATTTTCAATTTGTGCCCTTCACATGTGACATTTTCTTTAACGTTTGCTTTCTGCAGCCTTGATATTCATTCCCTATAGGTCTGTCCCTGATGACCATAATAACAGAAAGAAATGTTTCACTTGAAATTGTTTATAGACACAAAAGCTAAAGAGCTGAAGTGGGTTTGTGACCCTTTCTGTGTAAAGCAATCTGTAGAATGGCATGATGATTTTGTAAAACTCCGTCATCTCTGTGGGTATCAGTAATACAAAAAGCGCATTTAATAAGTTTTTCAGGAGCCACTTTATTACCTTATCATTGTTCCTAGTGGTAGCTTACTGTAATGGACTGAGCATATAAAACACCCCCGGGAACTCTTGTGATTAAATTGAATTTCTGATAATGATTTGCACTGTGAACTTAAGAGAATCATTTAAAGCCCACCTGTGAACCTTTACTTCCATATTGGAGCAGCTATTTCACAGAATTAGCACTGAAACAATGTGATGACTCTGGTGAGGAACTGCTTATAGCCTGGACCTTGATCTGCCTCCACTTGCTTCTATAAAAAGAAATGGGATACTTACCTGTCTCACAAATTATTGTGAGGACTGGCTGTTTCAAGTTTAAGATCTCTTGAAATGCAGTTTTTCATGGGCAGAGAGCAAGGGAAAAGGCTAATTATGATTGCTCTTCTTTTTGAAAGATAAAGCAAGCATCTTTTCTGGGGTTTATGGGCTTTTCGCTTTGTGAGGTTTTTTGGCCAATTTCTCTATGGCATCACATATTTAGAATTAAGCATGCATATATTCAATTTTGTCAGCCAAATATATAAAAATACAGAGGCAATGGGATGCAGCACACATTTTTTGGTGTTTTTTTTGGCCTGCTGCCCTGCTAATTGTGAGAAGCAGCGAATGACACACTGAAGACAGGTCACTGCGTGAGGCAGAATCTGTTTTGTGCCTAGAAGGGACAACTGCATGCAGTGTTGGTTTTTTTTCTCCCCCCGGCATAGTTTAGATTTAAAGTCTGATCTAGAACATTTTACAAACAAACCCCAGAGGCTGCACATATATATTTTTGTTTACATCCCTTACAGAAGATTGGTATGATATAAATTACTAGTTGAGAGGTCCTATTTCTGTACTCGCTTTAGATACATGCTCTTTTTGTCTTCCTAGTCCTGGCATCTTAAAAGTAATTTTACAAAAGGCCTTAGAAAGTTTTGAGCAAAGACAACCTTTGTTTTGTGTTACAGCCTTTTTGCCCAAGCAGACACAGGTAACAGCTCTCACCCTTAGGAGATGAGACAGGAGCTGTACGCAGATTTTGCTGGCTAAACTTGTGACTCAAGCTGAAAAAGTTGCAGCATCCAATAGTTTCTAAAGGTCCCACACATTGACATTGACAACTCCACATCATCTTTTCATACTTTTGCTTTTTTTTATCAGCCTTGGTTAATGTTGAGCTCTTGCCAGGTATGGTTTGTGATTAATGGACTCGTCCCGTTGAAGTAGGGAATAAAGGCAAACGGAGCAGCTGCCGCATCTGTGACTGTGTTCCAGGCAGAAAGCACGGTGTAAGAAGAAAGTCTTAGCTAGTCTTCAGAAATGACACTTAATCTTGAGACTCAAGTCTGAGTTTCCTTTTAGTCGAAAGGGACAAGGGACAGACCAGAAACAGGCCTATGAAAGCCCTCTTCTAGTGAATCTTCTCGATCCAAGTCAGTACTTGAGTATCCCTATGTCTTTGAGACGTGTGTCTGACCTGTATCTTGAAACAACCCTTAATAATGTGGATTCTGCTCTTTTTTTGGGTTACTCTGTTCCAATGCTTAATAGTGAGGTAATTTGAGCAAGTACCTTGAATTTACAGTGCTGCAAGTTCAGTTGATGAGAGCTCATTTCCCCAGAACAGCTGTATGGAGCATTTGATGATCACTGTCCACTCAGTCATGTTTTGAGTATGTTGCTGGACCATGATCCTCAGTCATGTTTTTCTAGGCTGAACACGCACACACACTTCTCTAAGCCTTTCTAAAAGCACATTCTTTTCCGCTGTGTTCTTCTCTGAACTGTCACCAGTTTGCCTGGTATTATCTTCTTATATTTTTTTTTAACTTCACTTGTGACCTCATCATTGCTGGAGTAGTGGTAGTAGCAAGGGACTAATTGCTCTGGGGCATTATTAATGCCCATCCTCTCAGTTTTTTCACGGGCCAATTTTGTGTGTGTGTTCATTCCATCATTATTGGTACAAACAGTTGAGTATCAGAGCCCAGAACAGAGCCACTGGTGCCTGCATTGGTATGTTTTCCAGTTTTGCCAGAAATTCACTGGTTATTGTCCCTGAGAGCAGTTTTTCAGCTAACCCTACACCTGTTCTGTGGTGGTTTCATGTTAACCTGTATTTCTGCTGTTTACTTAGGAGCACATCACGTGGAATATGTCAAGAGCATGACTGGAGTCAAGGTAGATCCCATCTGATGCTTTCTCTTTAGCCTCCTGTAGGAAATTAGGTTGGTTGGACAGCATTTGTCTTCAGCAGCTGCCTGCCAGGCTATCTGCAGGCATTTTGTTACCTTCTAAATGTTTGCTTAGGAATGTCTAAGGTTTTTTTCTAGATTAGAACCTTTCTTAATTATTTTATTGCTCTGTAACTTCCTAAATCCTCATTCTTTTAATCTTTCCCCTCCTTGCTACCTAATTATCCTTTGGGATTTCTCTCTTCAGACGTGAATTCTTCAGGAGAAGGCTCAGTATTCTCCTGAACTCTCTGGAGTGATTTCGTCAGGCTCCACTGGCAATTCTTTTACCTAAATATGTTCAAATATACTCACTCTCATTTTTTTCATCCCTTTTCTTTGTTTTTGCAATTATTTGTGTTAAGGGTTTAATCACAATGGAATGTTTTTTGTGAAGAGTGAAACAAAAAAACATTAAATGCATCAGTCATCTCTATTTGTCCATTACTTTAGCATCTATAAGCAAAGGACCTTTTCTTTCCTTCATCTTTATTTCTTCTGTTGTATTTACAAGCTCTTTCCTTACTGCATCTTTTCTTGCAGCATTTTATAGCCTCACACCAGAATGTTGTAGAATCACTGTCAGGGTAATAACCCATTAGTTCAGTAACTGTAACCAAACAGTAACTGTTGCTTATTCTGTGTGATAGTCAGGGAAATCTGAAATAGATGCAGAGAAGATGCTTCTCTACCTCTGTATTGTTTGTTGACATGCTATTTTTTCTGGCCTACAAGTATGATAGAAAACGAATGCAAAACAAATGCCAAAAAAAAAGAAAAAAAAGAAAGAAAAAAATATAAGAAAGAAAAAAAAAGGGAAATATGTTTCTAGACTGGCAATTTTGGCAGCATTAACTGTGCAAAACTCTGCTTGGAGTTTCGAGGGCGGTCATCAGCTGTCACATACTCCTGTGAGGACCTGGAGCATAATGGCATATTTGGTTTTTTTCTCTGTGGTGCTTCAGATGTTTACATCCCTGGGCCACCGTTTTCACCCTTGCTTTTGGTTTGTCACCTCTTCAGCTTGCCAATTTGCTACTTGTTACAGGGAAATCATCTCCATTTTATTTAGGAAGGGAAAAAAATATAAGAAAGATTCCCATCTCCTCTTTGTTTTTCTCCATGAAAGGGGAAACATTTGGCCTGTTGTCAGAAAGTGACATGAGAAAAGTCCTTAAAGAGAAAGCGGTAGAAGAAGTGCATATGGCAAAAACTATATATATTGCGGACATTGCGGAATGTCTGCTTGGTTGAAATTCAACCCGTCAGGCTGTGTGGGTGGTCAGACATGAAAGGATGATCCGATAGCAGAGAGAGGGTAAAAGATGAGTGTAAATGACAGCTGAGCCTTTAACTATATTTAAAGTGGAAACCGTGTGTTCCTAAGTGTTGAGTGGAGGGAGAGGGCAGATCCAAGTAGGGGTAAACTGGTGAAGCTGCATCGGCGTTCATGGCACTCTGTTCTGAAAACCTGGCAATATCTTGGGAGTTTTATACAGTAAATCCATTGAGCTTAGCTTTTTGGGGTTTTTTTGTTTGGTTTGTTTTTTGTGGTTTGGGGTTTTTTTGGGGGTTTGTTTGATTGTTTGTTTTAGGGGAAACAAAAAACCCTCACGAACAAACCAACAAAAAAATACCCAACCAACCAACAACAAAACCCAGAAGAATTTTACACCGGAACTATCCTGGTCACAGGAACTAATGCACTGGACAAAATCAGTGATATAAAAATGTAGCCTGTGTGTGAATAAAAGGCTATAATTATGTTATATAAGCTGTTAAGTAATGCTGGTGTCAGTTCTGTCCTTAATTTGAAAAAAGAAAGAAGCGCTTTGAATGTGTAATTAACT
The DNA here is from genome assembly GCA_013399075.1 of Chloroceryle aenea. Classification (NCBI taxonomy): domain Eukaryota; kingdom Metazoa; phylum Chordata; class Aves; order Coraciiformes; family Cerylidae; genus Chloroceryle; species Chloroceryle aenea. The sequence continues at coordinate 333,925 of VWZY01003960.1, read as the reverse complement.
TCTTCAAATTGCCTGTGAAACTATGACCAATCATAATTAATTTTATTTTGAATCTTGCATCCGTGGACTCCAGTGCCTTGAATAATATCAGAGATGTTACACTATTAAAAAAAAAATAATTAAAAATACTGTTTTCAGTGGCAAAGGTTATAAAAGGAGTCTTTGAATTTTGGGTGTATAGAAACATAACAAGCAAAGTTTTATTCCCTGTGTTATATATGTTTTGCAGGTTTTAGTAATTTTTATTTTAAAAAAAGTTTCTAACTTTCTTTCATCTCTACTAGATGTGTATGTCAAATGTTTATAAGGAAAACTATTTTCATAAAAAATGAGACCTTGTGGAGTAGAAAGAATTTTTATTATGTGTCTTTATGCACAAAGTATTTGTTTTCAAAACACTCTGAGCATATAAACATTAAAGAAGTAACGCTGTATATTCAGAACATGATGTGTCTATCACTTCTCTTTGTCAGAATTTCTCCCTGAGTGATACTTGCAATTGTAGAGTTCCTAATAGTTTACCCAGCTTTATACTTCTGATGGCATCCTGGAGCAGTGATTGAATGTTCTGCCGGGACTACTTTCAATGTTTGGATTGTTGAATGCTGGAACATTACTCTTGGTTTATTTGTGTTGCAGTTGTTTCACCTTCCCTTGCTATTTCTTCCTTCCATCACAGAGATAATAGAGTATCATTCTCCTAAGAATTAGAATGAGGAAAAAAAAATGTAATCTTGTTTTCTTGTCAGAGATGCATAGATTATAAGAGAGAGGAGAAGAGGATTGTGGTGAACTCACAGGCCTTCTAGAAGAGACAAAATATGGAACTGTAGTCTGACTTCAGTGTCTTAATTTTGAACAAGAATACATCTTAGAAAATCCATCACTGTTTGGTAAGGTTACTAAAGTTGCAGTTACATTGCTGTTAGCTTTTGCACCTTACTTCTAGCCTGAATTTTGTTAACTTGGGTCTGTTATCCATTTTCCTTAACCTGCAGGGTTAAAGACTCTGTAGTGTTGCATTAGGAGCTCATGCTAGATTGATTATAGAGTCAGAATCAAAATGTAATTCAGACTGGAAAGGAGCTCTTGAGAAATACTATCCAAATTCCCTGCTCAAAGGGCTTTTTGGAGCTGTGTCCAGTTGAGTTTTGAAGCTCTCCAAGGATCAAGATTCCATGTTATAGATGATTTATCCAAAGCACATCATAAGAATTTGTCTACAGGATGCTATAGAGAGTGACAGTGATAAAAGCTGTGCTGCAGTGAAGGTCACCAACACCTGCTAGTCCTCCTTTGTCCTCTGCATCATAGAAAGCAACCAGGTTTGTCAGACAAGATTTGTACTTGGCACATCCCTGATGGTTTCTCCAGTCACCTTCTCGTCCTTCATGTGCTTAGTGGGGGCTCTGGGAAGACTTCATCCCTGATTTCCTCAGGAGCCGAGGTAAGGCTGACTGCCCTGTAGTTTCTCGTATCCTCCTCTCCCTTCTCAGACATGGGCAAAGTTTTCAAAGACGATGTGGCAGTGGCGTCAGGTGACTGCTTAGCACCCATAGTCATCACGAGCAGTGTGTCTTTTTCACTTTCTACTTTCTAGGATAAAATCCTTACTCCTCAGCTGTGGTCTTTATTCTGTTTCACGATTTATGTTCAGTAGCCATATGACAGAGTTCTGGTCCCTTTTCACCTTCGTATCGAAAGCATCCAGATCAATTTGGAAACCTGTCAGTTAGCTGCTCTTTCATATATTTAAAGTATTGCATTATATTTGTAGCATTTTTACTTCTTAAAATACTTCACACCACCAAACTGCATACCTCAAGGAAGTTTATCATCTTGGCACCTTTAACTTATTAGCCCTATAGTATGTAATGTCATCAGCACATATCTTGAGTTAGATTGGCAAGACCATAAGCAGTTCTGATTGATATGGTCCTTTAATTACTAACTTCAAAAGGCTGCATTGCTTGTTCCATAATATTGCCCAGGATTGATTTCGAGTAGTTTTCCTTATATCAAAAATGGTATTTAGTGATATATTAGCATGGTTACTTTCTTCCAAGCCTCTTGAATTTCCTTAGTGTTCAAAGAGTTACTCAACACTGGAGTTCATGGTAAAAATTGATCTTTGACAAATACTTTTTGAAGGTGTTAGCCTGATGCTTTTGCAGGACTTGCTTTAAAAAAAGTCTTAGCTTTGGAAGCTCCTCTGTAACGCCATCCTCTATTACTATTAGTGTGAACAATAAATATCATCATCGTTAAACAGTGTTACTTTATCTTCTGTCTTATTTTCCAGATACAGGAAAGATAAGTTTATTGAATGCTCATACCCTTTTACATCAGTATTGCCAACTAATCATTTTCATTTGCTAATCAACAAGCAAAATGCTTTTATTCCTAACACAAGGTAAAAAAAACAAACCCAACGTTTATTACTTCCATTTACAATAATTGCCAGTTTCTTCTGTCTCCTCTTGCTTTGCCTTTACTTCCCCTTGCAGTGCATCATCACCCCTGTTAAGTGCCATACCAATACATCATGTAACAAAAGTAATACCACTTTTTTTTATATGCATATTTCCACACATGTTGACAGTGCAGGTTTCCTATCTATATTCATACAGTGAAAGCTTTTTTTTTCCTTTATGTTTTTAAACGTCTATCCCATTTTCCTCTGAATGAACCATTCTGAGTCTTTGCGTCTGTTTATTCGTGGAGGGTTGTTGTCTTCCTTGTGCTGCTTTATTATCTGTATATTTTCTGCCTACTTTCTTCATTATGAGTAATAGACAATTGATGACACCTATTTAAAGAGTTTTTAATTATCTAACACATTTCTTACTCAAGACTCCTTTTTTGTTTGTTTCTTGGTATATAAACATTTTTTGGTTTCAGTGAAAGCACTCTGCTTAAAAAGCCATTAACTATCACAGATTATTTTCTTTGTTCAAGAAAAATAATCACATCTTGATCATTTCCATGAAGGCACTCTTGACTTTTACATTCGGTCAGTCTGTTCATATTTTTTCAGTCTAATGCTGAACTTGGTTTTATATAGACTTTCAGAATTTTCACCTTCATTGTTTGGAAATTCTGAGGAAATTGTACCTACGATTTATGGCTATTTTGAAAAAATTATCCCAAATAGGCTGTGTAGTATTAGTTGCAAAATTATATTCATCTAGCGCTCATCAGTTTGCATCCTCTGAGTACCTGAGCAGGGTTTACGTTGTTTCCTCAGCCAAGGTAGCCTGGAAGTATTTTCAGGGAAGCAAGAAATTTGGAAGTTGGATAGAATTCTTTTCTTCTTTTTTTCTTTTTTTCTTTGTACTGTAAATCAAAAGGTATAGCAACACATGCTTTTGATTAGCTAATAAGCAATAAAGCACAAGGCTCCAGGCTTCATCTTCTGATATGCTAATTCTTGAAATAAAAAAAGAGCTGTGAACCTCTCTGTAAATGGAAAGCGCTGAGCATCTGACAACAATACACTTGCCAGAGTGCCGAGAACCATTTCTTATCTCAGCAAATCCTTCCAGCCTTGACTGTCATATTAGCCGTTTTTATTCTTCGTTGCTTGTCTTTGATCGTCTGCTGTATATTCCCAAGGGAGAAAGTTATGCCCATTTGCCTGTGAGCTACTTGCAATGTTTAATCAGTATCTTCACGTTCTATCAAGGTTTTAAAATCACTTCTGCTCAGATAAATTGAGCAATCCTTTCATTAGCTTTATATATGCAGACTCTCTGTTCCTCTCAAAGGCAATAAGTCATTAAGAGTATTTATTTTGTGGGTGGACCTGCACTGTTCTTAAAAGGATAATTTTACCAATGTTTTATTTCAGCTAGAGCTGAAGACCTATTTCATACCAGTTTCTGCATTAGAGTGTAATGCTGTCTCTGTTCAGTCTTTTTCCAAAGGTACAGCAAAAGATTATGCTTGCAGACACTGGTGTGTAACATGATAAATAGAGGATAGTTTACTGATCATGACATCTGACAAGTTATGTATCAGGTTTTTCCCAGCCAGAACCAATAGCATTATTTGGTACTGTCTCCTTAAAGCTTTGGCTTTTTTGGTTTAGTTTTAAGTTGGTTTGGTTTGGTTTTTTTTCAATCCTTAAAAGCAAGTGCTTAGAAATTAGTATTTTAATGCAAATTGTTCAATTATTCTATTTTTTTCATCCAGATTACTTGTCCTCTTTTTTATCTTGCCAGTTTTTTCATGTTAATAGTGTGAATAGTATATGGAAATAAAATGGACCTAAGGAACTGCAGTGTAGACATGTACTGGGTAAATCTTGTGTCTGTTGCATCTTATGGTGGATATTCACTTAATTTCTTTTGTACCTTTAGTTTTAGACTGTCTGCATTTAATTTTAAGTTCCTTGGTACCTGTTAATTACTCCAAATGTAATTAAATCTGCCCACTTGGAACAGCTTTGCTGATTCCTCTACAATTGTTTTGTTATCATGACAGATTATAACTTTAAGAAGGAAAAGTACCTAGTACCAAATGGATCCTTAACATTCAAAGGACCTCATCTTAGCGCTGGTATCTTCATGATAATTAGGAAGAGAAGGGAGAAATCAGCCCAGCATGAAATGGGGGCATTTTAAAAAGAGATAACTATTTGGATTTTCTTTCCTTTGCCAGGGAAATTTAATTTTATACATCCATTTAAATTACTTTTTTGTTATTATAGAATTATATGAAAACAAAACAACAAAAAAAAACCCACTTTAAACTATAAATTTTGTTCTTCTTTCGAAGACTTTTGGAACAAGAATGTGGATCATTGGAAGCTTTTATGTAAAATTAAGACATTGGTACTTTGGCGGAAACAGAATATTTGCTGTGCCACCCTCAAGCGCATTGGAACCTCATTTCTGTGTCAATTCTATGTGTGCAAAGTGTGAAGAGCTCTTGTTTAACAGAATAGGCCAAAACCTGTAGTGAGGAATAAAGGGTAAAACCACTGCTTTCAGGTAAGCCACAGTTAGTATTTCCTCTTTGTGCATCTTGTAGCCTATGAACCACCCAGTGATACTGATTCTTTCTTAGTAGTTGCAGAAGGCAAATGGGAAGCTGTGCAGCGAAATTTATTTTAGAGGACACGGACCAAAATTTCCTTAAGATTTTTTTCTGTGTTCAAATGAACTTGGCAGCTTGACTTACACATCTGCCAGAGAAGGATGTTCTCTAGATACGGCAGATGATAACTTGGGGTTTCATAGCTTACTGTTGTGCCTGATTAACAGAGCAAAGCTCCAGAAACCAAAAATGTACATTGAGAATGATTTCCTAGCATGTGGGGACCGACAGCCTGCCACCGCTCTTCTGCTTCCTCAGACTGAAATTGTGTTGCAGTAAGCAAGAGGAGGATGAATTAAATTTCTGAGAAGTCGTTGGCTCTTTTCCAAGCTCTAAAAGACCAGTAGAAGTTTGGGAGATTGCAACTCAGAGCTTAATACAGACCCTATTCTGCCTTCAGAAAAAAAGAGCAGTAATGTTGTCTACCAGCTGGCCTGTGTGCAGGCAGGGAGCATGCTGCTGATGATAGCTGAGGAGGAATTATTTAACTCAGGTAACAGATACCTTAGTTTTGAATTGAAGACGTCTTTTCTTTAAGAGCTGGAGTTATAAGTGAGCTCTTTTAGTCTATCAGAAGTACCTGAGAAAGGGAGGAAAATTTCAACAGCAGCACTGGAGCAAGGGGCAGGACTTGGGACTGGCAGATGTGTGTCACTGCACAGATGTGAGAGACTAAATGATAAGAACAAACAACAGTAGGAATTTCTGAATGCTCCCTTCTGATTTGAAGGGAGAACGAAACAGCAAAAAGAAAGAATATGGCAAATCAAGGGGAGGAGTCTCTAAAAAGAAGGAAAAAGTGGTAAATAATGGAATAATTTGGCAGAGAATAGGAGACAATACAGAATTATTAGTCTTAAGTAATTTTATAAGAAAGAGTCTTTAGTGACAAAATAATGCGTTATTTTCCTCACATGGACAAAATATTAGAAAAAAACAACTATTTCATCACAGTAGAAGAAAATATTTCATTGTCTGCACAAAACTGAGAATCGATAAGCAGAAAGTTGACACAGTCTATTGAAATAATATGTGTTAGGACTCTCGTAAAAGTTGACATCACACCGTATGGGAGATGAAAGTGTGTTACAAAAGGAACCTCTTAATAGGGGATGTGTAGTGTTTTTGCAGAGGTTGTGTTCCTCAATGTTAAGAAAATAAAGTGAATGCAGCTTTTCTGGCCACGTATGTCTTATCTAGGCATTCAGTTAGAAACCATGTAAGAGTTTATTTAGTGTAATTTCAGTGCAGTGTGTTTTTTCTTATATTCCAAAATACAGCATAATGACCAAGTCCCATAGAAAATTGTTTCCTTGTACATTGTAGAATGTCATCAATATTATCTGTGCATTAACTGTGAACTGAAGATGCAGTGATACCCTACTGTAAGACAGGTCCACCAAGTAGGTCACCCCTCTTCCCCACCAGGCACCTGTCTAGAAGACCCCACAGCAGAATATTCACTTACCAGTAGCTCCTTTAGCCCACGACCGCTTATTGGCAAAGATTCCTCATCATCCTAGTAGCTGGCTTGTTACTACTCCAACCCTAAGCAACAGGACCATCTTATTATATTCCAACGTCATTTACTAGTTTTGCAACTCAGCTGTGGATTGTAAATCTGCGTGGTAGGCAAAGGAGAGCATGTGTGCGGACTAATATGTAGTCAAAATTCATTGACACGCTGTCAAGACTGCAGTGTTTAACCACGTGGAAGTTTGACAGCCAGAACTTCACCGGGCTGTGATTCAAGGGATCTCCAGTGCTGTGAGTCTACAGATGTATTTCAGCATCATACAATTCGTTGCAGTGCTGGACCCCTTGTTTTTCTGTCAGATCTTATTAACTTGTGTAGGTTTGCACATTTACCAACATCTCGACTGTTGCCCATTGGAACCTGCCCAGAGCATATTAAATATAGGTGGTGTTAGCAACAGAAAAGTTAATTGAACAAAACTCTTCCACTCAAACCCAAAGCTTTATTAACTGTTCGTGATACAGAAAGAAAAGAGTTCTGTAACAGGAGGACAGAGCTTATAATTCAGAAAATCTACTTGTCAAATCCTCAGTAATAAATTTTAAATCCTAGTTTTAGTGTATATTCATTGGCTGTCCTTCAGTTCTGTGATATAGCTTAGACCTTCTCTCATGAAAAAGATCATTTACTAAATGTCTTCCAAGTTATATGGAAACTGTTGCATGTTACAGCTGGAAATGTTTTTCCCTTCAAATCATTCAGTTACTGTATGTGACAACTCCTCCAGTTTTATACCGCAGTAGATCAGATGCACCGAATCTTTTCCAAGATAAAAGTAGTTTTAACATGTTCCTGATCTTTAAAAAGGCACAGTCCAGATGTTTCTTAACTCCTTCACTACCATCAAAAGACTGATGTAAATACGGAGGTAAGCACAGTGAGTTTTTTAAGGAAACAGCAGTGGTCTTCAGCCACTAGCACAGCAAGGGTTAACAAAATCTGGGTTTTATACTCATGTGCTCTAAGTTCCATCTATTACACTTGGCACAACTTAAGCTTTATAAAATAATGACATGCTGCTCAACAAGCTTTATTTATAACTGTCTTATCCTAATACTGCTCTTCAGTTGTAATTAGTAAAAATAGAAAATTATCTGCCACTAGTTGCTTTCAAATTGATTTAAAGAAAGATAAATACATTTCAAAAATCTATAAACAGAGCTTCTAATATGTCACCCTTAGCACAGGCTTTTACTGATGGCATCTCTGGCTGTTGCCTCATCAATTCCATAATTAATTACATATATATATATAAAAAGATTAGAATTCTGTTTGGCTTTTAAATAAATGCATAAATAAAACCTGAAGTTAGTGGGTTTGGGTATAAATATTTCTTGCCTTGATTTCCTCCCTGCTAAAGATGAACATCAGCATCAGATCCCTGCTATCACGACAGGAATGGTTGATTCCAGTTGCCTTTAATGGGGTTTGTTTGCGCGAGATGGTTGTGTGCAGTAGTTCAAGGTGGGATTTGAGAGAGTGGTAGCTCCTCTGCTTTAACTCTCAAATGAATGCGCTTGACACGCGCTAAGAGCGCAGCTGGGCAATGTGGCCTGATGGATTTTGTAAGGTAACTTGGGGGAATTCAGTTTGTCTCCATTAGCCTCATGATGCAGAAGAGTTTTAATCTTGGAGGTCTTTGTCTTCTGCATTTTGGGCCAACCCTGTGGTACAGCTGTAATCCCAAGCATGGCATGAAGGATGATAGAAAATCAGTAACATTTGGAGAGGTTTCATGGAACTATGCTTCAATTTCTTTGTTTGCATGGAGTAATTCCCAAGATTGTCACCAGAGTGCAGGCAGGCAGGTGGCAGGCAGCCAGCTAAGGACACTGCTGCTTACATGGACATCCCACCAGCGCTTTCCTTATGACTGCTCGCTAAAAACTGTAACTCAGAAAACTTTTCCTCTATGGGAGCATCTTTCAGAAACAAAACTCCAGGGAAAAGGGATCTAAAAAGTGGGCAGTTGAACAAAAACCTTCCTCCCCTTGGCTGGGAAGAGGGCAAGGAGCTTCGTACTGTTGCAGACATTGCAGGGATACTGGTTAATGATGCCGTACAAATGTGACAACCTCACAAAGTAATCTAGCTGATAGTGAAATCTTTGGAGGGTGATAGGAGAAGACCTGCAACTCCACAGATCAGCAATTAGGTACTCGTTATCCATTTGTGACAGCCCACTGTCTCCATGGATGTCTCTCTGTTGTACCTTGGTGGGTGAACCATGTGTTAGTATTGTTAATGTCGGTACAGCCAGTGTGTAACACACTGACACTTTTTTTTTTGTACAATTGCCTCATTTCCATAAAGCTCTTGAAAGAATCCCTGGGAACGGTTTTGAGCATCTAAGACAAACATGCAGATATTAAGGAAATGGTCAAAGTCCTTATGTCATTATACTGCTGGAATTACTATTCTAACAGCTAATAAAGGCAGCTGTAATTTCTTCCTCGTGGAAGTCTGTCTCAATTTCTTTCTTTTGCCTCTAAATGATAAAAGAAGCTGAGAACAGCAAAGAATTTAATTGGGTCACTAATTAAATGTCAGGCATGGGCTGCCTGTTAAAATCAAAGGTTAACTGGCAGTAAGAGCATTTGTGACAGAGGGGATCCAATGTCTAGAGATATGCAAAATAATAGGATCAATTTTTGTGGAATATGCCACTCCCCACCTATAAGAAACATTTGCAGACTTCTTGCCAGTATTGTTTAGTCTTTGGTATTGCCAAACACAGGGGAACATGTAGATTCTTTCTCCTTTTCTTTAAATCAGCATATTAAAAGATGCGGTAATTATCATGCTGAGATTGCAGCTATCTCAGGAGATTATTTTTGCACAGAATCTGCAAAAGAGATTGGGTTTGTGTTTTAAAAGGAGATGTTAAAATAGCCGAATTAAAGCCCCAAACTTGCTGCATTGGAATCAGAAGTGAGCTTAGTTGTGCAGCAGTGCTTAGGAATTTGCAGTGCCTGTGATTGAAGAACCTGACACTCTTTAATATATTACAGAGCTCCTTTTTGGCATTGACTAATTTCCTCATTTTATAGATGGGGAATAGAGTACAAAGAGATCAAGGTATGTTGACAATCCCCGTGGGAGTTCACTGTAGATAAAAGCTTTAGAGGAGCTATTTAGACCTGGAAGTGGATGGAGGTTCTGCTTAGATTCCCTTACCCTGGTTTTCATCAAGGTAAATGAACCTTCATGCCGATGTAGCTGGGACATACTTGTTTCTGGAAGAAATTTGAAAATCTCTCATTCTCTCATACAGGAATAATACAGATCTTGTTTTCTTTCAAGAGTAAAACTGCTCAGAGTGTTTAACTTGAGATACTGCTGATAGAAATATTAGGAATTATAACCCATGGTTTTTAATAGCTATTTACAGATGTTATCTCTTTCTGTATACATATGTGTCTGCTTTTATCTAAAACTGAGTTTCCTAGAAAAGACGATGAGAGTGAGTAGCAGGTGAATATTTCGGGTTTGGAAATAATACTTTTTAGAAGCTCTGAGCCACAGGATGCCAGAGAATTATTTACAAACCTCCACATAATAAAAGCATATTGCAGCAGAATATTGGGATTTTACTTCACCGAATACATTTGTAAAACTAGAACAGAACCACCTTATGACTCTGAATTTGTGCTGAATGCTTTATTACCATCCTGATGATGGGCAACAAATCCTTGAAGTCCTTGTATTAGCTGAGTTGCTTATTAGTATTAATTGGGTGAGACAGGTCAAGTAATTCCAGAAAACATTCTAAGTCGACATTCTTGCAGTCTTGAGGTAAGTTTATTGTAGGCTGAAAGCTTTTTGCCTTTATTATGTCAGACTTGTGGCTAATTCATCAGCTCATCTATTGTTAATATCAAATAGAGATCAGATGGTTTGTTTTGCAAAGGCGGGTGACCTGCTTTGATCAGGATCCCCAGAGTTTATAGTCAAGCCTGTGTTTCCACTTAAACAGAAAGTCAGCTGTCCTGAGGAGTTTCCCACTTGTTTATCGCTGAGATAGCTTTTGGGGCTGCTAACCTACCCTTTCCCTTTCCTGTCAAAAACTCAAGTTGGTGATTGAGACTAAAGCCTTAGTGTTTTATACCAAAGCATTTTTTCCCAGTCTTTCCACTTCTTTTGAAAACGAATTTTGAGCAGCAAAGAGAAAATTGTGTGGTTTTTGCAAATTGTCTATTTGCAAAGTTAAGTCGTCATCTTCAGTTAAGAGGCAGAGTTGTTTCTCCCCCTTTTCTGAGCTATGAAATCGGCAAAGGAAAAAATTCCTGAAACCCTCGCAAAGGAAATCATGGGTTCATGAAGACACCTTCTCTAATTTTGTATATGCAGAAATAGATGGGTAGCAAAGCATTGCCTCCCTAAAACTGAACTACCACAGTTCATAGAATCATAGAATCATAGAATAGTTTGGGTTGGAAAAGACCTCCAAGATCATCGAGTCCAACCCCTGATCCAACTCCAATTACTATATCATGGCACTAAGGGCCATGTCCA
>VWZY01003960.1:307647-321862 GCA_013399075.1 Chloroceryle aenea | reverse complement strand
TCTTTGCCCCTCCTTTTGTTATTAATGTATTTATAGAAGGACTTTTTGTTATCCTTAACAGAAGTGGCCAATTTAACTTCAATTTGCTCTTTTGTATCCCTGATTATCTTTCTGCATGATCTTGCTGTCTTCTTGAATTCTTCGTAAGTAGCCAGCCCTTTCTTCCACAGCCGGTAAACTCTCTTTTTATCCCTGATTTCCTTCAGAACCTCCCTGTTTAACCAAGCTGGTTGTCTTCCTCGCCGGCTTGCCTTTCTGCATACTGGTACGGCCTGTTCCTGTGCACTCAAAACTTCCTGCTTGAAGCACATCCATCCCTCCTGGACCCCCTTGTTTTCAAGGGTTGTTTCCCAGGGTATGCTGTGGATATAACTGATATAGTTATACTGATATATAGTTGATATAGTTAACTGATATATAGTTGATACTATAAAGGCTGGCATATATTTAAATGCTTTCCTGGGTCAGGGACTACTCCTTGATCATGTTCAAATTGGATCTCAAAACCTGTGTGACTGCCAAAAACGTTGTTCCAACGTTTGCTCCAAATGTCCCGAGTCCTCAAACCTTTTTGCTGCAAAAGCAGAGAGCAATGAAGGATGGCTGTTCCTATGAGAAAATTATTACAGAACATAGTTTAAAAGTACAATCACTGCATTGTACCGATCAGATGGATAAAATCAATTGCCTCCGTGCCAGAACTATTTACTTGCAACCCCTCTCCAGAAGGAATATTTTTACCCTACCTCTTTTGTGTGTTTGTCCCAAAATGAACGGGAAATGGGACAAACCTGAACTGGGGTGATGGGACACATTTTCTGAAATGATGAATTCTGGTTTTAATGTCCTCCAAAAGAAATGCAAAGGCCTTCTGCACTTTGGATTGACAGTAGTGATCCTGCTCAGGTTTCCATAATGGTCTGAACATCTGAGAAGGATGGGAAAAGAAAAAGAATGACCAAAAAAAAAAGAAACATTTAACTCGCTAGTACAGATGGTAGTATCAAATTAAGTTGGCTCTAGGGCTCTAAGGCCATATTAATCTCTCTGTAGCTCTGACTAATAAAGTAATTTAGGCTGAAGATTTAGTAAAAACCTGCAAAGTCTGACAGTTTTTACATTACAGATCACTCAGTGTCAGAGCTTTATTCCTGCTGTGTGGTGCTCTACTTCATGAGCAGTCCTTGAGAAATCTATCTAAGATTTATTAAATCTATCTAAGGTCCTATTAAAATATGAAGGAAGGGTGCATCTTAAAATTTAGCATGTTTGGAAACTGGAATTTTTAGGTTGAAGTCTGGCTTCTTTCAATCTTTACATTTTTTCTATAGGTAAATCTCTCTGAAAGTTCATCCTGAAGTTGAACAAATCTGTTGTGAATAACAGCTCTTGCTAGGAGAGAATTACGGTGGTTTTACTCAGAGGTTAACCTAGAGCAGGTCAGTGTATTCCTTATGACACGTATATGGCCAGTGTTTTCCACCTTTGTTCCGGTGCTCATGAAACTGCAGACTGAGGGGTTCCTGCTGAAATGTCAGAGGTTGGGTGGTGTGCTTTAGTGGTGTGGAGTTTGCTTTTCAGCTTGCCTTCTGTAAAGAACTCACTGAGTCTGGGGGAATCATTCAGCAGTTTTCTTAGTCATGAATCTTAAGCAAATCACCCATAAAAGCAATTGCTTTATAATTACTGAGGTCAAAAATCAGTGAAGAAGATTTTGCTAAAACTCGTGCACAAGTGAGGTGTGTATTACACAAGAAAAACATCCTTTTTTTTTTTTATTTGCCCTTTTTTTATTATTTGAAAAGAGGCAGTCAGACTTTCTCAAAGCTTTTTTTTTTTTTTTTTTCACAATGACTTAACAACCCTTTCAAAAACTGGCCAAATTCTGATGATTTTAAAGCTTCCTCCCATCGACTTGATTTTATGTAGAGTTATGTGAATGACTTCAATATTGCACCAAAAAGAAGTATTTTTGAAGTTTTAGTAAAAGCCTTACTCATTGGCGATGAAGTGGCTGGTATAGGAAAGGTAGAGGTTGATTTTTCAGTCCATTCTGGACTGGATGGCTACCAAATACTAAGATGGGGTGGGGGTTGCATGATTAAGAGATTATGGTCATGGGTATATTGCACAGGTCTCAATCTTTCATCTGTGTACAAAAAAATAGAAAGCTTGGTGTGACTATTGTTGGCTAATAATGAAGAAGTTATCTGGAGCACAATCTCTGTTTGGAATACAGATAGCAGACCGTGTATTATGTGCATAATGAACACATCACCGAATTGGATAGCGAAACAACGTTTACATTTAAAACCCTTTGGATTTGTGATAACCAAGTCTGTGTCAAAAGGGTGGAAAGGCAACGTATGAAATGGAAGTGAATGCAGGTGTTCTTCTACCATCCTAACAAGAGCTTTTCCTTGGTGTTAAAATACTTTGTTTACTTAAATTACACTGTTGTGATGTGAATTATATAGTAAATGCTTTAATTAGAGCTTGTTCATTTAGCACCTGAGAATGTGAGTGTTGAGCAGGTCAGTGCCCTATAGATAATAAAGAAATCAGATGAAGCAGAAGAGAGGAATTTGTCATCTCTTCATTAGAGCAACATCAAGGGTCTGAGTTCATAAGGGAATGTAAAGTGAACTTTCCTCCTTATTAGTGAAGTCCAGCTGTTATTATTTGACAGTGGGGAGAGGTATTATAAGGGGTAAACATTAGAATTTGGAAAGGTGCTTTCTGCTTGCAGGAAAGCATGACAAATGAGAATTACAGCATAGTGCATATTTAATTGCATTTGCCATGACATCTAACAGATGCTGGAGAAAATGGGATCAATAGTTTTGTGTCCCAGGGGAAGGTCAGCTCACACCAGATGTACCGGTTTTCTTCCCCCTTTTTATATCAGAAAAAAATGTGCTGTGAATTGATTTAAATCTTACTTGAATTTCCCTAGAGAAGTATGTATGTAATAGTATTTCAGCTTTACTGACAATATAGGTACCATTCATTTACCCAAACTCATTCCACCATGCTAATGAGGTAATCTTATTCTGAAAGAGCAAACCATTAAGAGTAAAGTTTGTATACAGAAGCATAACACTTTTTAATGGGATATGCACTGCCTTTTGCTAGTAATCACCGGGGAGCTTCAAATAGGAAAGAAATCAGTTTTGCCAATTGTGTACCTTTTATGTGATTTACTTGATCAAAAATGCCAAGCCTAAGTCAAGTTCGGGTACAAACTTAGAAAGAAGAATGAAAATAGCTTTGATAGGAGAATATAAAGTGTAGCATGATGTGTTGGGGAAAATGTCATTAACACAGTGGTAGAAAGAAAAATGTAAACTTTAGGAAGAGACTCAAAGTTGATGGATGGTGTGTTATCAAAGATGAATTTTTGACACCTGCCTATCTTTTGATCTCGAATAAAGCATCTCCTCAATTCTGGGGTGGGTTTTTTTTTTAATCCTTACTTTATAGGCATATTCCTCACTAGATAACTGACATTCTATCTTAAAAATGGCAGTGGTTTAAGAACAGAGATAATTAATCAGTGTGTTCACCTTCAAATTTCAGGCTGTTGAAAACAGGGCAAGTTACTCTATCTCTGCTTAGATGAAAGTTGAATCTGCTGGATGCTGTCAAACATTTAATTTGATGAAAGAATGACTTTATAGATGGGTCCATCGTTTTCAGATACCACCTGGGAATTAAGTGTTATGTAAAGGTCAGCTGTATTTGTAGAAATCTGTAGTCTCCTGGTGCTCGGAAAGAGATTTCCTGGAGAAACTGTTTATTAACTCTATGGTGTGGTACACAGCCTCATACTTTTTGATCATATGGAACAAGTGGCTATCAAAGAGAGGGCATTGCAAGGTCGTTAAATTCCTTTTCACGCTGGGTAATCACACCCTCTGTGGATAACCAGTTGCCCTGTGCTCCCTGTCTCACAGCAGGGTAAATTACAGAATCCCTACAGGCACACTTATTGATTTTTAGCGTGTCACGTCTGCAGGTCAGTTATTTGCTTACAGCAAATACAGGGTGTGTGGTTGGCTATTATTGGGTGTAGATACCCTTTTATTTGACATCACCAAAAGGTAAAGATGGGAAGATCTTCATTTTATGTCCCTTCCAAAAGAGTGGCTGGATCTTGAGCGTTCAGTTCTGTTTGCATTTGTGTTAATTAACAATCTAAAGGATGCTCAAAGATTTGGTTCAGAAATGGTCGTCCTTTCATGATCATCAGCCTTTGAGCTTTGCTTATTATTTGATGTGCCTGACCTATGATGATGAGAATTCAGGAGCAATTGATGAAAAAGTAGTAAATAATATTCCCTGAGATTTTTTATTATGTGAACAAACAGAATTAGGCTGAGAGGTGGGGATACTGAGTATTATCTGCGATCCAGTGGATTTTGCCTTAGATGCGAGTAGAAAAATTGATGACCATAATGGCTATTTCATGTTTATTTACTTACCTAACTGGCAGCTTGAATAATGTTCACAGCAGAAATAGGAATATATTTTCTTGGAATTTTTCTGTCTTTCCAGTCCCTCACAGAAGAGGTACTCATGGTCTTCATGCATGGTGAATAGGGAGTTCTCTTATCTGTCTTACAAGAAAAAGTTAAGGAAAATTCCTTTATAACAGCCCCTCTTTGGCTTCTACAGTGCTAGTGCAAAGGACATGGACAGTATAATAGGTGAGGAATTAGCTACAAAAAGTGCAAAGCAGAGCTGAGGTGAGGCTGGAAAGGGGATGTCGATGGCAGCCACTGAGCACACCCAATGAATAAGCCATATCCAGCTCTGCACTTTATCACCAGATAGTTTCCTTGGAAGATGATGATGGAAATCTATCATGTCTTTTATATTTTATATGCATTTTTTTGTTGTGGAAATCAAAGATATAACACAGTAACAAGAAAAGCAATCTTTGCAAAGTGGGGTTTTAATAGTTTTACAGAATGGGTTCTTGGTTTCAAGCCCACAGCAGCAATTTTGTGGACTAAGTTTTAGTGCCCAACACCTCTGACAACCAAGGCCTTTCCTCATGAGAAATGAGACTTATCTGGGAAAACTGCATCATTTGGGCCTTTCCAGGGGGATATACTTGCAGGATTTTCAGACTATCCCTAATGGTTTTATTGTTGCTCTTTTCAGCAGACCTGGGGAGCAAATTGTAAATAAGTTCTCTTGATGTAATGAATAGTCATTAGCTGATGTTGCCATAAACACATCAGAGGGTGTTCCTTGAATGAATGTTTCTTGCTAGAAAAAACACGCAGCTCACCCTCCTCAATTTAGCACACAGAATGTGCAAGGAAAGAAAATGAGTTCCAATAATCTACTTATCCAACCAGAAATAGATAGAGAGCCACCGCAAAGCACCCAGAAAATTAATGTTTTCTCTAAATGAACATTTTCAAAGTATTTTTAGGGGAGTTTTTGTTTGGTTGGCTTCTGTTTGGTGCTTGGTTTGTTGAGTTGTGGATTTGGGGGTTTTTTAGATACGTGAAGAGTTTTAAATTTTGATTAGACAGATTCCTTTCCTACTGCAACAAAGATTAAATGAGGTTTATCTGAAAGTGTTACTGTTCAGTTCAATGACAGTTTTCCCACACTTTTTAACTGCACAGGATCAGCACCTTTTAGTGTAATGGATTTTTCTGAGAAAGGCATGAAGTACTGCTAATCTGACCTGAATGCTTGGTGTTCCTGGATTAGACTCATAATCTGACACAAACCAATTAACCTGGTTTTACTCTGGGCTCATAAAATACGAATAATGCTGAAGTATTTGAATAATA
Source organism: Chloroceryle aenea (assembly GCA_013399075.1). Taxonomy (NCBI): domain Eukaryota; kingdom Metazoa; phylum Chordata; class Aves; order Coraciiformes; family Cerylidae; genus Chloroceryle; species Chloroceryle aenea. Next base: position 316,046 of record VWZY01003960.1, on the reverse strand, counting down.
GATGTGACTTCTAGCACTGTGAAATACAGGGAAATTATTTTCATTGGGGTAAAAAAAAAAATTAAAAAAAAAAAATCCTCAAGGTTGCAAGCAGCATTCTGGGCCTTTGCTGTGTCCTGCATGGTTTTTGTATCACTAACAGTACAAACATTGATTAATGAGTTCAGTGAAGATGTGACAAAGCTGCTGCTGCCGCCTCATGTTTGTTTTCTCTTTTCATGACACATTGAGCAAGATATGGAATCTTGTCCAAAAGATTGTAAGTGATAAAACATTACAGTCATGAGAGAAATATACTGTAAATGGCATCTTTTAGTTGTGATTTCTGCCTTCCATCAGCAAGAAATGATTGAATCTAGTAAATGAGAGGAGGCTGCTGAGCCAGTTAGGGTATTATTGAAATGGATGTTGACATAGACTGCTGCCTAAGCAATCAAAGATTTCAGCAGGGATAGGACACAGTGTATATATTCTGTCTATATAGCATTTCAAGCACCTTGAGAGTCTTTTTTCCCTGTGGCTTCTGACTGTGAGCATTTTCCTCTGTGTTTGCAATGGCTGGAATTGGTATGATTTAACTTTATTCCTATCTTGAAAAAAACAAAAAAAAATCATATGACACCCCAGAATAAGAACAGAAAATATTCTCATAGCCAAGTTGAGCTTTGTGGAAACAGAAATAATATGAAAGCTTGTGTGTGAGAAAAAAAGAGGAACCAGAAGAAAAGGAGCTGTTGAGAGGAGAAGTATCTCATGCTGTAGTTAGAGCGGCATGGTACTGTGTACCTGTAAAGAAAAGGAACTGTGACTTGCTAATTAAGGAAAAAGTGCTGCAATCCTTTAATCACAGTGACCTTCCTCGCCTTATGTATGGTCTTCTGGCTTATAACACGGCTGCTCACACAGTAGGATACTATTTATTTTGAGTAGCGGCTTCAAAGCACAGCCTTAAAACAATGGCAGGTGAATCGTGAGGGGTTTGCAGTATGCAGAGAAATCCTCGAGAGTGCTTTTAAAAAAATCCCAAAGGGCAGAAAGCCAGTCAGGCCCACTGAAGTGCCACCTTGGTCGTGCAGATGATGTTAGCGTTTCTCTCTCCCAAATGTTCATACCAGCTGTTCGAGATCTAAAGGGTTTTGTGACAAATCCCGTAGCTGCCTCTGCTGAGATCACTGGGCTAAACTTTCTCTTATACCAAGGCTCAGCATCTGGCTCCTGTGTTCTACGACCCCTCTCTCTCTCTGTTAATACTTTTTCCCACTGTTGCCATCTCTAATGTGTAACTCAAAGAGTGAGCTGACTCTGTCAGCAGAAGCAATGTCACGCCAGTGCCACAGGCTGCAAAACACTTGGTGAAAGGAGCGGTCCAGGACAGAATTTGACTGGTTGTGATGCGCATCAAGCAGCGCTGCCATCTGCATTTTATATTGGTGCTCCCTTCACGGGCTGACCTGGAAAACTGGTTTAACTTCTTGTAGTCAAAGCGAATTAGGAATGCTTTTTAATGGTCTCGGTGTTTTTATGCTTTTTCTGTGCTCAGTACAGTGAAGAAAAGGTAAATGACAGGTTTCTTTTCGGTTTCTGTAAGCGGTACTAACATTTCAAAAAGAATGCAGCTGGAAATATTGCATGGCAAAATCCTGGCTCAAAAAGAAAATTTATGTCATATGGATTCATGAAGCGTTCTCTTAATTGCTATCAGAGCCATGATATATAAAGTCTCAAAAGCATCTGGAAATGTGGAGACTTTATCAACAGGAAAAGGTTTAAAAATAACATATAAAATAAACACAGCTTTTTATTCATCTCCGGTGATTTTTCTAGGAGGATTAAGATCTCTCTTACATCAGCAAGTGAGCAGCTCGTGAGGTGTATTGTTAGCGAGTTACTGCTGCTGCAGAAGCTTTTTTTTTTTGGCAAATCTGTTTTTATCATGATCTCGGTGTAATCATATTTTGCTGATTGGTGGCTCATGCAGAGGTTTCTTCTTTATTACCTTTCTGTCAGCTCTATGCTCTTTTAGCAGCCTGTGAATGGAAATTTACTCTGGAGAACTTTGGCTTCTTTCTCCCAGCTTTGCTCTCAGCAGGTGGTTTTTGGAGCAGCATTGCTGGGCTGGGCTACATGTCTGTAAGAAGAGATGTGAGGCCTCTGAAGGATTACGGGTAGGCCTGTGATCTGAACAGCAGCGTTATACAGGAAAGATTTCACGGAGAGCTTTCTTTGCGAACAAGTAGAATTGTAAAACCATATTAATTTCAATGGAACTCCTCTTTCAAAATCCCTAAGCAAAGAGCAAATGGATTTGGAACTAGCAAATGTGCTTCTTCCCCAGTTCTTACCATCTCTCCGTTGCTCACATAGGAGCACTGGTGCAGCTGGCAGCACCCAGGAGAAGGTCACATCTTAGAAATGTTTCTAAGCAGCACCCCAGTCCTGCCATTCCTCTTTTAAGCTCCTGCCAAGGAAAGTGTGAGGTGACACATCATCACCTCCCACTGTGGCAGGCTCTTATCGATCCCCCCAGTGATTCCATCCATCATTTATATCCCGTGAAAAATAGGAAAAGCTTCTTTCCGAGCCACTCAAAAATTATATTTTGTGAACACAAAACCTGACAGAGTGTATTACAATCTGCAATTGTTTTTTTTATAATTAGCTATCTAATTGCATGTCCAAGCCTGGTTGATACATTTGCATTTGTAAGTAATTAGGATTTATTTGAAAGCATGCTGGTTTAATGTTATGTCTCCACTTTCTACAAATGAAATTACAGATAAATTTAATTTGATGTAATTAGGTTAAAACAAAACCAAACCAAACAGCAATCAAAAGCAAACAAACAACAAACAAACAAACAGGACCACAACAAAAACGGAAAACCCCCACAACAGCAAAAACATAAATGACAGTGAACATATTGATCAATCCCAGCTCACCCAGTACTGGAGCTTTCATTGTGGAAGAGTCTGCCTTGAATTCTGTAGAGCTTGCCCGAATAAGATCTCAGTAACTGGAAGCATATTGTGGACCCGTTACAAATGCAACCACATTTGTAATAAACTTGCAGAACTAAGTACCAATTACAAGTGTGTACCTGCCTAATAATTTGTTAAACCCAATTTATGTCCCACAATATCTGCTTTTTTGTCTAAATGCCAACTATCTCATTTGTCTTCCTTCTAGCCTGTATGCTCCACAAAGATTAGACAGAATAACAAATGATATCATTATCCTTCTAAATGAATATAAGGGGGAGAAAATAAAATTAAGAGTGAGGCAGGAAATTGTTAATATGTTTATAGAATTATTGTTATTGCATTAGTGAAAATTGGTTTTCATCTGCTTCTGGTTTTCCTTTTGATTGCAGCAGTCATTTGAGTGAAGCAGGATCAAGACACTGCTGGTTTCTGAAGTTGTTTCTATGCACTTGCAGGCAGGTAGATACTACATTCATGAGCAGGAGGGTGAAGAGAAGTGTATTGTTGCAAGGGAAATATATTCTCAAAGTTAAGTTGTGGTTTACCATTTCAGATGATCTGTTTAAAGATCCATCTGTAGAAGTTACTGAGAAGAATATGTATTATTTGGGTTTGTTTCTGATATTGTTTTGTTCCTTTTCTCTGGGGAGAAAGGCTTTGTGTCAGAAAAGTCACTGATGCTCTTCATAACTAGTTTCCTTCAGATGCTTCTTTATACCCTGGACCCATGATTTTCATAGTGTGCTAGGAAAAAAAAAAAAAAGGAATACTCTGAAGTGCCAGAGCTGCTGTAGTCTGGTCTGGGGGTCCAGAGCACAAAGAATGAGAGCAGGAAATGATGAGCAGCTCCTCCCCTAAGGCACTGGAGTGGTGGATGCTCCACAACCTGTTTAGGTTGACGCTTTCAGCTCTCAGAAGTAAGTCTTTTTCACAAAAAGTGAAGCACGTCTACAAAGCAATTACTTTGGAGAAACATTTTCTTGCTAGAAAACTACTTCCTATTTGAGTCCACCCCCAAGTACAAATACTCCCTGACTGCATTCATGATCTGAAGGTGAAAGCCTCTGAGGTGGCAGCAGACCGTCTCACTTGGTTAAGCTACAGTTTCTGGGAGGCCACGGATACATTTATGTACTCATCACAGCTGTGTCCATACGGGGGAGTATTTTTGCCACGAGTCTGGAAAACCTTTCTTCATCTGTAGCAAGGTGCCATAACCGTTCTGCCACTGTTTCTCCTCAGCTTCCACCAGCTACTTAATTTGTAGTGTAGAAATATTCCCATTCGTTTTAATGTGATGCTGTACATGTTGTTAGACCTTATGGGATGCTTAAAATGTATGGCTTTTTTTTTTCCTCTCTCCACTGTGGGCACCATCAGCCAGGAAGTAGCCTGTTGATGAAATAACATTGCCCACCGGCGCTGAAGAAAGAGGCAGATAGTGTAAGTGGTTTATGTCATTGTGGCAGCTTTCAAAGCAGCTGATTCCAACAATTTAGTTCAGGAGGAAAAAGCATTAGTGTGTGCCTGAAGGAATTTTATGCTGCAAAACCTACATATAAGTTCATATTAGAAAAGATTACGTACGTTGAACAAAAAGGCTGAAGATCTCAAGGGGTTTCATTGTCAATACCGAAGCTCGGAGAGCAGGTACAGTGATTGCAATATTGCATTTGCCACATTGTAATTACAGCATTCAGAAGCCCTCTACTAAAGAACATAAAAATGGCAAGAAATGTTTAAAAGAAACGAGCTTTATTTTGTTTGCAAAGCTGTCAAAAGTTAAGAAATGACATCTTTAGGATGAATCCAGCTGCCTTTGTGTCACTCATGCTCTGGCTTGCCACGGCATCTGCATATGGAGAGGAGAACTGATGGAAGGTTGTGTGGGCCATTTATTTCATGCATTTCTTAACTTCTTAGTAATGGCAGCCTTTCTGGTGTTCCTTTGTGTAGATCTTTAAATGTAGCTACATGGAGTTTTAAAAGAAGAAACTTGTGATGGGGCATTCACTTGATGCCTTTTGTTACCCATCAGGGCCCTCTGTGCAGTTCTGTAAGAGAAGAGCTGGTGACAAAAGGTGCTGTTAGTCTGGATGTGACACAGCACCCAAGAGAACCTCTCAGGGATATTTTCTGGTAGACAAGTGTGGTGAGATGCCGTGGTGTCTTCTCCACCAGGCACTCTGCAGGAGAACCTGCCTGGCACTCTAACCTGTACCTTTTTGTTGCCCCCTGATTACTTCTGGCCTGTTGGTTTTCCCACTGCCTATTCAAGCCAACTCTTGAAAAGCCTACTCTTTGGTTGTGAGGCTCCCAGCTCACTTCACGGTGTTATATCCAGCCTCAATCCTAGCGTTGCTCCCCAGCCTCATAGAGTCATTTCGACTGGAAGAGCCCTTTAAGATCAAGTCCAACAGTTAACCTAGCACTGCAATGTTTGTAGCTGCCTTCTTCACCCAGTTCTTTTGTGATAGCAGTCTGTCTCACCTCTTTTTCTCCTCTCCCAGCTGACATTTACCCATGGAGAGTTTACCCGTTTACATGGAGCAAGGTCAACCCCACTCCTCAGACCCGCTGTTCTGACAGATCCGCCTCCTCCACTCCTCTTTCACGAGCTCATTTTCCACATGCCACTCAAGTTTCTCATCAGCAGCTTTCTTTTAGCGCTGTTTAATATGAGGCAAGCAGTTATTTTAGAGTGACTTACATGCTGGTGACTGAGCAAAGTAGAAACATGAAGCCCAGTGGTGTTTGGATGGGTCAGTGTGTTCCCACTGCAGTCTGTCCTGTTTGATCTGGATTTATAAATATCAGAGCCGTTAATGCTCTCTACTGCCCGTGTCCAAATGTAACGTTGTAGAGTAAATGTGAATGGGGCTGTAATGTGTCATATGAATAATTTGCTTAGAGCTAAGCGATCATTCTGCTGTGTGCGTTAGTTTAATTGGCAGCATCTTGGTGTATCCAAACTTGGATTTCAACAAATGGAGTGGGATTAAAACAAAAAAAGAAGAGTAATTTTTAAAAATGGAGTACTTTATGTGTTTATAGTTGCATCTGGTCTGTGATTGCTGAGGTTAACAGCGACTCCTTTTATTTTTGCTGATTTTTTCAATCATAAAATAATGCCCTGTTCCAAGCAGAGGATTTCTGGAAAATACTGGAACAGATGAACAATATTAGCAAGGTACTAACTAAACATAATAGAGGAGGTATGCATTTCAATGTATTCAATCTTGTGGGATTATGGAGTTAGCATAGCATTAAAATTGGTGCTTATTATTAAGCTATCAGCTACAGAAAGTGATTACATGTAATATTATCATTTATTTGATTTCTAATTTGGCTTCAGACAAACTCTATTACCCAAATATTCATCTAACTATAAAAATTGGACAGTCAGTGTGTGCCTGCTGCTCACTAGGACTGACTGAATCCTGACTGGCGATAGAAAATGTTTGCATAGTTTGCAGTTGGTAAGTAGGCAGAAAGAATAAGGGATTCTCTTCAGAAGCCTTGACATTTTCAAGCTCCTTTAAACAGCACACATAGGGTAATAATGATATTTTAATTAGAAAAAAATACAGCTCCATCCCACTGCTAGAAGGGACCACTTAATAATATAAAAAGCAAGACTGCATTCTGTGTAATCATTACTTACAAGCACTGGCCTGAACAAAGGATTTCTTTCATTGGTCTTCATAGCTCTACGTTGTGGCCAGGGAGGCTGTCACCCCACAAATCCCCTTTATTGGGAACCTGCCATAACCACCAACTCAGAGACTGAAAATGCATAGATTTGGTGCACTTCTGTGAGCACACGTTATTCTCCTCTTCTTTTTCATCTGAAATATATAAATGACATGGTACAAATAAAAAACCTGTTCTTTACCAGGATAAAAAACAAGAGCCTGCCATGTCAGATATTTGTTACGTCTTGCAAGATCAGCATAAGGTTTAATTATGATTTATAGTTAGTATTTGCTTTGATGCTTGGAAAACGCACAGGGAAATGTGGATGAAATGACTGTTCCTTTTTTTTTTAAATAAGAATTTGAACACTCACTAATGTGCTTCATATTTCTAGGCATATTCATTTTGGGTATAACTGTCATAGTATTTAGGAAAACTGCTAGAAAACTAGTAGAAGTAGCCTCTAGCACTCAGTGATAATGGTTGAAGTTTGGGTACAAAGGGTCTGGCTGACACAAGTAGCTCACATCTTAAATAACAGATTCCAGGGCAGTGCTGTGCTCAGAAGTTCCTTAGCTTTAGTAGCCAGCTGACGAGGCCAAATCATGGGGAAGGCTGAGCCAGGTTCCTGCCACTCATTTTGATGCCATGCTTCAGCCCCTTGAGCTGCAGCTGAGGATGTGGACCTGTTGGCCACATGGCAGGAGGACTCCCTGGGGTAGTAACGCAGGGCCAGGATTTGGGAACTAGCTTGGTTCAGTAGGCAGGGAATTTACACTCAGTACTTTGAGTTTGCATCACTCATGTGCAGGGCAACAACATATGGTTATTCCCAGCTCTGGAATAAGCATTAGCTAGAGAGCTAATGAGATGCAATTGTTATCTTCATCCATTAGTTCCAAAAATATTAAATAGTTCTTCTGTGACTGAATAAACTGTTCTCAAGTTGGCTAAATAATGATTGCAGGAGTCTCAGTAATCCTGCAAGGGAAAATAACAGTTGTCAGTTCTGTCCTGTACATGCATGTAAATGTATGTCAGTCTTTACTATCACCATAGATGCTTGTGCACGACTCCGTCTGTTATTTTGGCTAGAAAAATATTCAACAAGACACTCTCACCCTCCAAAGTAATGGCCATTCTGTTGAGAATAAGTGTGTACGTGCAGAGAGGGCCGCTTTGTCTGGAGAGGGCAGAGGAGGTGGCAATCTGGGGAGAGCATGGCCCAGAATGACAGCTTACGGGTAGTGTGATGTGACGCAAATGTCAGACATCCAGAAAGTATATTTTTGTTTTGAAAATCGTGCAACTGATGGCAGTTTGAGACTCTGTTTTTCTCCTTTGGTTGAATATGATGAAAAGGATACATTTCGGTTTTCTGTTGTTAATTTAGTATCCATGGATAATTCATAACTCACAAATCTCACACACTATTTATATTTTTTTGAAGGCTGATACAATCCCATTTCCCAGTTGTAATACAATCAGGGCACCAGTTCAGAAGCTGCTGCCATATCCTCTTAATTAATGTACAGTTTAGAACCTGGGTGAGAATAATGGATTAGATGAACACTGATGCAGTCAAGAGAGATGCCAAACATCTATCTAGCAATGAAACTCAGAAGGAAGAAAAAAAATCAACTTCAGCTGCATTTTTGTATATTTTCTTGGATGCGTTAGTTTTTATCTCATGAAGCAAAGTGTGTGTGTTGGGGGGGTGGG
>VWZY01003960.1:237091-307414 GCA_013399075.1 Chloroceryle aenea | reverse complement strand
ATCTTTTTTCCATCACTGCCTCAGCGTAATAACAACACTTCTCATGTAGGTCAAGAGACCATCATTTTGTTGGTCTCTCTACCCTAGCTTCAGAAGTATCTAAGTGTTAGCTTATTTGAGTCTCAGTGGGGCTTTCTTTCTGATTTTTTTTTTTTTTTTTTTTTTTTTATTTTTTTTNTTATTATTATTTTTATTATTTGGGTGCAGAGAGGGTGAATGAAAGGTCTTGTTAAATATAAATTGGAGCATACAAAGAGAAAAAGATACGTATTCTAAAAAAGATCTGAGTGGTGCTCTGTGTGATAGCTATGTTAAGCATCAGTAGATAACATGGCACTTTTCACAGTAGCAATCTCTGATCTTTTTGCTTCTTTCCCCCTACCCTTTCTCCCTGTGATTACACTTCACTCCCTCTCTGGTGTCTTCCACACCTCTTACCCTTTACTGACCTGTGTGATATTGAAAGTAACACTTAGCATCTAAAATGCCCTCGTATCAAGGATCAGTCATCCTAATGCAGAGCAGTTCCTTCAGGTTCACTGAGAGCAGAGCTGGCTCTCAGGCTCTTCTAGGAAATTGCTTCCCCACTGCGAAAACAGTGGGGTAGTGGTCCTTCATGGAGTGAAAACAGAAATGTCCAGGATAGAGAGGCTGGTGGTAGAGACAAGGCTCTGCCTGATCCCTCTAGGTCTCATTCCATCTCGACATCTTTTCCTGTCAATATTTAAAATAATCTGTATATGTTTGTGGGAACCAGTAGCCTTGAAATTTAACTCAGTCGTCCTTGGTGAAGATTCAGTAAGGTCAGAAGGAATTGTGGTTGGCTCCCCAAAGGGGGTGTGTGTTGAAGGCTTTGGTCTTTAGGCAGTGCTGAACTAGTACATCCGTTTCATCTGCCTAAGGCTTGAGACAGAGTGGTTTTTTTTAGAAGGAAGAATACTGTGATATTTTGTGAAATGTCAAGTGATTATTTTGTAAACTTCCCAGCAAAAATTGAATATCAGTGGCTTAGTTGAACTAAAGCGTGAGAGAATCTAGTATTTGCCATAAATAAGAGAAAAGCCTAAATAACTCTGTGGGCCCAGATCGTCGCAGAGGCACGTCGCAAAGCTTTCCTGCGAGCAGCACTGCTCTAAAAAGGAAGCTTGAAGTCACCCCTCCATCCATCTTTGTTCAATGCACAAGCTTGGGTAATGATGTTCAATAAATTAAACAGTCCCATGTATATGAGAATGTTAAAATCAAGATCATGTTAATATGTTCTGCAGTGCAAGTGGGAAATTCGAGTTTGCTGGTTAACTCCACATGTGGGGCACATTTACCTGTTGCAATCTGTGAAGAAGTGATAGTTGAAAGGAGAGTAAGTTTGAATATAATTACACTCATGTCAGATTACTTGTGTAAAAATTATAGGATTCTTGCCTTTGCTATGCCTTCAGTCAGGGTATCAGATTTATTTTTTTTTTTCCTCTTGTAGAAAAAAGCAGGTTTTTCCCTGAGGTAGGCAAGGCCAAAATATTGGTTATTCTAAAATGAGAATCTGAAAATGTTCATGTCTCAGCAGATATGACTAAGCCATTAAAATTACTGCTTGGATAGAGAATTTGGCCTAAAGGAAAAGTACAGTGTCTGTAGCTGGTCCTTCAGCAAGTGACCAGACACCTTGGTTTTTGGACTGCTAGAGCATAATTTCTGTCCCTGCCACCCTGCAGAGCAGCAGTTCAACTCTCCTGGCTCCTGCCTGCCCTTCTCCTCACTCCAGCTCTGGGGAAAAGGAGAATTGGCAACAATGGAAATTAAAATTAGCCTTTCCAAACCCAAATCAATTTTACTGTGAGGCTGCGTCAGGGTGAAAGTGACTCGGGAGTAAGGAAGCAGTCAGGGTGGGTGGGAGAGCACAGGCTTCCTTATTTTAGCTGTGCAGCTCCATGTGGTATTAGAAATTTGCTCTCTCTCCTATAGTCTCAGATTCACAACGGTGGAGCAAGCTACTGCAATTTCAGCATTTAGCATAATCAGGGATGAATGTCCCTACATGTGCACATCTACACGTGTTTGCACATGTTGGTTCTTCAGTTTGAATACACCAAAATGTGAATTCTCAGATCAAAAATGATCAGTTCATTTAATCCGAAACACAACCCTTCTGAAATATCAAAAACGTTTTGTATCTTACACATCTGATTATACATGCTATCAAAGTCATTATCAAAGCAGTGCATGTATGCTTATAAGTGAAGATATGAAAATGTTTTATTTGTATGTATATATTAAAAAATATATTCATATTGCATATGTCTTTATATTGGCATTTGCTGTAAATAGTGGATCAGATGCAGGGAGGTCAGCTACCCTGCAATAATTTGCAACTGATTTCAATTTGATTGTGCCGTATGAGAAAAGCTCGTTCTTTTCCTTACAGCTGCTGCTTGCCCTCTTTCCTATTGACTCATCTCTCATACCTTGAAACACGCTGCTGATAAAGACAAATGAGCAAATAAAATACTCCGTAAAATGTTCTACAGGAGACTTGTCGCTCAGTGTAATGACTTTTTGACCAGTATAGACACTCTTCAAGGGCTAGTGCTTGACATGCCTATCTCTGTCTGTGTAAATTTTAATGTAGTGGATTTAATTTGTATTGTTAAGTGGCAAGAATGTGTGTTATTGGAGTAATTACTGTAAAGCTAAATTATTGATTTTCCTGACATAGCGTGCTTGACATTTTCCCAGATATAATGAAGGAAAAGATGCACATTAACAGGATGAATATGGAACAAACACGCTTTTTCAATAGAGACTTAATTCATTTTAATAGATATACAGTAATTACATAGGAAGTAAGACTGTTTTCTTCATTGTGACATTAATGATTCAGATGAAGTGACAGAGGGGTAATGTATAGGTATATTATGACTGTGTTTAAAACACCAGGGTTGGCTTATGAGAGTCTGGAGGGCACCAGCATTGCCTTTAAAGATGGATAAAACCTTCAGATTTCCTCCTCCTTTTTCTCTACTACTAAACAGAGTTTGATAATAACACTTATTTACTTGCACACACCCCCACCCCCACCATCCCTCTCATCTTTTAATAATTTTCCCATTTGAATTACCTGGGAAAAAAAGGAATTTACTTTGCTCTTAGTTGAAGAGCGTGGGGCCAGGGGAATGTGGCTGATGCGATGCAGCCCTGTCCGAAGCAGCTGGCAGCCTTCCGCCCTTCTTGCTTTCATCTTGGTGAGCAAGACCCCCACGCTCTAAAACACACCCTCTGCAATTTACTTTGCTTCAAAAGCTGGAGTCTTGAGGCAGCCCACCCTGCTGGGGTTCGGATGCGTGATTTCAGTGATCCACAGGTGTCTTATCCTTTGTGGGCTGGTGAGCTCTCCCTTTCACACAGGCACCTGTACTGCAGCTGAGTAATTCAGCCATGGCTCTCCTGGACGAGATAAAAAATAGCTGCCCTTTATCTCAGGAGAGCAGCAGTGCATCAAACCCAGAAGCAAACCCAGAATAAAGTCATTCCTGTGCTGGAGAATCCTCTCTGTATGTCAATGTCCTGGGACTATTAACTGAAGCCACCACTCAGGAGAACTTGAATTGCTTCAGATGCCACTTTTTTCCTCGGTTTTTAATACGCATTTGTTACTTTCCATTTCTCAATGTGCAGTTACACTCAAGCTGATTTTCTTAACTCAGGCCCAGCCCACAAAGCCCGCAGTTGCAGCACAACATGGATCAGCTTTTCAGACTCCAGCACGGGGAAGGAGCTGAGCTGCCACAGCCCTGCGTGCCTTGCTGCAGTCTCAGCATCCCCCCACACCCAGCCATGGGAGCTTGTCACACGGGTGCCAGCATGATCCCAGATTCACATAATCCACTTAAAAGCTGCAGGAGTGTGTTGTTATGGGGAAGCGTTGTACTTGCTTTGAAGCAGATTTTAGTCGCATGATAGACCATAGATAAGAGCACAGAAGGATGCTCTGTCAGTTAAGGTTTATCTAGGATTTGAGAATTTTTAAACTATTAGGATGTATTCATGTCCAGGGAGAGTAAAGATGCATGTAACTGTGGCTTCATCTATGGCTGATGTAAAAGGCAAACACAGGTGCCTACAGGGAAAAACAAACAGAGAGCAGTAGCAAGGAGACATTACTTCTATAAACTTTTGATTATTGCCTGGTTCTAAAATACAAGTCCCTCCAAGCAACTGGGGCTATGGGGCTTTCTCGTTTGCTGAAGAGCACCTATGTCACGTATGTTTTGCCATAGCAACGCTAGGCTTTGAAAGAGTTTGGATTTTGTGTTTGGAAGCTGTCGGTAGTCTGGGTTATTTCCCCAGAGTCGGTGAGTTCTAGGAGCTGAAGCGATGTTGCTGAATGAACATCGTGCCATATAGTAACAAGCCTGTTTGACAAGTACACCTGAAGTTTCCGTTGAGTCTGTTCCTTGCTTGAATTTTACAGCTATGAAAAGCAAATGGGATGCACAGAGGTGAGAAATAAAATGCTGGAGCTTGGGTGGTATTTCTGATTTGTTGCCTTCTGCATGTCAGGTCAGTGTCACAGCATGTGCACAGAGCTCCTTGTGGGGACAGGCCATGTTCTCTGCAGCCAGATGGGGAGCTGGCAGTGGGTTGCGGTCTCCTTTTGTATACACAACGAACAGTTTCTGCTGGTGTTCCAAACTGCATAGTTTAACATTAGGAAACAGGTAACAAGTAACATTTGACATGGAAGTGAAAGGGAAGGTTTGCTGGCATCTTCAAAGGTTTAAGCCCTGACTGATAGTGAAAACTGCTATTATTATACGGTACATGGTATAAAGAAATAAAAGGCCAGATTGTAGCTAGGCCAGATTTTCTTTTTTATAGCCAGCTACCCAGATTGTACCTCTTCCCAAGGGAAAGAGCAGGCTGCGCACAGCTGCCGTACTGTTTGTAGCTGGTTTTGTAGCCAGTGCTCTGCAGGGAATACCCTGCTGAAAGTCTCTGCTTTGGACAGGGATTTCACCTTTCAGACCAAAGGGAAAAGCCATTTGGCCCACACAGGCTCCTGCGACAGAGGTTTTCCATGCCTGACAGCTGAGACAGCACAATTTTCCCTCCTGTCTTGTCTTGTGATGGATCAGTTCCCTGGCACCATTCACTGTGCTCAGCACCTGGGCTCACCATGGAGGGCAGTGCAGGGCGCTGGGAGGCAGAGGGCAAGAGGCTTCTGAAGCCCTGCCACTGAAGGCGGGAAACGGCCTTTCTTCAGGGCAGGCATTTGGGAGCTCTCTCGCATGTGTCCCTGAGTACTTTGAGTGCCACAGGCAGCCAGGCCCAGAGCTGCAACTCTGCTTCCAGGCTGCCTGGAGGTGGCCTGCAGCCGTCTTGTGGACACACAAGTGCAGAGGTCATTGTGGTGGCTGAGTGGGAAGAGTAGTGGAAATGGGGGTTCTGTTACTTCTGCCCTCAGCTTTCCATGGTGATGTTCAGGCTCTTGTTGTTTCCCAGATTAGTGGTAAGTGGCATTAAATCTATTTCTTTTCCTCGGGAAAACTTAAAGGGAAATATATTCTGGCTCATTTAATGCACGCTCATATAATTTTATGGTACTTTGTGTTAGGTTTGCCTTGCAAAGTGCTAAACTCTAATAGCATGGCTCTGCAGAATTCTCTGTATTGGTCAAGCCTGGTCTTCGAGCTCTCACACCTGTTTCTGCAAGTCCCATACATGACCAAACCAATGAACAACTCTGGGAAGACACAAAGTCAAATAGTCTGCCGCCTTCTGTAAGACTGATGCTAGCGGCACGTCTGTCTGGTGGATAGCAGAGATTAGAAACGATGAGGATGGGGACTCTCCAGGCGCCATTTTATGTGTGCTGCAAGTCAGGGGCCTGGCTTGTCAATGGGCGAACAGTAACACCCTGGGTATCATGTGCACACAGTTATATATATAACTTTTATTTGTACTATTCGTTTTATTTTTTGCTAGTCATAAATATTTTTAAATCATTACACTGGAGATTTCATATTGTACTAATGATGTGATGATGTCATTCTGCATGCAGTAGTGACACTATCAGAACAGCATCTACAATTGCTAATTATATTATGATTTGTTCTCCAACCTATATGATTTAATAAAAATTGCGGAAATGTAATGTCAATTTGTAAACAAGAAATCCTTAGGTGCTACAAAACTCCCTAGAGTTGTACCCACAAAGGCCTGCTGAGAATAAGGGATGAATATATTACAGTCCAATGGATTCATGTGCAGCCTGTGGCTGTTGGTCTATTTAGGGGACGGTAGATACCACTTAATTTCCTCTAATTTCAGTGCAACCTAAATTAAAAAAAAATATACAAATTAAAAAAAAAAAGTATGTTCATGAAGAACATAAATGCTTTGGATAAACATCTCATTGGTGTAATATTAATTTTTGCAAGTAGAGAAAACAGTAAAGTTTACAATTGAAAAAAAAGGGACAGGTAGTGTAATAATAGTGGCACCTGTTTTGGATATATTTGGGAAATACTAGGAAAAGCCAAGTGTCTTACTCTTTGAGAATCTCTATCTGCAGTACTCAAAAGAATAAATTAGGAATCTAAATGTATATCTCTTATTTCTTGCCACCTGTTTGAATGTCATTTTTTTAAACATTCCTTCTTTGACTAGGAGACAATCTCATCACCCCGCCTAAATTCCACAGTAGTACTCAAGATAGGACACTTCGGTGGAAAAGCAATTC
This sequence comes from Chloroceryle aenea, assembly GCA_013399075.1. Classification (NCBI taxonomy): domain Eukaryota; kingdom Metazoa; phylum Chordata; class Aves; order Coraciiformes; family Cerylidae; genus Chloroceryle; species Chloroceryle aenea. Next base: position 300,675 of record VWZY01003960.1, on the reverse strand, counting down.
CACATTTTTTAGGAGGAAGATGTGAACGGATTGCAAAAGTTTCTCCTGTTTTGAAAGTTGCTAATAATTTGAGAGCTAATCTTTGCTTTTAAAATGAATGACCCTCACTGGCTTCATTAATGTTTTCTAGAAAAGAAGCAGAGTTTGTAAGGCTGTATGTTTGCATGATATATACTGTGAACTGAACTTTGGCTGTAGTGCCTGTAAATTATTAACAAGTGACAGAACATATATAGAAACCATCTTCTGTAAGTTAGTATCTTCAAATTGTTTTCAGTCCTCCCTTACCTTTTCCTTGACCTTAGTGCCAGTGATTTAACAGGGATATAGGGCCAAATTCTCTCAGTTTGGTTTCCACATTAACAAGAGGGTTGTTTTAAAAGGATTCTGATTTAGGCTAGGGAAGATAAAATGTTAGTTTGGGGGTTGATGGGTACCTATTGCATTACTGCCATGATTTCCATAGGCAAGCTTCTTGATTATTTTTCAGTTAGGATAGAGACTGTTATCGTCCTATTGGTTAATGTATTTATAGCACAATGGATATGTATGACAGAGGAGGGAAAGATGATATTTAAATTAAAAAATTTTTGATTTCTGATCCTATTTTTGTTGCTAAGTTTTTGGCCTCTGATGTACATAAATTGTCAATGGGAAACATTTGAGCTTTGAAGGTTGAGGCTGGGTCTACTGGAATTGTACAGTCTATTTTCATATCGAAATCTCATCCACTTGCTCAATCTTAAAGATCTCAGACTTCCTTCCTTCCTTCCTTCCTTCCTGCAAGGAAATGTGTTTGAAATGATAAATAGTATTCTCTGAGGAGATGATTAATTTTTTTCCCCTCAAATGAGACTTGTGATGTTCTTTAAGCCCTATAATTTTCAAATTGCTCCCACAATTTATTCATTAGAAGTTCTGCTTGTTTTTTTGAACTTGGGTCACCAGACTGCACCAGTTTTCTGTGAAGTAATGTAAATGTTATTTAAAGAGAAAACAAAGATATTTGGATGGTTTGGTCTCTTCACTAGAAACCCTGGTGAAGAGACAGTGTAATTCACTTAAGAAACTCTGTAACAATAATCACTCTAATGAGCAATCAAATATGCATTCTTAAAGTCTCAAGCAGTTAAAAAAAAGCTGACATTTCAAGGGTGACATATCTCCTTTCTATTTTGACATTCCTCTGCATTAGTATACACTTGTTAAACTTGTGTGTCTAAATCCTGCTTGTCAGATATTCTGGAATCTACTTACGCTTTCACCCGGGGCTCAAGTTGCACCACTCTCAAACCACTTAACACATTTCAAGTACCTAATTGCCAACAAAGTCTTTCCTCCATCACAGAAAGTGCTGCTATTATAGCTCCCCAAAAGTACTTTTAGGCATGCAATGGACAATTAATAAACTTGAATGCTAATAATAATGAAATAGTGCTGCTAAAAGCAAGGTAGGACTGAAAAAGGGTCTTGCGTTATAATTCACTTAAAACACAGTCCACTTCTTGCAGAAGTCACCCTCACCACGGAGGAGAATGTTTTCAAACTTACTTTAGGATCTTACTTTTTTTCTCTTTTTGGATTTCTATCTGCCATTTTCATCCTTCTATAGGTTTACCCCGGAGATTATTTGTATTTGTCTTCATGGGATAAAAGGCAGTGCACCGCCTTTCAAAGTGCTGAATATGTTTCATGGGAAGAATTACAGCCTTAGCAGAGCTCTGCCTCTCTTCCCTCACAGCCGGGATGTGGTTTCCAGCTAGCACATGCACACACAAACTTGACAGTCACTTCAGCACAAAGTATTAACAACTCTCAACATAATGACAGCAGAGAGTGTTCATCTAGAGCAAGATCAAGCTGTTTGGACTGAATTCTGAAGACACTTAATTCTGTAATTAAGCATTTGCTTACGGTCCAGCGACTTTAAAGACCCTCAGTGCTTAGCTCAGGAGTATGCTAAAGTGCTCCCCTGAACTGGAGCCAGAATTTGTACCCAAAACCCCTTGTTCCTCTTGCCCCTAGATCATATATGGAAATATCCTCGGATTGGCAGCATTTCACTGTTTTAATCGTATTGCCGAGCATGTTGGTTGAACATACATAGCGGTCATAAGGTTATGTACACCTAAAAGATGCTATCTCCTTTCCTTCAAGAAAAATAGTACTGCCTTTGAAATGTACAGTAACTTGATATTGATTTGAATGAGTGGTGTTTGACTTCCACAATGCTTCTCATCATGATGGGCAGATCAGTTAACCTCTTTAGGAGCTTACCAGTGGCAGCGATGATTAGGAGGAATATGCGTAACACGGCAATGAAAAGTTGTTTAAAACATTCGCTTAACACCTGAGATCACTGACCTTAAGATGTGCCTGCTAAAAATGGGATTATCTTTGCTTCCAATTTGTGCTTACAGATGGACTTCTAGTTTTGCATTTAGGATGTATCTTATTTGCACTACGGTTAGAGTGAAAACACCACATATGAAGGGACAAGATAGACAATCCTTTCTGTTATGCATAAATGCAGCATACATGGGGCCTAAACAGACACACTCCACTTAAGAAATGAGAGATTTATATGGATGACCTGATTCATTAATCGTTCAGAACGTTTGAATATATTTATCCCGGAGGGCCTAACTCAAGATTTAATGTTTTGTCTTATTTCATGTCATTATGTTTATTATATGTTGTGCATCTCTTTGGAACATAAATTGCTGTCAGGAAATTAATAACTTCCATTGAGACACGCCAGTGTGTGAATCCAGTCTTTCACCACTACAGACAGATTATTCTCATTGATGTTAAAAATTGATACGAAATGGAAATAAAGGTGCGGTAAATCTGATTAAGAATTTCTATAGGAAATCTGTGCTTATGCTACTAAAACACCAATATGTCTGTAAAAAGTGTCATAAAGCCAGCTTGGAAAATATATTTTGTGAGGACTGCTTGTGTGTTTAATTTAACACCTGCATAGCTCATATTTTTTTTTAATTCTTTCATCATTTTTTTCCTAAATAGTAACTGTGATATAAGCAACCTTTCTTAAGATCTCTCTGTAAACCATAATTAGTGGGGAAATTCTGAATTTCGTTTAATTCTTATGCTTAGCTTAAGTAAAATTTCCCTTTTATTTCCGTTGAATAGACACCAAGATATTTTAGGTATTCACCATACCAAAAGAGAAAGGAATTGAGCGTTGATGGTGCTTTTGGACTCTCTTGTCAAGTAAACAATGTTCCAGAGACCTTACTTAGCTTTAGCCTCTTTGGACCAGGTTTAAGATTATGGTTATTTTTTTTTTTAAAAAAAAGTTCTTTAGTTCAACTTTATTGAATTTCTGGGCCTTTTGGAAGAGTGAGGTGCTGCTCACCAAAATGGTGTGCATAATAATGACTTGCTAGTTCCCTTCTAAAGGTTTCATTTGAACTCCATCCCAGTGATGGAATGTTTTTAAAGTTCTTTACCTGTTTTTAAAGTTCTTTACTTGATTGATAGCTGGACCTACTGTGCACATGGACTGCTGAGGCTGCTTTTGATTACACAGAGATGTTGGCATCATCACTTTAGTCTCTTTGATAGAAATATGTTTTGAAAGTCTGGCTTGGGAAAAATTGAGTTGATGTAGCATAACCTGCTTTTATCATTCACAGAAGTAATTCAGATGTTATTATAAGGTAGTTATTTTTTTCATGCGGCACTAGTCCCAGTGGTGGCTGCTAAAAGTGGCCTGAAGAGCATGTGCAGTGATTCTTTGGGTCATTCTCTTCAGAGAGAAGGCAGAAGCTTCAGCCTGATCCTAACCCAACTTTCACCAAGTTCAGTTCAACTTCAGATCCAGAGGGTTGGAGTAGAATTTGGTTCTCCCCTTTGAACAAAGAAAAAAAGAATCTGATGGTTTTCAGTCTGGAAACAGCAATACTCTTGGGTGGGTTTGGTTTGTTTTTTTCCTTCAACTTAGAAGAGACCCCCCCGCTCCCTCCCCAAGCATGTCAAGCCCCATCTCAGCTTGGTTAGGTATTGTTAACAGATTGATGGCCTGTGGGATGGTCATTCTCCGAACAAGCCATGAGATGCAACCAGCTCTGGGCAGCAGGCAGCCTTCCAGAGCCACACCATCCTCAGTCTCCTACTGCTTCCCTTCTGGTAGGGATGAGCATGGAGTTTAATTCCCATTATTCTTCCTGCATTAACTTATCATTACATTTTGAAATACCAATGTTCTTGCCTGGGAGTGCGGCACTAAACTGAAGTCACATTTGCCGTTGGCAGTCACAGAAACCTCTTTACCAGTTAAAAAATATATAGTTAGTCCTATTGCTGTTTGGTGCAGTGACCCAGTGGTGGGAACAAGGCCGAAGTAGATGGGACTGTTGCTGTTTGAAGGTTAAGTGACAGCTTTCTCTGTGTTGTCTGTTGTTCTTACAGGCTTTTGTACAGAATAAAGGCTGTCTGCTGTAAGCGAGTAGAACAAATGCTGCTTGAATTTAATTCATTCTGAAAAGCATATATAATAAAACACATTTATTTACTTCATGCTGTGGAATGGGGTCTTTAAGTCTGTTTCTAATTTATTCCAAGCTAGAAATATGAGGTATACGCAGAAATCATGCATTAATAAAATCTCTTTATGTTCCCAGCTGGCATGGAAAATAACAGTTGTGTTTCACTGAGAATGACTTTGGGCCAACACTTTTGATGTGATTTTAGGTTTTATTTTCAGCCATGCAAGAACTCTCCTGTGATGCTTTCTTTTCAGTGTTTTATGAGTAGTTAGTGTTTTTGTGTGTCACTTAAGAATGAGTAAAGGAAAAAACCCCAAATTTCTGGGTTGTTTTGTTTTGTTGGTGTTATAAAAAGTATTTGAAAATCCATGTTTATCCAATGTTTATCAGTAGCAGAAGAGCTGGTAAAAATAAAAATACAACCAAAACAAAACTAAAAAAAAAACAAAAGCACACATTCACAAGTAGTTAGTTATTGGAGCAGATAATATTAGTGAATTATTTGGTTCTAACAGCAAAATTTACCAGTCAAAAGGTAGCTTTTCTTTCAGAGATCCTTACTTCCGTGATGAACATCATCCTTGTTTCTGTTCCCCTTCATTTACAACCCTTTCATCTCTCCTTAAGAATGTGCATCCTTCCACTGCTTTTTTTCCCCTCCATTTTTTCCACTGTGACATTTTCTGCTTTCTAGTATTGTCTGGCATCTTTATCTCTCCACTTTATCCATTTTTCCTCTTCTGAAACTGGTCCGTACCATGAATTCCAGCAGTTCCGTGACTATCCTGTTTGCAAATTAAAATTGCCAAAAAAGAAAGATCTGCTGTAAGCTATAACTTGTCAGTGTTCAAGAATTTGTATTTTTAACAGAAACTATTATGCCCTGTCAATTTGTACCACATTTTGCAAATTTATTCGTATTGTGGAATGTAGAAGAGAAGAGATGTATGATTAGTATGCAAATTGACCTCTGAAATATGAAAATGTACAAGACCAGAGTCTCACTTTCAATAAATTGTCATATTTCCTTTGGAAATACAGAACATTAGCGAGGAAGAGACAGTTCCATACTAAAGAGAGAATATTATCTAGTAATTAAAATAATCAGTAGGTTTTTTTTACTTCAACCTGATACATAAACTTTATATATATGTATAGTAGAGCAAGATACATGTTAGAAAATCTGGTTTGCTTAATTTCATTGCTCCTTGAATAAATGTTTCTTCTGTATAACAGCAAATCATTGGCATCCACACTTAGTACAGCCCCCACCAAAAGCTCTTCAAAGGCACAGGATGAACGGTGACTTCAACTAGATGTGACTTGGGGTTTTTGCCTCCTGAAGGAGGAAGCTTTCCTGAAATCAGCATCTCCGTGGCCATCCCTATAATCTCTGAGGCTGTGTGGCTAATGATAGGGTAGACCTTCGTAAAGTAATTCCCCAGAATACTGTAACATTCCCCTCTAAAGCCAGAGCCATTCTGGAGTCAAGGGTTGTTTGGTCCCCAAGCATTTCATTCTGCTGGCGCAGCCATTAGCACCACAGATAGTTATTTGTCTTATTTGACAGTTATTTGACTGTCAAGTTAAACATTGTTATTTGAAAACAACTGTCTGACTTGAGCCGTATGATCTATAGTATGTTCTTAAATCTTTGTCTACGATCCTTTTGCAATATTTAACTTGAAAATGCAATCTCTGTACCAAAATTTGATTTCTTATGGGTGATAGGTAAAGCACGCTTTTGTTGTTATTCAGCACGTCATGACAAGAGAGCAGGATTTTAAAATCAGCTCTGGACTGGTCTACCTTTGCAGTCAGTGATGGTGTAAGTCAGTGATGAACTGCCCCCTTTTTTTTCAAGGGCTTCCAGAAATGCCACAGACCTGAGCCAATACCGTTAAACAAATGCCAGCAATGTCCACTCACAATAGTTCCTCCTTGTGCTATTTTATTACTGGATGCACTAAGGGAGACTTTTTCCCCAGCAAAGGAAATTCCGATATGCACAAGCTGAAGTCTTCTGGGAGAATGATTTGCTGGAGAAGCAAACTTCTCATATTCAATAAATATGCGCCGCATTTAATTCTCATACAGCAAAGTAACATAATCGTTTTTTCTTGCTTGCTCTTACATTGAATGACGTTTCTCTACCTAACAACATGTAAAAACTGTGCCCAGAATTCTGCAAACATTTCTCACTGTTCAACAAGTCTGGAACTTTTCTTATGGATTGATTGCAGTTCTCTTCAGCTTTACTCCAGACTTCTCACACAACCTTGCCAAGCAGCTTTATCTTTTGACATCATAAATTTCCCATATGTAAAATGAATAGAATAATTCTTAGCCCACAGGGATCCTTGTGGCTTAGTTCATTAATGTGTGTAAGGCACTAAATGGGAAAAGGCACTACAGAAAATGAGAGTATTACTGTCGATGTAGCTGGTGAGTCTATGGGCACTCAGCTACCACAGAGCACAGGATGGCAGGATTCACATCAAAGCCACAGTGTGAACTTGTATAAATGTGATCTACATCTGGAGTGAGAATCAAGTCATACGTTCTGTTCCCCAAAGAAATATTTATTCAGCTGCAGAATATGTATTGTTTTAGCAAACATCAAAAATGATGGGAGTTTAAGACACTCTACTGGCAGTAACCTAATTAACTTGCTCTTGATCAAATACTTCAGATGCCAGAATCAAAATAATTACATCTGCAGTCCCAACTGAAGACAATATGCTGGGAAACAACATAGGGCCATTTCTTGGACTAATGTTAAATAGCCCAGATTTGTTGATTTTGGTGGAGCCACGCTGATTAACTACAGATGGGGGTCTGGCCTGCACGGTTTCAGCTGGAAGCTAGAAGAGGGTTGGGCTTTTTAAAAAAACAGGGGTATTGTACAGTTGAGCTCAGTCTTTAAAGTCAGAAGGGTTATACTTTACACTGGCACAGGGTTTTGCAAAATATGCTGTCCTGGAGGAGAAATTCTGAGTGGTGAAGGACTGTGTCTGTTATTTCGCCCTCTAGGTCGATCAGACTTGGAATATATCTAGCAGTGTGCTGTTAATTGCTCTATTTATTCATCTTCAGTGTATACGGTGGGGTGTAATGCTTTAGTTGCTTGGGTTTACTTTCACAAAGTTAGCATAACATGCTATCATTTATTGAGTGTGTGGCGTTTATCTTGTAAAATGCACTAAACCATTCCAGAAGCTGTTTTGAGTGAGAGGGGAAAAAAAACCTACAAAAATCTAGCCAGGACATCTCAGTCTCTGATGTATCAGACTCCTTGATAATGAACTTGACAAAACAAAGCAGAAAAAGGACAAAATCCTAGATTTAGGTCAAGAATTTCTCATACTTAAATGGTTTAAAAAACTTGCTCCAAATGACCTTATTTTTTAAAACAGCCTGTGTTCAAAATATCACTTAGGGAGCAATCACTGTGGCTGATTTAAGAAGCAGCTTTGAGAGTGCTCCACATGGATGAAACTTTTCATCACTATAAAAGCTGAGTCATGGCTTTGTAACTTATTTTCTCACTTAGCATTCGGTGTGAAAGCCTCCACAGTCGGCTCCAAACTTTTAGACCTTCTGAACCTTCCTTTGTCAGAACACAAGAGCTTCAAAAATATCAATAGCACATTTGGATAGTTTTGTTGTGTTGGAATGCCATCTCTCATCACCCTGATTCAGTCTCTGGCTGTTCTGCCGTATTTGAGGTTATTGATTTGTTTGCACAACCATGGTATTTTATAGTATTGCTTCACACTATTAAAGGACTTTATATCTCTTGAATATTAAGTGATTTACTCCAAACTCAATCGAATTGCTGTTATGAGAGTTTACAGATAGAGGTGGACGCTTAAGGACTATTGTCCACAAGGACTTTCCTGTTTGTGGGCTCTGGAATAAAATGTTGCCTTTCATAATTTCAAATGCTCTCCATTCAGCATTTTATTTGGGGGTTCTATTTCACATTTTGCATTTCATTATGACTAAAAAGGGTGCTGAGAAAACACCTCAGCATTTTCTGGTGTTTTATTATGTTGCAATATTAGTCATGCCTCTTTCAGTGGCTGTCTTTTCAAGTGACACCTCCCAGTTGCGCTCTTCCTTTCTAAGGAAGAAAGGACTGGGGACTTCCTAACAGCTACAGAAGTGTCCCTTAGACAAAAGTGTTAATAGTGCATTTAATTCCTTTTTTTGTGTGTAAAGTATACCCAGGTATGTGAACTGGCTAGTAAAATAAACAACCCCTCTGCACCTCGTCTTAGGATGTGATAACATCAAAGGATAATTTATGGGTCTGTTTGCAAGGTGTCAGTTTGTTCACAGTGCTAATTGAAGTTGTATGGGAATATATATTGGTTCATCAGTGGAAGTATCAATGAATTGATTTATTGTAAATTGCTGTCAATAATTTAGCCTTTTGCTGCACTTAGCAGGCCCAGTTTATGTGGAGTGGAGAACAGATGAGCACTGGAGATTCACAGGTGCCAGTTATGCTGCTAATTCTTTCAGTGTTTTAAACAGATTCTGCTTTTGGTGTGATCTTTTCATATTTTTGGGCTATCAGGATTCAGCTGTGGCATAGAATTTGGTAAAATGAAGACCACGGTGCTTATGCTGTTGTAGTATCATTCTCTGTAGGTCTGGACAAGAGACTTTGCATGCAGAAGTGTGGGGATTTTTGTATTTTGGGAGTGTCTCAGTTTTTACTTTTGCTGTGGCAGCAGGCATGGGAACGGGCAAATAAAGGTACTTCCTTGATTTTAAGCCTCCTATTCTTTCTCTGTGGCTACAGTGCTCTTCAGCACTGATGAGCAGAGCAGTGCAGCAGAGGTGCCCTACAGGTCCGTGTGTGACAGACATGCAGGGATGTGTAGCAGGGGATTGCTGCCCCACCTACCCTGTTCTGCTGTGTAGGAAACTGCAGGGGTGGGCGAGAATCCCTGGTCAGAACATAGGACTGAGCTCCTGTGTCCACCATAAGCCACAGAGCTGGCTATTGGTATCTCGGCTAAGGCAGTGGACAGCTGGGGCTGTTTCCAGGCCTGCTGCCGTTCAAAGCAATGGTCACACCATGACATTGGTTACGTGATCCCAGGACTTGGCTGTTGGCAGCCGAGTCTTTCTGCACTGAGCTTTCTCAGGTGCCTCAGTTTGTATTTAACTTATCTACATACACAGGCTGACTGTATGCATGTGTGAATATGACAGGCTTTCCCCTGTTTTCAGAACACTTAGATGCACATAAATTATGTATTTCCTCTAACACATGTATCACTTAATACATCTTTTCAATATTTACTGTGTATTAATCTGTTGTTTAATGCATTAATATCTTCTGCAGTTGGTCTCTGGTGGCTACTCTGTGCATACACAATTATCACATTTCCTGGAATGAAGTAATTATTGAAATACATTTCTCTTAGTGCCTACTTCTCCCATCAGCCCTTTTTTAAACCTGCACCATCAGTAGGATTTGTTACTAGACTAAAACATATTTACCTCCTTGTCATTGTGTTTTTGCATCTCCCTCCCTGATTACACCTAAGCACTACAGCTGGATATCCATATTCATGTTGTTCTACCACAGAAAAAAATAGTCCATCTGCATAGACTTAGCAGTACACTCCCACCCGAAACTGTACCCCATCCATCAAACTGGGAGCAGACTTTGCAAACCAGGTGTACATTGGTGACAGGCACTGCGGTGGTGCTCTGGCTATGTCACTTCAACATCCTGGCATGAGTGCAGTGTAAAAAGAAAACTCAGAGAACAGAATCTGGGAAAATTAAAGAGAACAAGCAGGCTATAATTCCAGGGAAATGAGGATTCAAAGAGGTTAGGTGATCTCTACGGCCACACAATGAGCAGAAAGAGAGATTTGAGATGTTACTTTGTGCATATAGAATTTAATCAATGATAAAAGGAATGCACCATCCTGATAAGCTGTTAGGAGTACAAAATAAGCAATGAAGTGTCCACAATTAAAAACAGTGTTCAGAATTAATTGTCCTGCATATCTGATGCATGTCTTATGCTCGCACTAAGAATGAAATATTCTGCCTCTTTGCAATTTGCCTGTTAAAAGCTCTTCATGGCAGGAGAGGAGGCAGCATAACAAAAGCCAGGCAGCCCCAAGGAAAGTTCCCACTATCTTTTGGGAAATGGGAACATGTTTGCTTCATTATGGAATTGGCCAGATGAGCACAAACGGGGGACTGGGGAGTCTGCTGGAGAAAGGACTGACATTTCCCATGTTTCTCCTGGCGTAGCGGGGTGAAGCTGTGGAGGTGTGACAACTGCTGCTCTGCTGACTGTAAAAACTTGGTGCAGGCCAGGGATGGAAACAAAAGCCACTTCTCTCAAAAAAAAAAAAAAAAGCCCTGTGGAGCTCACAGCACAAAGCCTGGCTGTCTCTGTTTATGTCTAGAGCTTCAAGTATATTGGCAAAGTTTTCAAATGTCCCTGTGTGATTTAGTGGATAAACCCCACCAAAAAGTGAGTGGAGATGAAGGGCTAAGGTTGCTTGGGCACTTTGGAAAATGTTATCCTGTAACATTATCCTCAAAGATCAAAACACCGACTTGGATACACTAGCTTAAATGAAATTACCACTGCGTGCCAATCTTTTATCAGTCACTTTGCTCCAGGGCATCATATGTTGTGGTCAGAAGAAATCTTTCTTATTTTCCCATGCAGTAAATCTTACAGTAAGGGTCAAAATCTGGTCTGGAGCTCACCACTATCTTGGTTTCAGCTGAGTTGATTAGTATGCGAATTAATCTTCCTAGCAGCAAAATTTAATCTAACTTGTTCTGAAGCATCTGGCAATGACAACGATACTGGACCCTGGGTCTGCTCTAACATAGCAGTGCCTGGATTTCCAAACTGAACATACTTTGGATGTGAGCCCATGATCAATGGGCGAGATTGCTGCTAAATGCAAAAAAAAAATGCTGTAGTTCAAAAATTGGTTTGAACTAAAGTCGGGGAGTTTAAGATTGCAGAGTTGGGGATTTCACTGCTCATACACATGTGCATAACTGCACGTTTAGGTGTGTTTTGAGAGATTCCTGCTGTGTGAAGCTCTGCAAGTATGATCTGAAGAAAAAAAAACAAACAAAAAAAGGTAATTCTGAATTTAGTGGCTTATGATACCTCACCCTCCAGCTTGCATTTACCCGCGTTGCCCCTTTTCTTCCATCTCTACTCCAAACATGTGGGCCATAAGAGAAAAAATCCTGCTGCTTTTCGCCAGTGTCCCATCAGAGTGGAGGAGGTGAGAGTGGAGAGCCAGATCAGAAAACACAATGGGAAGCCCTTTAGGCTCTCAGGTATTTGGAGGAGAGGGATTATCACCTTTTCTTATTACCACAGCTTTCTCTATTTGCGATCAAAAATGGTCTTTAGCATACATAAAGAAGTAGTATTTCTTCTTAGCACCCTAATTGTTCTTTTTTGTTCTTTAACAGATGTATTTTCTTTTTCATCTATCTTTTGATCTATGTTTATTTTCCCTTTGGCTCTCTCCTTTGAAATGGTGGCAAGCATTTCATTTTGATGTGCTCATCATTGTCTGCCTGTGGCTGGTACTTTAGGGGAGGGGAAAGCAAACCTCCTGGATGCCCTTCCACAGAAAGTACAGGCTTGATGGGAAAGCACCCTGTCCCCAGCCACCAGCTCTGTAGGTTAGACCCTCTATATCCCTCTCACCCAGCAGAAGCTGCCTCTTCAGAGTATCTATGGCATGGAGGAGTCATCGTCTTTATTCCCTGGAACACATGCAGTGTCCAGCTGTGGCTGGACAGGCTGAGCATAGGGAGAAGTTGTAGATGTCTTTGAGATGCTTGAAGCAATTTTGGCTTAACTCCAGGGGACCCTTATTACTAATTACACTCATTCTAGGAAGAGATTTTTATTTTTGTTCCTTGTGCTGGCCGATATCAATGCACAGCTATTTATCAGGTCTAGATGCGTACTCTTAGTGTATGAATGTGTTTGCACCCAGGGTAATTAGGCGTTACTTTCCAAAGTGCTTCCATTGGAAATGAACAAAACAGATTTTGTCCTTTTTGCATGAATTTTACACCTGAAAGGGAAGTGCTGAATCAGAATCTACAGCAGTAAGAATAGTTTATAGCAGCAAGGCAGAAATGTCCCAGATAAATATTGCTAACAACTGCTCCATATATCTGTAGAACTTTTGAAAGGTTCAGCTGATGTTTTATTTAGTAATGACATGATGAAAAAGCTTATGGACCATTAATAATGCTGAGCGCTTGGGCCCCATAAGATGTCTCAGACTCCTTGCCTTGAAAAGCGGACTTGGCAAACTGGTTTTGGAGAAAATCAAACTCCTTTTTTATGAAATTAAAGGAAATATTCAAGAAGAGTAGAAGATAACGTTAACTGTTAACTGTGTACACTGACGGGCTCGCCTGCATGTGGCGCTGAGGATGGAGAAGGTGCAGGAGTGGGTGCCTGTGCAGGGGCCTTTGCTGTCCTTCATCATTACTCTGTAGCAGGAGAAGAGGTTTTTTGGTTCACACAAGCACCTGACCTGCAGTATCTACACCTTTGCTCTTGCATACGTGTGAAGCTACCTCCAGAATAAGCTGCACAGACTTTCTACGGGGTTTTATTTGGGATATTAGAGGGCAGTGAAATGCTGCCGTTCATAAATATGCATTAGATATATTTGTGTTTTCCAATTTCTTGTTAGGTAGGGAATATCAGTTCTGCATTTTAAAAGCAGCTATCCCTTTCTCTGAATGCATTTCTCTTTGTATCCTCAAAAGGAAGAAAAATCAGATTAACTACCTTATTTTCCTGCATGGTGCTGGGGATGTGTTTTAGTGACATTGTTTGGTTTTTAATTAAAACAAACATAGAGAGGAGAGATTCTCCCTAAGGAAAGAAGTTGACTAATTAAGGTTTCTCTGCATTAATTCACAGCATTAAAGTATTAATGCTTTTATAAAACTGTCTTTTTTGACCTGCATAGGTTTGGGTAAAATTAGAAGCTGGTGTCGGTGGCTTTAATTTGTCCATATAGGCAAAATAAGGCTGACATTTGGGATTCACCCTCTTAGCCCTCCCTTCTGACCTTGGTGCAGCACTCACGATGCAAAGTCATGCTAGAGCTAGTCTGTGTGGGTATCTAAAAGAATCTCTATCAAGTCTGTTTATATCTGTATTTTTAACAGGCTCTCAGAAATTTGCTATAAACGACTTTCCTTGATCCATTTGGGGTAGGATTTTTGTTGCACTGTGGCTTTAAGAACTTATAGTTGTCTTGATTCTCCTGTTTTTAAAAACACTTCCTTCCCCCCACCCCTTTGTATCCAGACTAATCCATACTCATTTAGGTCTTTCTATGCACCAAAAGACTTCCCCCGATGTGAAAAGTGTTTCCCTTATGAAAAATGGAAAACCTAAGAGTTAATGATAATATTTCTGTGGAGGTTTGGGGTTTTTTTTAAAAAAATGAGACACAAAGTGTTATGCCCATGGGATAGAAATCATAAGATGGTTCCAAAATATATTAAAAGCTTGTCATTCTCTGATAAATTTTTCAGCTTTTCAGACTATTTTCCTGTTCAACTCAATTATTTTCAGCTAAAGGCATCTAGAAGCATTTTCCTTATAGGAATTGATGAGACTATTTATCCGGTAATTCCTATTATTATGTTGTAATTATACATAATAATTAATTTTTCATGCAGAAAGCTTAGCTGTTTTTCCTAAAATGCATCTGATGGCTCCTATCATAATATGCTTCTGGAAAAGCCCAATACAAGTGAGTACTAACAAAATATATGGTTTCTGTGGACATTGACTAGATCTGTGCAGATGCTGTAAAAAAAAAAAAAAAAGAAAAAAGTGCTGGTGATTATGGCATTTTCTGAATGATAATTTTTATAAGAAGATTTCGTATTATCGGCTGGTCAGCCTCTTTCTGCTCTTGGTACATCAGTGCTTCTCATCAATGCAGTGTCTGAGAATTGTCCTTTTGGTTTTTGAATGTGGTTCCACTTTTGAAAGCTAAGAAAATATAATCTTTATTTGATTTTATTTTCTGTCCCCAGCACAAGCCAGGAAACTGTTTCCCACTTTCTTTTAATTTTAAAGTAATGATTAGGCTGCTGGGTTTTGTTTCGGTTTTCTAAGTTACCCTGTTTACAGTAATCGCAATCCTGCTGGAGATTTTAGATGGCTTTTTACTTTTGTTTTGTGTTTTAAGAAATTGATGACAAATGACCTTTAGATCCTTTGACACTAATGTATTCCAGTTCTAATGAGCTGTTAAAGGAATAATAAGTGCAGTAAACTGTGTTTGTCACCACTAACGAGGATAGAGAGGGCTGACTTTTGAGAGAAGTTCAACTAATTGACTTAAAAATAGTAGAATGGTCCCTGTGGGTGGCAGACTGCAGGCAATCTTTTTTTCTTACTTAAATCAGAACTTTTAATATGTTTGTACTACTGCGTGTGCATTATCTTCCCTTTGCATTAATTATTGGTTCCATAGAAGCTTTAGAAGAGGGTGCTGAAAGTAATGGTGGTTTTCCAGCTAGCACCTTTAAGACATCGCCTGATTTTAAGATTAAAGAAACTCCATGCCAGTGGAATTTAACCTATCCAAATATTGCTGCTTCTGTATTGAAGGTGCCTGGATTAGAACCTCGTCCCTCTGACTTTAATGGAGCTCTGCCAATTTGGATCAATTTAAGATCTGTCGCATCCTCTTAGTTTTGCTTTGTTCTTTTGCACTGTGCAAGCAGTGTTAATTTACATCATTTATGCTCTACTAAGTTGAAACGCTGTATAAGTTCTTGGTACTCATGTGTTTGTAGCAGAGGATGAGAAGACAGGCAGTTTGATTTTTAATCATACCTGGTTCTCTGCTTGCATTTCCGTGGCTCAGTTGTCCTGAGTATATGTTTGTTTATATATAAATAAGAAAGGTGTCTATTCAGGCTGATGTGACAACTGCAAATGCACTTTGACACTTCAAATACTGAATTTCTGAATAGCTATTCCCAGGCTCCTGAGTGGTACAAATTCCCCAGAAATCCCTGGGTTGGAATTAGTAGCTCATGGCCAGGACTGGTTGCTGATATCTTCTTGCAAAACTTGGAGGCAGATTGCCCATGGTGGTGTAGAAACCTAGATGCCGAAGCAAGGGTAGGAGGAGAGAGGTGGCTGCTGACTATGTATAGCCATCAGGATTTTCATCTGGAATTGTCATGAATTGCAACTATCAGATATTTATTTAATTTTCAGGCTGTACTTCCTGTTAACCCAGCAAATGATGTAAAAGCTGGGCAGGTCCTTTTGGCCTGTGTGGTGAGAAGTGTACAATCATAACACTTGTTTCCTAAGCCAGACTTATGATGTTTCTTTCCTAAAACACTGAATTTGACCTGCATGGTTCTAATCAGAGCTGTTCTAGCAGTTCCTTTTCTGCTTCCTCACATCAATCCAGAGTGACGGGGGGATACGTTTTTGAGGTAGTATGCAGGAGGAA
Organism: Chloroceryle aenea; assembly: GCA_013399075.1. Classification (NCBI taxonomy): domain Eukaryota; kingdom Metazoa; phylum Chordata; class Aves; order Coraciiformes; family Cerylidae; genus Chloroceryle; species Chloroceryle aenea. Next base: position 284,612 of record VWZY01003960.1, on the reverse strand, counting down.
CATACGCAAGCCTGCTTGTCTGTTAACCAAATTTAAGCGCATACCTCCCAAGTACCTCTTTGAAATATTACTCTCAATTTAGCTCTTTGCTGCAGGTGTCAAGCAACAAATTTCAGATCCTGCTTGTGCTGACATTTGCTCTTGGGGAGAAGGAAATTAGATTTCTACTAGTCTGAAACCAGAAACAAATGTTAAAACTGAGAGTAGTTTGTTTGAGCTGTAAGTTATAAAGCTGCAAAAATAATGAAGTTGGTAGCTGAAGCTGCTTTTTGCCCTTCTATTCAGGAAAGATGAAATGATTCATTCTTTGTTCTCAGGTTTTCTTCTTCTCTAATGTGTAAGATAAAAAGTGGGTCTTCTCTGATTGTAATTCCTTCCTTCATAATTGCCTGGTCTTTTCACAGTCATGTCTGGCTGACACTGGAGCAGCTTGGCACAGAAGCTGAGGAAAAGCTTTTCCCCACTTTGCATGGCCAAAGTGGTTGGGAATGGTTTGGAGCTTGAAGAGAAGCAGAAAAAACATGGTTACAAGGAGAAGCTGCCCCATGAAATGGGGAAATAAGGGCAGTGCGAGTCACATCGGTAGATCCCCAGCCTCTGAAGCAAGGTGGTTTCAGGGATCCACACGTGATTTAGTCCCTCACAAACACATCCCTAAGGAGAAAAGCACCCCAGGACTGCTGCTCCCCTGGCAGTTTTCTCCTTGCCTGCACTGGGAACGAACAGCTCAGCTGATTTAAGCAAAGGAAGCCATGAGAGAGCCAAGCTCCTTGCTGAGGGCAAGCAAGAGCATCTCACGGGTGTCCTTTGCATATGCCAGAGCTGCACTGTGTGCGTTAGCAAGGGCTGGGACCATACTTTCCTCTTTAAAGAACAGCTCTTTGCTGTGTTTATTGATGTTCCTAGCTTATTTATCGAGCCATCTGCCAGGTATGGCATAAAGATTTTGACAAAAGTATGTTATGAATTACAAGCACTCTTCCTTCGATCATGTCCAGAACAAAGCTGTAGCTGTCTAAAAACAGGGGAATGTAGGGGCATAAGTCCTGCTTTTATTTTATAGAAAAGAAAAAGTAGTTATAAGAGAAGAATGATAAGAGAATGATAAGAGAAAAGGAACAATAAGAGAAAATGTTAGAAATCTCTGTCTCATCTGCACGTGGGTTCTTTAAAGGAGTGTTAACTTTCATAATTACTGCTCTCTAAGAATAATTGTCCCATCCAGCTTGTACTTGTCAGGTTAGAATTAGCCTACAATTTGTTGAATGTTTTAGGGCAAATTTAATCCCAAGGATGTGGGGTTTTTGTTTTTGTTTTGTTTGAGTTTGTTGTTTGTTCCCATCACTTCATCCTAGGGGATGATTTTCATAAATACACATTTCTGCCAGGAGATTTCAATACTCAGTTTTTCTTTTCCCACTGAAATTCATTAGAGTATATTTTCAGTAAAATACACAGCATAATATATGTTTTATTTTTTCAGTAGCTACTGTAATTAGTTCCCAGCCACAGGCTCAGAGCAGACGATTAGAAGGAGCATAAGTAACAAATCTTGGAATATCGTTTAACGTTCGTCATTGGACGAAGAGTTTTCTTAGTTTTCCAACAGACATTTCCACGGTACCAAGTGACGGCAGAATTTGCCGGGCTTAGCCAGTGATCAGACCTGAGGTGTCTCTTCAGAGCCGTGGCCCTACATATTGGTTCTGCTGTTCCTGTTTGCAAATCATGCAGCAGTATCATTTTTAAAAGTTCAAAAATTGTCAGTTTGACTCTTGNCCCAAAAACCAGAACAACCGCAAACCCCACCAGCATCCTTTAACCACTTTGGGGTCAGTATTGCAGTCAGAAACACCAGAGCTGCCTCTAGGCCCACCTCACTCCTACCATGTGCTTTTAGGGCTGTGAGATTTCATATTTCCTCTGTGAATCACAGTTTGTGAGTGTTTTTAACATATGCTGATGCTCCTGCTGTTCTCCAGAGTGACCTCAGACCGGACTGCATGCTTGTTTCAGAAGGATAGTTACCTCTATGATGCAATTGGCCTTTTTGGCATCAGGACTTTTTCCGCTGTTACACTCTAGAAAGGCAATAAAACATTATTACTTCTTATTCCACCCTTGTGCTGACTTTTATGGGATTGCTGTCTGTAAGTTAGGAATTTGTTTCATTTAGTACCTAACCTTCAGAAGGGAAGTTTTCCGGCTCTTGCAAATGGATATTAAAATATTTTTGGCCTCTCAGCCTAGTGCATGTATATTATCACCATTGCAAGAGCACATACACAAAACCAAATACACTGGTTTATTTTTAATGTATTTTCGGTACCATATGTAATTATGGATGACTTCATGTCAAATATTACAGACTTGTTTATAAGTAAAATACTTTGAGCAATCCAAGAAACCTCAGAAAGCTGACGTAAGATGCTTTTTAATGGAGACAGTAATGTGATGGCTGAAGGAGATGATGAGCCTAGTAACACTACCAGCCACTACTACAGTGAACAAGCTGCAGACAAGGCGAGAGATGTATATCCATAGCTACAAAAACATAAGGAGCCATAGGCTGAGCAGCCACCGGCATCAAAATAACCCCTCAAGTTACCTCACAGCCCTCATGCTACTGTCAGGAGCATACTGGTCTCCTTCCAATTAAACCCTGAGGTTTAATCCTCTTCTGTGGACTCTCTGAATTCCCCCAGGCTAGTTTCTTCTTGTCCCTTTTTCTCATACCTGATTTTTTAATTATTATTCAGCTTCCCTGGTGGGGCATTGCCACTCGGCTTTCCTGAGAGCAATGTGGAGCCACATCTGCTCATGGTCGATCATGCCAGACACTAATGAAGCTTAGCAAGCAGGACATCCAAAGCAGGGTATTAAGGTCACCTTAAAACTCTCCCACTATGCCTCCCTGAGAAGAACAGTGGCAGAAAATGTTGTTAGGTGCTTTTCTGGTGCAGGGAGCAAAAGCACTGAAAAGGCTGCTGACCAGGTTCAGGAGATTAATGAGCCCTTGGTGGAGAACTCGGATATAAATCCATTTATAGGGCAAGTGAGGCGGAACTGTCCAGCCACATGGAGAAACAGGCTAGGGCAGTGACACAGAAATACCCCATTTACACCCCATTTGTAGGAAAGTCACAGATGGAAGATGTCTGTTAAGCTTTTTGAGGTGAATTGAGATATTCAGATGATAAAAGTAGCCAATGCACTGCGACCTGACTGCTTCAAAAGGTGGGGGAACCACAGGACACTGGTGGGACCACAGCTTGGGCAAGTAGGGAGTGAACAGGACTTTGGTGGGTGGACGGCTAAACATAATAAACACTTAAGGATTTCGGAGCATTCTTTCTTCTGTCAAGGAGACTTGCGGGGCTAAAAATAGGAAAGAATAGGTAAAAGGTAAACTTGAATGAGGAAAAAAATGGTCCACAAGCCAGCCTGTCACACATGTGATTGTGCTGTGCTGGAAGCACCACATGCCATTTGTTTTGGGACCACGGCAAGGTGAGGAAGTTGTTAATCTAGACATACACAGATGGTATGGACTGTGCATAGCAAAGAGCAGAACATTACTTCTTATAATTAGTGCTATTTAATGTGTAAATTTATTCACAGAGCCAAAAATATTGTGAATACATTTTAAGTTGATACTTTAAAAATAGGCTGAATGAAGTAAGGAAAAGGTAATGTCAACATATTTATCTCTGCAGACTCATTATAGAAGCATGTATTTTCATACAGCACACATCAGAGGCTGAGGGACAGTGCAGTACCTCAGACTGGTGTGTGATGGTGTTTGATCCATGCTTTTATTTCGTTCCGCTCAGCTACTTAAAGCCCATTTAAAAATCATACTCATTAGAGTGTCACTTGACAACACATCAAATGGTTGGCTTCTAACAATGGCATTTTAGTGAAAGCTGAAGTGTATATATTTAATTTAAATGAATACCGCAAAGTTGTTTGGGTTATTTTATGAACACTTCTCAGCAAAGCAACACAGCTGGGAGGAGGAAATCTAGCACATAAGTGTTAGCGTCTGAAAATCATACAGAATTATTTAGCCCATTAGCTTGTTAACCAGGTGCTCCTTGCACTTAGCCTTATTTTCTAAACTCAGGCTATGCCTAATATTTACTTGCAGGTAATGAGGTAATGTGGTTAGATGTAGAGGACACCTAATTCTTTCTTGGACTTATTCCATTTTCAGGCTTTGGCAGTCTAACAGCTTGTCAGACAAAGACATCTGGAATGTGATTGTTACTGGAGATGGCTGAAAGTGTCTGTTACAGTGGGTTGGGGTTTTTTTGTGCAGAAGATAGGGATTTGTCTCATATAAAATTTGTGGAAGCGATCTTATTTTCTTGGTTAAAGGCAAAAGTCTTTGGAAAAGACAGCCTCCCTTCCCTCCATCCCTTTTACACCCATGTTTTGGGGGCAGAGAAATTTTAGCTTGGGGTTTACAGGGTAAAGTATAAACCTTTCTGAAAAGGGAAAACACTCCTCAAAAAGGAATCAGTTAAAATGTCTGTCTGCCCTCACGTACTTTTTTCTCTGTTGCTGTATCTAAGCATCTAGGAAAGTTTTCCATTGCTCAGTACTCATAGTCTGGCCTGAACTTGTTTCGACATTTGTAAAATACAACTTATTTGTTCTTCTTCTCTGCTCCATAATTGTGCTCTTTTTAGTCAAGGCTGAAAGAAGTCTCAGCACAACACCCTAGCTGTTCTCTTCATCAGTCCAGCCCTTCTTCTGGCACACTGCTCTGCCTTTCCAAAAATACAGCTCCGTTCTGCTCCCCTTATGTGCACCAAATAGGCCTTTCCTTTGTGTGCAGCCCAAACCCTGTAAACATGGGCACTGCGGGAGTTCCTTTAATAAATTAGCTGTTAGCACATTCAAAAGTTTTAAATGATAGGGTGTGTTTTCTGCAGTGAAGGAGGAATTTTCATCAGATCAGAAGTTGTTCTCATCATGCTGTGAGCTACAGCTCAGGAAACTGCCACCAGTGTTATTAGCAGCAGCTCCATAGCATGCCAAAGGAACCCAGAGATGGATGTTTAACTGTTACCCTGCCCTTGTGTTCCTAACTGGTCAACCAGGTGAGTGCAGGAGCAACCCATGCACAGGCACTCTGCAGAGATTCAAACTATTTTCGTTAATAACAGAGGTCTCAATCCTAGAAATGCATGCAACCAAAAGGATGATTTTAGTGAAACCAGCCTTAGTGCCAAGAGTCGGACGCAGAGGTAGGAGGTCGGCTCGGATACCCAGCATCTGGTTTTATTTGCTTCCCCATATCGTAGGCTTTGCAAAGCAGCTGTAAACAATGTGCCTGTTGCATTTGATGTGATGTAGTTGTTGGAAATAGATTCCTGCAGGATTAGACGTGCAATCACAGTGCTTGACTCTGGAGACTCTTCTGAATAACAAGTCCTCATATTGATTTCCCTTTATGGTGAGAAGTCAGGCAATCAGGGGAGATGGATATAGATAAGCACATTTCTACTTAGATGAGAACTGTTTTGGGTCTGCTGAAAATCCCATTGCTGTGGGAGAGAAACTCCCTTGTTTCTTTCCAGGCTATTAATCTGTTTGAGAATACTTTATTAAAAATTACACCACTGTTCTTGTATGATTGTCATTTATAGGGTTAACCATGCAGTTACATCCTGGTATTTTCTAGCTAATTTTGTTCCCTCTTATTTATTTAAACAATTCGCCATCAAAGACTAAGTGATGCATTTAGCCTTTTGTAATAGCCTTTTGCTTTAACAAGAGTCACCAGTGAAATTACTGTTTTAATACCAGTCTGGGATGACCATTCCCTGTTGGACTGTAGGAGAAGCAGTGTCGTATTATGGTAAACCTCACCAGTTTCAGAGGAAATCACGTGAATTCCAAGCCGACAGGAGTTTAGCAGCAAAAGTCAGGCAAACCCCACAACTATTTCTTTGTAGAAGATCCAGCTGTATATTAGGTATAATATGCCTTGGAGTGGTCGGCTCTGTAAATGGAAAGCAGAAGGGGAAACACTGTGTGCCTGCCTAACCTCTGTTCACGCTAATGAGAAAATCCTTGGCCTGCGTTCAGTCAGTGTTGGTGTTTTTCTTGGAAGGCATGTTGGGCATCTATAACGAGAGATGTCTACCCATATCTGGTTTATGAAGTATTCTCTGTTTATCTGTTCTTAGAGATTTGGTATTGTCTGTTGGGCTTCTATATGTATGTGCCTTTAAAACCAGCCCTCCCCCCCAAAAAGGTCACCAGAAAGCAGAGACCTAACATATCAGGGGTGGTAATTCAATACCAGCACGTCATTCCTTTGCTGTTAAATAGACAAAAGAAGTAAAAAGGACCCCACAGCTTGCAAGCTGATGCTATTTTGGGCTCTAACAAAAGCTTTGGAAAATAAAAGATATTTGTTGAACTACTTAAGGAGTTAATTTTCAGGCACTGATGGCAGAGTTGACACTCAAAAAAGAAAGAAAAAAAATAATGCTAAAACATATATGGCAAGAGTTTTTTGTTCTGCTGGGAAATTAAAATGGTAGTTTGTGGATGCTGGTGCAGAGTCAGCGCTGAAGAAGAACACGGCTCAGGAGGCAAATCCTCCACCCTGCAAATCGGGGATGATCTTCTGATTTAATGTGAGGTTCTGCCCTTTCCTGTTAGCAGGCTTATGTGGAGAGAATCTGGGGGGGTTCTGCTATCTTTTACTATTGATTTCCCAAAATTAGAAGTATTTTTCTAATAGAGAGGAGGCTTAAAAGCAATCAATAGTGTTTATCTTAGGAGACAGTAGTTCAAACTGCAGTGGAAGGTGGTGTAATTCGCCCTTTCCCTTGTTACTGACTGTCTCGTTCAGTGTGGTACTACACAACAGCTCCAGATTTTAATGTTGTAAATCCCTTAATTATGCACTCACCAAATGTGTTAAAAATCATTTAAAGGTGTTAGTTGGGCATTTCTGACTACATCTCCCTCCTCCTGCACTCATATTCTGCTTGCAAACCACTACAACTTAACTATGTGTTTTGTATTGGAAAGATTGGTTTTTTGGTTCATTTCACTTTATTATCTTTCAGCAGAGCTGTGACATCCACTTAGATATCTTTACTGCAATTGTTTCTTGATGAGATCAGATTGCCCACTGCAGCTATATCACAATAACAGGAAGATAAAATTCAGGCTGCCTTGCTTCCTCTTGATGAGCTGCTGTAGACTGGCTTCACAGGAGGAGGAAAAAAAAACCAAAAAAACAAAACACAAAAGAAGAAAAGAAAAAGAATAGCACATAAAAGAATGATAAAATAATAATAATAATAAAAAAGTAAGACATTTTGCAATCAAAATTGCTTTGCATTAAGGCAGATTGAACCTTTTAAATAAACACAACATGAATAAAAGGCGAGTAGATGGTTCTGAATGTAGAAAAAAAAAACATAAAAACTCCTAAAACCAGTGATTTGTATACTTATTTCAACGGAGACAGCACGTTTCAGTTCCTCTGAAAATATTTTTAATAGCTGCTTTCTGTGGCCAGAACATGTTTAGTAGCAGGCTTTAAAACCTGCCCGTGGCTGTACTGTTTACTGAAAAATGAGCATTTCTTTTGGAGTTGTACCGATACTCACTGAAGGAATCCTGTCTGCGGCACTTCCCCACTCACCACCTCGAGTCATGGACTCTCAAATCAAGCAAGACACACTCACAGGAGTTTGCATCAGGCAATATTATTGAAGTAATTAGCTTCCCAGGTAGATTTAATGGGTCAGGTTGAAACCTCATATGGAAAGACTTATAGAAGAGTTCCAAGGCAGGATCCTGTCAAGATTATTTTGGAGTTTCTTACCACTTTTTTCTTGGCGAAAGAAGGGTTAGGATAGTGGTAGCTTCATGAGGATGACCTACAGCTGATTGCTGCTGCATTGCTCACTCTGTGCCTGGCAGCATTGCTGCAGCAGCTTCTTCTTCTCATTGCTGTTATTCCCTAGTGCCGTGTTACAGGCTCCACTGGAAGAGCTCTGCAGGGAAATGAAGCCTAGAAATGCAGATCCAGTGGCACTACATCCTGACACACATGGTAAGAAAAAGTGCAGCAGAAACAATGTTCATTCCCAGAGCTGTTCTTTCTGCTGCTTCAAATCCTCAGAGCCCCTTCTTGGATGTTAGAGGAGACAAAACAACCCATTCTACAAAAAAAAAAAAAAAAAAAAAAAAAAAAAANAAAAAAAAAAAAAAAAAGCTGCCTCCCTTTTCAGCACAGTAAGAGAAAACATCCATGCAGAGACACTTGCATACAGATAATGGTAGGAGAGATGTGACCTAATTGTTCTCTTCTATGGAGGCAGAAGTGTGCAAGGGGCTGTCACACAAAGCCTGACCCAAGTCTCCTCGTAATCAAAGGAGCCCAACTGAGTTCAGTATAAGCAGGCTGGAACCAGAGCAACCTTGCAAATCATATCGGGGAAGTTTCAACTAGGTCATGTGCCTCTGCTTCGTGGTTTTCTTGTGCTCCCGTACCTCTGAAGAATAGATAGTGCTGTCCACATCATTACTGACTCTTGATGTTTTTCTCAAAGCCTGAGCTTTGAAGGCATACATGTCACAATTAATTTTTTTTTATTTAAGCTATCAAGTGTGTGTGATTTTAATGCTTTAGTCTTTGTAGTTGGAAGACACATGGGAAAACATGATCTGAGTTCCCAAAAGCTCAGAACTGCCAAGGCAGAAGAGCTGTCTACAATTATTAGTTTGTGAAATGCTGTGATTTTTAAGCTGTTTTCATGATTTTGAGAAGGTTAAAGACATAAATATGGTGTTTACAGTAACAGTATGCTTTTAGCTCTGAAGACAGAATAATGCACATCCTAACTGAAAGCTGCGTTAGTCCCACAAAAAATCCATCATCTATCATTCCAACAGAATCTCTTCTTAGTAGGCAGAGTTGCCTTCTAAGGAGGAAGATGCCATCTTCATTCTGTACAATAATTGGAAAATAATGAAAGTCTTCCTCCCCTTAAAAAGCATCCTCTTGCCATGGATTGAGAGGCAGTTCAAACCATCATATAACATCTCTCGAAAACTGGTATTTGTAGGAATGTCACGTTTGAAATGCTATAGTTATTGGACTTCTATTATGTGTATTATCAGTCCACATTTTAGAGGGCTGTAATTTAACTGGATACAGTCATTCTGCTTTGAAACTTGGCATAAAACTCACAGTCCTGGAGCAGGTATTTTTGTATCAGAAAACACATGAGAAAATTGATTTGGGTTTTCTAGACATGCTCAAGTTGTCGCTCAGCACGGAAGACTTAGACAAGCAAAATTTGCTGGTTAGTCACCACATACAAGAACGTGGAGCTTTGGGTGAGTATTGTGTGATCCACAGCAAGTAATAATTTGGTTTTTGATAATCATGAACAATTCAAATACAGGGACAAGCCATGTGGATTTTAACACTGACATGCTTTGAGTCAGCAGCTAAATCAGTTGGAGTCCTCTCCAAGATCAGTTTTGCAGACGCTTGCTGCATGAGTACTTGCAAAGTCAGTAGTAACAAATCTGAATAGAGCCACTCGTCTCTGTAGGTGTTACATCAGGTCTTGGCTGTCTGGTGGGGAAAAGTGACACAAATTACTCCCAACTATGAGATCAAGGAGTCTTCGTCCTCTTGGCACTCAAGGTTGCAGAGAATTGGGTATTGGCAGGAGTTCTTGCATAGAGGTACCTGGTAGACTCGTGTCTGTTATGGGCATTGGTTGTTTGAGTTAAATTGTTTATTTACAACATTTGTGTGAGATGCACTTTTATACTTTCTTCCCTTAGCCCTCCACCTACAGCAGATTAAAAGGCAGTGGAGAGTATTATGTAAGTCTGTAGCTTATTATTACTGAATAACGTATATATCTGTAATCCTGACTGTACCATACAGCTTTTTAAGACCAAGAACAACTCAGCCTGGAGAGCAACGGTATGAAAGTGAGGTGCCAGGTGGGACTTTGCTGTTGCAAATTCCTGTAGCCCCCCAGCAGCTACATTCACTTGCATCGGGGCCAGCCCACTCCATTCACAGCAGCCAGCTCTCCTCTGCCCTTGCTGTGTTTTCCCCTTTTCTGACTAGCTAAAATGAGATAAAGATGTTGCCTCGTGAGAGGGAAGGACTGAGAGCTCACCACCAAGGTAGGCAGAATAAGAGCAGGTGCTGAGCAATGTTTTCAGCAGTTCATGTCCCTCTCAGCGGGCTTGGTGCTCCCCTCACTTTAGAGCTCGGGGCCCCTCCGGAGCCCAGCTTAGCAGCTGTGCCAAATTGAGTGCTAGTCCTGCAAGGCTGCACAGTGCTGGGAGCCAGTATGTGATCTCGCTGTGTTTACCTTATGGATAAGATAGGCAGTGTAGCTGCCCCAGAGTGGTTAGTAAACTTACACTGTAAACACTGTAAAATGTTTCATCGGTTCAAAGTCAGTCAGTTCAAATATCCTTTCTTTCCTGTCTTTCTTTTTAAGAATCTCTAAATTAGTTTCTCTGTTTCAAGTGAAGAAACTAGGTCCAAGCTTTATAGATCAATGTTAACCACTTCAAACATTTCCCACTCTTGTTTTACTTTCCCTGTTAGTTCAAGAATAAGAAATGATGCTGAATAAATATACTTATCCAATATCAAGGGTATGGCAGGGTAGCCCTTAATAGTAAGGAGATGGGTATGGTGTATCACAGACAAGGAGGTTCTTTAAAACTCTTAAAATCTGAACATCCGGACAGATTTGTAGAAGAGAAATTCTTGGCTAGGTTAATCCCACACAGACTAATTTATATTATGGATAGACATGTGTTTAAACAAATACAAGGCATGCATAAAATACCTCCTGATTGGAGAGTTATAGCAACGATGGAGCATATCCCTACCAGGTCAGCCAAGAAGCCAGGAAGCACAGGGGTGGACCTGACTGCAGGTGGTACTTGGGCCAGCTGTAAGTCATCACCCTTCTTACTAACTCAACAGAGCAGAAGAATGGTGAAGTTACATTGGCTTCTGGTTATGCTAGACTCAAGATTTCCCCCATGAACGCGATCGCAGAGAAGTAATTTTGTGCAAAGATGGGATAGACAAGCATAATTTTTTCAAGGCTGATACAACAGATGTGCTTGTAGGTATAAAACGTGACCTTGTGAAAGCTCTCTGCACTCTCACGTGGGAAGCAAAATTCATAGTTGTGTCACCTTTTCAGTCACAAAGGGTGAGGGGAATAAAAAAAAACAAGACAGAGGTGATCCAAGGGGAGGAAATCACAGAGTGGGGATGGATAGATAATGAAGATACCATCTAGTTCTTATGTAATACTTTTCACCAGGAGATCACAAAATAATTTGAGAACTACAGCTCTCACAAAGGTGAAAGGGAATCCCAGTCCTGTGTTATATCCATTAAGCCTGTAGTATCTCGTACAGGTCAAAGAGAAAGGAGTTAAATCACAGCTTACACAGGTGAGCCACTGTTCTCTAATGTTTTGGGCAAATGAGGAGAACACAATAAAATGTTTGCTGTCTTGCTCTACAGAATTAATTACAAAGCTCTGAAAAGCACCTTATACCTGGTCTATAGTGTGAAAAACTCAGTAACGAATGTGTTGCAGAAAATTTCCAGCTGCAGCAGAAACAGGACCATTTGCAGATGCTTTACTGAACGGAAGTGCCAAATCTTAGGTTAGGTTTTGGCTGTGGACCAGAAATACTTTCCACAAGAGGTGATTATTATGTATGATTCATACAGTGAGTCCACACAAGTAAAAATAATATTGCTTAGCTCTCAGTGTTCAAAGTGCTTTTACATTTTTGAAGTGCCGTGCAAACATTAGTTAATTAATGTCATAAAGTAAGTTACATTTTTTTGTACATTTAACATTGACATTTTGACAATAAATGCTTTTGGAGACTTTATATGCATCAGTGCATTTGAGCAGCTCATATAAATTGTGCTAATGTTCTCAATTGTATTTGAGCAACATCTTAGTAATCCAGATGCTGTTTAGTTTAGGATGAGCAGATAGATTGAACGAAGGTTATCTGTAGATAGCAGCATACCATAAATAAGGTACCTTCACATCCTTTCTAATAAAACATAAGCCTGCACTTGCTCGTCTCTGTGGCTCGTGTGCCATGATCTGCCACAGAAATCAAAACACTGGTAGAAGTCAGAAACCACTAAGAACCATCGTTAGCATTCCAGCTGCAGAAACAGAGCTCTGTCCAGAGGATGGATTTTGTGGAATTGGTGTAGCCAGCGTTAGGCATTGGGACTTGGTAAAGCACTGGAACATCTGCTGGCTGTTTTCAGAGAACTGTCAGCCTATTACCGTCTATTAAAATTAATTTAAAAGTGATCCTTTAAAGATGAATCTCCTTTTTTTCCAATCCTTATGAAAAATGTTGGCATGCAGTTGATATAAATTCCCAGTGGATTTGGTTTTTTCTAAACAACCTACATTAAAGTTGCAGTATCTTCTGTGGAAGACATTCATCAATTGTATCAAGCTGGTTTAATGACCTTTCACATGGGGACGTTTTGGCTGAATTGCAAACTGAGCTCACACGCCAAATCTGTAATCGCGTCTGCTCTCAAGCATACATCTTCCTTACTGGTCCCAGACTCTCACAGGTGCAGATATCCCAAAGCAGGATCTGAAGTGCAGCCATTCCCCAAGTTGACCCAGACACCAGCTCAAGTTCTTGACTTCTTGGGGAATAATTATTTTACATCATTTTTTCTTATCTCGCTGCTCATTGCTCCTCCTGCTCTCCCTCTGAGTAGCAAGAAATGCTGCAGAGGCTGTGTTTAGGTCATACCAGCTCCTGAGTTAGTTTCCTTCAGGATACTGGGACTGAACCATTGCAAAATCTTTTAAAAATACCTCATCACTCTTCAGGCATTTTTATTTAACAAAACCACGCATTATTTTGTCATACCTAGCAAAGAGTCTCAGACATGAATAGGTTATAATTTTGACTTTCTGCAAAAAAATAGGAAGTAATTTTTGTGTAGAAAAGAGATAAATAGATGTTTTGTTTTGTTTTTTTTTAATGACATATACTTTACCTGGCATCTGTCTGACATGTAGAAAGAAGTGATCCTGAGTTGATCTCCTTTTTAAAAGAGACACTGGAGATCCAGGCATCGTGGAAATGGAAATGTGGGTTTTTGTTTTTTTTTTCTAGCAGTTCTAGAAATGTAATAGCTTCCTCTTCTGCCTGGTTCTGTCTTTTTCTGATGGTGAAAAAAATTACCTCTAGCATTAGAATGAGACACATAGAGTGTATCAGCCTTTGTCCTTTAAAAATGGTCTTTAATAGCTTGCATTAATGAGTTTAATTTGATCTATAAATGACAGATAACTTAATCGTAAAACATTTTCTTCAAGGAGAGAGATAAGGTAATATTTACATAAATGAGATTCATCCCAGGTTTTAGTACGAGGAATGGTTTTCAGAGCTGTTTCAAGTTATGCAATGTGGCCTATATTCTTGGGAAAGCATGTTTTATCTTTTTTTTTTTTTTTCTTTTTAGAAGGAATCTTTTTTATCTACAACAAACTTTTCCAAAAGGAGTTTTGCAAATGTGTATATTGTTCCTTTATAACCTGGGTAGCAGGTATGTTCTCTCTTCACTTTGCTTCCTCTGCAGGAGTTTTAATCCCCTCAAGGGCAGTAGCTACTGACTTTCCACACTCACGGTTTTTCTATCCCTATTCTCCCTTAGAATAGAGATTGTATGGAGGTGCTGTGGAGGAGAACTTTCAGTACATACAGATGATGGCAGTGGTAGTACTGCTAATGCAGGTTAAGCAAGCAATCTTCAATCTCTAAAAGTACAGGATTTATGAGACTTGTTGGATTTTTGGAAACCTAGGAGGAAGTTGAGAGTGATTAAAAAAAAAGCAGTGTCAAACAAGGGAAATAACCAGCATGAGCTTCCTTGGGGACTGCTCTCAGTCACATTAGGTTTACTTCATCAACTCATGTATTTTGCAAAGCTTTCAAAGGTGAAAACTTCCAGGTTTTAGCTGTGTGTATGGTTTTGCATGTGGGGGTCATCTGGCCTCTTTTGATGGAAATATTTAAATAAATTGAATTTTAAGCCATCTTTGTAAGATCAAGCCAGAGTTTGTTGGGTTTTTTTTCATCTGCCAGTAATTTGGAAAATAAAAGTCCAACTGACAGCAGTCAGTATTTGTAACATACCCCAACCCCGAGGTTTGAACAAAACCTTTGCTCAACCTAGAGATTGTATGCTGAGTTGATCAGGTTTACCTTGCCTGGAACTGCACACTTCAAGAGTTATCCAAGCCATCATCTGCCTCTTCTAGGAACTGTTTCTTCTCTGCTTCTGAAGCTCAAACATTTATTGTGCATCCTCAGGAGCCTCATTCTGTGCATTCTCAGCAGTGCAGCCAGAAACAAACTATTCTCTCCTAGCTACAGGATGCCAGCACACTCCTATTCCTGCACCAGAAGGGAATGCCCACCCTTGCCACAGGGAAGAGTGAGGGAGGAAGAACATTTGGGGACTGGCAGATGTTTGGTTCCCACTGCTCAGGGACCTGATGACTGCTCATAATACCCGGAAGTCACTGCTGTCCCCTGCCTTAGCAGCACAGCAGTAGGGAGCTTTGCTTTTCAGGGCATGAATCCCCAGCGCTCTCCCTACTGGTCTCCAGCCTCAGGCAGCTCTGCCTGTTCCTGGCACTGTCTCTAGATTCCAAACTTAATTACTCGTACCTGTCTGAAGGGCAGGAGATACCATCACTTGGTCTCTCTCTGTGGTTTTAATACCTGGGGCTGTTTTATATTCAGAAACTTGCAGCAGCCGCAAAGATGATGTCAAGGAAGAGATTGCCTTTCTGTTTTCAAGCATATTCTTTTTTCTTGAGCAGTGGGCTCTGACCAAGCGGTGCTGATTCTCCTGCTGGCTCTGGGAAGTAGTGGAAACTGTATTGGTAGATAGTACACTGCAACAGAACTTGGTGAAAGCATTAAGAATGCAAGAATTTTATGAAGTGATGCCTCAGGGTATCTAGCAAAGAGTTAGCAGAACGTGGCATCTTCTGGGAGTTAGTCTACTCTAGGCCGGATGCCTAAACTGACTTAGGGCACTCATAAGTATTAGGAACTTTGGGGTATTTAAGTCCAAATTTTACCAAAAAAGGTGCTGGAAAACTTACATTGTAAGGTAAAAAGTGATGCAAAAAGTTGGCCTGTGGAATTACAACGCCCTGCTTGATTGTATGCTCCGACACCATCTTACTCAGCGGAGATTCACAAAGAGAATATAATGATGACTTTAAGTAAGCTGATGATTTATCTTCTCAAAACCGCATGGTTGTTGTAAAACTGCCTATCAGATATTTTCAGAGTTACTATCCTTCACAAGCCCTTATTTAACGCACTTATATTTGTATGCATACCCTCTCTTCCTATTTGCCATTTGTCACTGAGATAGCAAATTACATTCATCAGAATCCATTCATTCCCCTGGTTTCGCTGAATACAGGATTATCTTGGCTGTGTCAGCTGCCCTATGACTGGTAACTGTGAAAAATGGAGGTCGCCTTCAGATATTCCAAACATGTATCTTCAAAGGACAGTAGGTATTAAGCTGGAAAAGATGAATGGGTTTTATGTCATCGTGTTTGTGTGGCATAAAAGTGAATTGCGCAGATTGATGGATATCTTGGTAAAAACAAATGCATTTTTAAACTACTCGCTTGCCCCTTTCCTGACAAGTTGTAGTGACCATCAAAAGAAATATACTGAGATGTTGCCTTAAATGCTAGGCTGATTTTACAGGTTTTTTTCACCTTTATGAAACTGAAAAACTTTTAGTTGTTGAGATAAAAAACACACATGTAGACTAATAACTACAGGTTATTTTACGATCTGTGTTTACAGTAGCACTACAGGACTCTCAGGCCTTATTGGTCATATAATCATGCAATTTATAAGTAACTAGGTCACATACAATTTTGTTGCTGACCATTTGTAAATCCCTCAGAAAACATTGTCATAATTTCCTATTTCCAATCCAGATTGCTATTTGAGGGCAGCCCCTCTGCTTGTCTGGCAGGTACTTTGTTCATACCAAAAAAGTAACATCTCAGCAGAAAGAATCACCTGGTCCAGAAGGGGAAAACTCTACCTGTCCTTAAATAATACGCTGTATTAAAAAGGTAATGAAAGCACAGAGTGGATTCTCTCAAGGAGAGTAAGTAACCTTTAAAACCAACCAATGTATTAGGGAAAAAGAGTTATTATTATTGATCCTCGCAATGCATGGGTGCATTGAAAGGATATGCCAGAGGAAAACTGGTGGTGTGCAGTGGAGCTTGTGAGCTTTGCCTGTGATCATTGATAGGAATTTTAATTTTATTTTATTTTTTTCCTGTAGCATCTTTGCTTGAGAAAGAACAGGGAAAAAAAAAAACAAACCAAAAACAAAACAAACCCTGAGTCCTGGTCTAATCCTGCTTTTCTTTTTATCTGCGCCCTTGGGCAGATCGTATCTCCAGCTGGAGGCAAAAATCTTATCAGAACTATCACTAAACTGCAGTGCTTACCTGTGTGTGACATCCGTGGGTACTTCTGTGTGCCTCTCCACTGGAAAATGTTACCCTTTTTAATGTGGTTTGGTAATAGGGAGATAGGCTTATGCCATAGCGATAACTCTGTGCTTTTTTAGGTGTGTCTCGTAGCCCCGTGATACAAGGAGGAATTTGCCCTCATCTACTGACTGTGAGCAGAGCTGTAGGAGTGGGCACAGCAGACAGAGCGAGATGTTCTGACAGTGTTTCAAATCTAGCTACTGCATTTTGGTTTAGAGGCAGGGATTGCTCAGAGCCTTATGTACCATCTTTGGGATGTTGCTTCATGTTGCTTGTGTTAATATTTTAAACTCATAATAATTATCTGCTTAGGTTTTTTTGTTGGGTTTTGATTTGTTGTGGGTTTTTTTCATTTGTTTGTTTTCTTTTAAATTGCCTTTGGACTTTTAATTATCTCTCATGCCAAGCAAAGTCTGCTTTCTGTCATGAAGTAGGATATTAAAGCACTAATAATAACTTTCTGTTTCTGTTTTTTAACTTCAGTAAGACCACCATAGAAAACATTTCACTCTGTTTATGATAAGCAGAAATCATTTTATAATTCATGTGGTTTGCATTATTTTTTCTTTCAATGACTGCCTAAGTAATATGATGGCTTAAATAAGAGCTGCTTCTTCATAACTAGTCCTCAACGGGTATTTGCTCTTGATGTGATATCCTAACGCTCCATTAACACCATTACTTGCAGGAGGTTTACAGTAATGTGGATTTTTATTTAGTGTTTTGCTTTGATTTCAAAGAATCTCAAAACTCCAATCCATGAAAATCACAGAGTTTAGTCCTGAGAAAGAACATCGTGCCCCCCCCCAAAAAAAAAACTGAAAGGTGATCTAGAGACTGCCTGTTTCCTGAAGCTGGACTCATTTGGGTGTCTGCAAGTTCAAGTCAATCGGGAAGGGGTGCTTTGGCTCAGGTCTGCAGTGGATTTGAAGCTGAGTGAGGTGTTAAGATCTTAAGGCTAGGTGAATTGCTTGGTGAGCATCATCACACAGTTCGTTGATTGTCAAATTCACCGTATCACCAGTCTGACACTTCTGCCTCACTTAAATCTTGTTATGAGGATGGAAGCGGCGCCAAAGCTTTGTATTTGCCATAAATACTCGACTAAAGTCCTTTTTGAGAGTAATTCTGCAATTATAGACCATGATGTCATGCCAAAAGGAGCAGACAGTCAGCTAGGTTCTATGCTTTAATGGTTTCTATGAAATTAGTAATAATACCAGGAGGCTGAACTTTAATTTACGGTGCTATGAAATGAGGAGCTTTTTGTAGGGCCTGAAAGTGTTCACCTTTGGAAAGGAGCATGTGAAAACTTCTGGCCTCGACCACAGCTTGTTTCCAAGGGGGCTGCAGTCCTCTCTGCTCTTACTTTTTGGTCAGCAGGCTGCTAGCTGGACAGCTGGCCAGATGTGCACAATGCTCAGGAAAGGCAGTGCCTCTGGCAAAGTGGATAGAATCACAGCTGCTGCAAGAGATATGGCAGATGCCTGTGTTATTTTACAAAGCTGGTATTTCCATCTGTTAGTTGGTTGCAATAGGATTACCAGTGGATCAGATTGGGCAGAGGGTAGGCTGAAGGGGAGACTGTCAGCTTCAAGAGCATCATTTACTGGTACTTTAAGGGGACAGAACCAGATGTCGGTCTTTTTGAAGTGTACCTCTGCATGTAGGCAATTCAGTGTTTCATCTCAGCCCTGGGCAGGGAGGAACTCTGCCAGAAAACCAGAAAAGAAAGAGATGGAAAAAGAGGTCCCTGAAGATAAGTGAGAGAGACAGGGATGTGGACTTCAGTTCAGCAACCTCAGCCCTTACCACAGAAACAGAAGACATTTTACACAGTGCGCAACCAGGACAGCCTGACACTGCGGGGCATTAAAAATCTCTTCCTCCTTATTTGGTGCTTCCCACAACTGAGATTTTGATTCCATGGGAGCACTCCTCAGAAACCTGACTTGGGTCTCTACAAGGGAAGTCTCATCAGGCAATGGAAGCCAACGGGGCTGCCCGAGCGGCTGCAGTCTGAACAGAGGGAAAATGTGGGATTGTGGCATGGTTGAAGGTTCGGGGCTTTTTCCTTCCAGGCGCTGTAGTCGAGGAGTCTTAATGGATACAGGCAGCTCTGAACTGTGACAGTTAAGGATTATGTTTGAGAAAGTATCTGAAGATTTAGAGTAATGAAATTTGAATATCAGAAGAAATTTAATTCTTAAGAAGGCAAATGTTATTTCTGGCATTATGTAGTACAGGAGCCCATCCAAGCGTGCTGAAGTCAATAAAAAGCCTCTATTTGGCTTCACAGAATTTTGAATTAAGCCCACAGAATGTTTGATAAAGTAAAAATGTTACAGCAAGCTCCTGGTGTTCACCATCACCTTACAACAGTAGGTCCTGCTGGGATCAGGCAAGGGCGTTTCATAAAAGGGAATTGCTACACGTGCAAAGAGTAGAAAACTGCTTCATTTTCTTTGCTACCACTAGTTTGGCAATGGGAAAACATTTTTTTTAGAGGTTGGCATTGCTTTTCTCTTGTGGATTTTCTGCTGAGATTTAACTCATGATGGAACTTGTTGTATGCAATAAAAAGCAGTCACTGCGTGCTGGCTGAATGCCTCAAGTGCTGAGGATATACATGAAATACTTTGGAGTGCTGAAATGCAATTGGATTTATTTCCCTTGCAAGCTGTTCCTTTGTTAGGACACAAGGTGGCAATGACATGGAAACACTCGTTAGATACAATAGTCCAGAATGTCTTCTAATCAGTTTTCTGCTTCAAATCTGTGCTTGATGTATAGAACTTGGCACGCGGGTATACCTACAGCTATACATATGACAACACTTGGCACGTCCTCTGGATTGTGCTTGGTGATACCTCTTTGCAGTGATGCCTAAGTGCACAACTAAGTATTACCAGAGGAATCAGAGAACCTGCCAGGGGCCACAGCAAAAGAGCTGAGATAAAACCAGAGACATTTTCAATCCTAAAATGTATATAGGTACAGCTGTAGGGTATAGGGTATAGACTCCTCATAGCAGTAGCTGCGTGCACAGATGCTCACGTATGTGTGCAGTGTCCTTCCTCGTGCTGCAACAAAGGGAAGGGTTCTTTAGGGAATCTCATGTGTGCTTCCAGTTCACTGGGAAGGCAGGGCATTTTTTTTTTCTTCTCAAAGTGCCCATAAAAGAAGACTGTAAAGTTGCCAGAAAGTGTAAGCAGACTCTTGTTTTATCGAGGCTTTGGATGTGGCGAGGCTCGTGGTTATTTTTTCCATCAGTGCATGTCCGTCTTGCTCTGTTCGCCACCTGCAGGCAGAGCTGTCTCTGGTTGGCGCTGTCCCTGTGTTGGTGAGGCTCGGCTGCCACAGAGGGGTGCAGCTCCCACCTCTGCTGCGTGTTTTGTGGGACACTGGTCAGTTTTTCATCGTTCCTGTGCTGAGGTGACAGTGTGGTTCCTGAGCACCCACCCACCCCAGCCTCTTCTAGACCATTATTGGTGTATGAGGGAACTAACCCAGGGTGCATTAACCCACCAAGGAACTTAAAACTCACTAGATGCAAAGTGCTCTCAAATTCACCAGGGAAAAAAACAAACCAACCAACCCAAAGAATAAAAACCAGGAGGATCTATGTTTGCTAGATGCTTTGTATTAAGACCAATGCTGCTGCTATTAAGTCCCAACCCAATGGAGGGGTTCTCAGTCCATGAGATTTGTTTGTATCCTTGTAAAATCTTGGCATTAATGACTGACTCCGGGTCAATTCCACTGCAAAAACAGCCTGAGCCCTGAGAGTCAGCATAGCCCCAGAAGATAAATGATCGTTGTCAGGTGCAGCTAACAAAACCCCTGGGAAGGTATCCCACTCAAAATTAAATGGAGCCTGGCAAGGAGAACAGAGCCCAAGGAAAAATAAAATAAAATACATATATTTAAAAAAACCTCGAAGAATCAGTGTACTCTCAGCCTTGAGCTGTGCAGCTGCCTACCAAGTGAACAGCTCATGCAATTTAACTCCCTTCTTCCTGTGTTGAGGCGCTCTTAATTTGGGGGTTCTTTGATCCACCTATTCATAGCTGTGAAGTGAGCAGAATTTAATTAGGCTCTGACAGGGGATGGTTGATTTTAATACAGGCCTCCAAAAAAGAGCTGTCAATCAAGGATGAGCTTTAATACCTTCAGCTCGCAGCTCCTTTAAACTTCTGCCGCAGTTGAGCGGTGCTTGGTCATCTGTGGAGGAGCCTGGCCTCTACAAAAGGTGCTGGCAGCTCCCTGGGCACACTTGGAGGGGCTGCCCAGAGGCTACTCTCTGCCCTCTGTAAAGGGGCACCATGAAATGTCTAATCAAGTTGGCATTACCTAGCCACATGAGAGGAGAGATTTCCTCTTTGAATAAGGAGCAGCTTTCAGAAGTGCACATCCCAAAAGGCCTGCTGAGCTTTTGTAAGCCAGCAGGCAAGGCAGGTTTGGAGTCACTTGGATGAAACCTTTCCTTATTGTAGCTGAAACAGGAACAGTGAGGACAAGGGTTACTTTCCATACCTAATTTCAAGTTATTTTAGCTGGGGGATGTTAGATAAAATAGTCAATGACTGGCAGGATGATAGAATATGGTTTAATTTCAGATTTACTATCTGCCAACACATGCCATTCAATCAGATAAACACAGGATTTCAGCTGTCATCACAATATCTTATGCATACTTAAAAATAGAGCACTTTTTCTCACACCAAGAAGAAATTGAACAGGTTTATATATAGGATGTATACAGTCAGGAGGCTAGAAATTTTGAAATAGCCTGCCGTTTCTACAGAGATTCCTTATCTTTAAATTAAGGAATTATATTAGAAGTAGTAGAAATTCTCAGGATTGCAGAATTTTTATCACTGTCAACTGTACAGAATTGAAAGAAAAAAAAAATAGTAAAGGGAACACCTTGAGACGTTGAACTATATAAAATGAGGGAAATGTCTGTAGTATTTACTGTAGGAAATAGGAGACCATATAGAGATCAGAACTTCTCTGCGTGGGAATCTGATTCCTCCCCTGGTTTAAAAGCTTTCATCCTTGCTCTTTTGTCTTTCCTGGTTTAAGTATCGGGCTGGTGACTGTAATGCTTGAGTATCTGTTCCACTCAGGAGATGGAGATAGAAGAGAACAATTTGGCATCACCCCAGCACTATCCTAAACCAATTTTCACAATAAATGGGACTTAAGCACACAAGGTCTAAAGCTTCCCTCCTGAAAACACACAAGTTTATTAGGTGGAAACTCTCATACAGGTAAAGTGTGACACCTGTTGCCATTAGATTATAAATTTGTATATGCTCAGATGAATATGGCTTTTTGGCTTGAGCAGTTAACTGGTACTTGAGGTCTTTACCCCTTGTGAAGAGCAACTGATGACACAGTCCAGCATACTTTTAAGGTCTAGCCTGGTTTGTTTACGGGGGATGCACAGAACAGCTTGTTTCTGTGAACATCGTATGAAGAGACAGCAACAGGTAGTTCTCTTGCTCACAGATCTGCTGATACACTTCCCCAGCAAGCAGCATCCACCCAAGCTCAGCGCTGATGCTTTCTCTCCTTCTTACAAGCCTCTTTCTTCCTGAACACCCACACAACCTGTACCTTCTGTCTCATATTTCCTACCTAGTTTGCTCTTTCAGGTTTTGCAGTCAGCTTTGATTCAGAGATGTTCTTGTTAGCAACTGTGAGTGTTTTCAGTGTAACCAATTATCATCTGCTCTCGTTCCCTTCTGCATTCTGCCAGGCTGCTCCAAAGCGATGTTCTGAGCTGCTCAGCATAGTGGTATCTTTGAAGAGAGGACTTGTACTTTGCTTCGAAGAGCAGCTCTAGCAAAAGGACAGTATTTGCTACTGAAGATAAGAGAAAGAAGGCATTTTTTGAGTGCTTTCCTCCTGACGGTTTCCTCACAGCAGGGAGGCTGGTGCTTTTTCTTCCATGTGCAAAGGCTCTCTTGAGGAGCTCTGCTATGACAGATCAGCTTATAGCCCATGGAGACACAAGGACAGGAAAATGCAAGCCAAGATGCTGACTTCCCTATTGCTTCATCCCTTTTCTGGTTAAGCTCTCATGCACTTCAGAGAAAAACTTGATTACCAGGCTGTGGTCCCTCAGCTCAGCCATGAGAGGGTCTTTTCAACATCCACAGCTCCCTCCTGGAGCTGGGTTTTGGCTGCAGAGGCAATTTGTGCTGGGCTCTGCAGGCCAATAAAGAAACAGCAAGGCTAGAGGGAAGTCCAGTGTGCATGTTTTTCAGTCTTAAAGGCTTTGGAATTCTATTTGTTTTCTGTTTTGTTTGGCTTTTCTTCTGGCCTCTCTTAGAAAAGCCTTTCACATACAATGATCTTCCAAACAATTTATTTGAAATCATTGGTGGGTGGCGCATATGTTATGGGCTGTGGTTTCATTGATGTGCTCAGCCTTGCTAAGTAGATGGCATATTAAATGTTTTATTTACCCCGTGTGCTACCTGTCATCTAATCAGCTTTTGTTTCTGCTGCATACTGCTTGTATTATAGCAAGAGTAAGTGGTTTCATGTAAATTAAAACGGCATGAAACCTTTTAAAGCCATTTTAAAATACTAAATGCTTCTGCAAATAGGTTTGTCGGACAAGGGTTGGAAAAAGAGCTCTTTGCTTACCCATTTATTCTTTTGTATGCTTATTAGAAGCTCCCCATGTGACTCTTTCATCAACCATTGCATCCCAGCACTCATCTAGAATGCCAGAAGTCATTTATACCGTGCTCAAGAGTGGTTTGCATAAACAGGAGGCAGTTAACAAAGAATACAGTTGTGAGCTGCGATTGCAAATGTTATAAATTACAGCGCAGATGCACAATAAAGTCAAAACCTGCGTCCCTGTGATGTTTTCTTGCTGGCCTGGAGCATAAAAGCCTGTTGGCTTAAAAGCTCCTTTGCTTTTATTAACTATTATCGCCGGTGTTTATGATTGCGATCATTTCACTGTGAATAATTTTGTTTCGTTACAGGTGGATCGTATCATCTTCTGTGTCTTTTTGGAGGTTGACTACAAAATTTTCAAGAAGAAAATGGGCGAGTTTTTCCCTCTAGGTAGGTGTAGTAATCATGTGCCATCTGACTTGAAAAAAGGATGCAGCAAAAAGACACCAGTTGGCATCCTTTCTTCTTTCCCTGCCTAAGTCAAATATTAAAACATGAACTTTCTTTAAGCATCAGCTGCGCACAGAGGCTCTGATCCTGCACAAATGCAGACATTCAAAATTTGCGAATCGGTAAAACTACTTGTGATCCTGCCTTTGCAAAATCAAGGCCTGCTTTTGTATGCTCAGCACAGTGAGTCGCTTCATTCTGTCTCTCCTCCCGAAACCTGGTGCGTCGCACTGGCGCTCTCGACTCCGTGGAGGAAATGATTTGCACTAATGCCTATAGCTCCCAGCGTATATTGCTTTTCCATGCACTTTGTACATGCTTTGCTCTTTCATTAACGATGCTGGTAGGGTTTCTCTGGGTCTGAAAAGATACCGCAGGGGTTAGAGCCCAACTGTGTCTGAATGAGAACTTTAAACCTGAGCTGTCCCTGTGCAAGAAAGAATGGGAGAAAGATGGCTCCCGGCGGAGCACTTGGGAAATGTTAGCCGTTCATCTTGCATTTCACGCAGGAAGTTACTTTCTAGAGTTTAAGAAAACCTGGTGGATAGTAAAGTTGTTAATCCCCCTCCCCCCTGTACGCCTGTGATTTATCATATATCATTAGAAACCCGTGTTCAGGTTTCTTATCGACCCTAACCTTCTCCCATTTCAGTTTGGTTACTGTGACATCAGTTCTACTCTGTGTGACAAGGTCCAAGTTTTAGTATTTTGGTTTATCACCCCTTTCAGGCAGTCAGGTGCTCCCCATGCTGTCTGTCTATTGGAAAGCAACAGGAAGCAGAGCTTTGGTATGCTGCTATTCTGTTAATTCTACAGGACCATCTTTCACCATAGCTGCAGCAGCCAAGATTTTTTCCTTGGTAGTATGGAAATGGTGATGTTCCTCTCTCATCTCCCTAGAACAAAGCTTTTTGTAGATGACTTTGTAATCTCCAGTTTGCAATGATTGGCAGCTGAAACTTAAAAGATGTATTGAATTATTCAGGTAGCATAGAATGATGTCTAACTGCTGAATAATATTTTTATCTAGAGCACATTGAACATGCATTTCAAAGGCTGCATTCATGTCTAATCCAGTCATTGTGTGAATTTATTTTTCTTGGCACCGTACCCCAGCACATTAGGAGAAAGTGGCAGGGCCCTGCCTACTGTCACTGGCTCTGTCCCTGCCCTTCAGATTAAGCAAGAGTAGACTATTGTGTCTATTTGTCAACAAATTAGAGTATTGATACTCACCTTCATTGTTAAGGCCTTTGAAATCATGGATTAAAGCCTGGTATTGTTGTTACAAATGTAAACCCCACTCAGCTTTGAAAGCCTGAGAGACAAAATGACGCTTCAAGAGCTGAAGCTTTGGCAAGCCCAATGGGGAAAAGAAGGGAAGATGGGAGATTTCTTTCTTCTTGGGGTTTTCAGAAAGTGACATTGTTGACCTGCTATCAGCAGAGAACCTGCGCGGTTGGGTGTCATGCTACGTAGAGACTTATAATTGCAGCACACCACATTATCTGGGTGATCAGCTGTCCAGAGAAAGATGTTTTCGTTCTCAGCAGCCACAGTTTGGTATCAATTGCTAAAATATCTTAGGACCCATTTTCACAGGCTCCCTGCTGCAGTTTTCTTATAACTAGTGATCCTGATTACTGGTTTTGATATGCCTTAACGATGCTGGTTTCCAGAAGGACCCGATCACCTACTGGCTGGTGAGCTGGAGCTTTAAAAGGAACCAGTTGAAGCATCTAAAACTTTATCCCTGACTCAGTGACTGATTCTCCATGGCTAGATCAGTACTCAGTGATCCAAGAGATCTGATTTCCATGTCTTGTATTGTCCTGGACTTTTGGTCTGCCTCTACAGGAGTCACTTAGATCTTTAGCTTGTGAGGAGACAGGGAGAGGCAGGCAAGATGCATGCTGCCCCAATGACTCTCCATTAGTGTCCCCCAGAGAAATCATGAGTATGTGGGTCTCTCTCCTGGAAGAAAGCCCTGATGATTAATGTACAGCCTCAGGTTTTCTTCCCATCTTGAATTCACACTTTTCCACGGGCTACCACCACTACCACTGGTGTCAGCTGAAGTCAGCCCCATCCTAAATTGGCTATAGCCTACTGGGGAGAACATCAGCTGAAGGACTGGATGGTGACCCCCAGATGACCATCATGTCTGCTGTTTGTTTCTTTTCTCTGGTCTCTCATGAATGGCCATCTGCATTTAACGTAGTAGACTTTGATGAGTTAGCAGCAGCCTGTAAGGATATTCCATCTTTCTGCAGGACTTGTTTTCTTGCAGAGGAGGACTTAGTCAACATGGCTTTGTGTCAAGGAATTAGCAACGGTCTCTACCTTTGGCAGTAAATTCCTCGTATTTTGACTGCGGAAGGAATTGCAAAACTCTGGTGGTTTGGTTTTGTTTTGAGGTGAATCTTTTAATATAGTGAAATGAAAGTCTTTAGGGATAGACTTGCCCTAAATTTAAATTGATAGGACACTATCTGAACTCTCACAGGAGAGAATAACACTGAGATACTGCTTTAAGCTTAGAGAAAAAAACATAAAGTCATTTTTAAAGTGTGTCTCGCATTCAGAAAACATTGTGAAATATATCTACTTTAATAGACATGGACAAAAACGCTTAGAAAGAGGAATATATCCATGGAGTTATATACATAAATAGTTATTACTTTAAACCCAGTGCATTAATAAATCCAAAAAGACATCCCAGTGCTTGAGCTAGTCAAGTGATAATGAAATGAAGCTCGAGTTACACCTCAGTGCATTAGAGTAAGTGGAATATAGATATAGGGAAA
Source organism: Chloroceryle aenea (assembly GCA_013399075.1). Lineage (NCBI taxonomy): Eukaryota > Metazoa > Chordata > Aves > Coraciiformes > Cerylidae > Chloroceryle > Chloroceryle aenea. The sequence continues at coordinate 257,986 of VWZY01003960.1, read as the reverse complement.
TTGTTCCATTAGTTGAACATATCATTACGCCTATTTTGCAAGCGGAATGCCAAAGAAATTAGTCGAGTAATAGTACTGATATTAAGACAACTGCCAAGAGCCTTGTCATTTACAAACTTTAAATGTATAGGGGGAAGAGGCAGACTTCTAAGTAATGTCACATCTTAGGAGTGTAGCAAAGCTGTTCTGTAACAGACCAGTTGTCACAGCCTCAGCATTTCTGATTTAATCTCAGTAATCAGCAGCCTGTACAGATGCCGAGCCAAAGCCCATCATGCTCTGAGGGGGAGCACTGCTTAATCTTTAACTCAGATTTAGCATCTTGTGCTGGTTGTTGTCCAGAAAAGCACTTTTGTTTTTAGAAAGTAGAGGGTCCTGGACCATGCAGAATTTTCTCTTGAATCTCCAGGGTTTGCTGAGAAGTTTTTTATGTCCTAGTAGAAGAGTGGGAGTGGGTGACCATTTCTGTAAAGCAGCCAGCCTTTTGTGCACAAGACGGATCGCTGTTTTAACGTATTAGGTGCAACAAACAGCAATGAGTTGGTTTGGTTTGTTGNGGTTTTTTTTTTTTTTTTTACCAGTTGAGTCCTATCTCCAAGTGGAATGCTATAGCCCAGCCATTGTCCCTTCAGCTGTGTTGGGAAATTCTCTGCTTAATCCAAGAAAATGTCTTGCTATGTATCGTTCAGGAAAAAAAAAATATCCTTGCCTGCAGTTCTGGCTCAGCTGTGCAGTTCTTACATCACTGGATACATTGCTGCTAGTATTTTGAGTGAGCTTTCCGGGAAAAGAGCTGCTGCTTGTACCATTTTTTTTCTCTTGGCATTCATTGTTTCTTCTAACAGAATTCCATGTGAAGCCTAGATACTTAGGCATTGCTTTTGTTGCTAAATATCAATGCTTATAAAACTGACAAGGTGATGGTAGAATAACAGTCCACCTTGAAAAGCTAGATTTACCAACATTTCCCTTCCAGTGATATATACTGCTATTCACAGGAGTAAGATTAAGAGTATTTTTAAATAGTTGCCAGCTGCAGGCAAAGATATCTATTTTATTTTATTTTCTTCTCCTGTATACTGTGTATACCTACCTATTTAATATGTCAGATCAACAATCTTGTAGGGAGTTTTCGCAAATGCTTGTTTTTCATGGCGGCTGTTGTATATTATGAAAGGTTTTATCTTAAATTGCGATGCTTAAAGTATTTCTGAATCTACCACCTGTTATCAGTGGATTGGAGAGGGGAATAATTTTTTCTGAAAATGTTCTTTGGACAAAAATAATGTTATAAAGGGTATGTACTATGAAGCTGTAGTGTTCAAGGTTATATTATATTCTTACTACCTTAAAGAGAGTAACAAAATTACTTTGCTAAACCATCGCTAAAATTGTTAGAGGGGACAGGTTTGCAGTTTTATTAGTCCAGTTGATAGATGGAAGACGCAAGCATTTAGACTGTGTCCTTTCAGAGATAATGAAAGGATGTTGAGCCCAGGAGCTTCCTCATTTTTTTAATTTTAATTATATTTTTTGAGCTGTATCAGTTGGTGTTAGGAAAAAGAGAGAGAAATTTCTTCATCTTGAAAAAACTTTCCCCTTTATTCCAGGTTATGTCATTTAATGTATTTTCTGCTTTTACCCTAGTTGACAAAAGCTCTGTTCCCCCTACCCAAAGCATATGGATAAGAGCTACTGTCTTACGTGAATCCTCCTGTTACTTCAGGAGGATGCACAGCATCACAGTTGTGCATAAATGTGCAAATATATTACAATTGCAGAGGAAATTCATTGTTAAGAGATCTACCAGGATTGGAATCAAATTGGAAACTGTCTAAATGGCTGAATGAAGGGCTTTGTATTAAAAAGGCAGATCCCTGCACTAATACGTGCATGAACTCTTAAGCAGAGATTGTAATTTCTGTACTGGTATTGAAAAGCATCTCCCTCTCTGCTTAATATGGCAGGCTTCGCTGGGGCTGAAGCAGTCCTCGGTGTGAGCACAGGCATCGTAAGTTAGCCCTTAGTAAGTAAGCCCGTATCAAATAGGTAATTTGTTTGATAAATTTAGTTTCTCTATTTGCATTTGCAGTGCTCACGAGCTGATTCGTTTCTTTAATTCATCACTTGAATGTATTCCACAAAATATTTTTCATGGGTTTTATTTTACTGTGTGGATAGGTGCCAAGCAGTTTACTGGAAGTACCCGATATCGTTTATCTGAGGTTTCACCTGGGCAGTGATTTGCCTCCTAAGTCACGAGGCCCTGGTTTTCCTGACTGGTTCAGGCAGATGAGCAAGGGCCACTGGGGCTTGGAGCTCCCTGGAAACAGGTATTAGGGAGTGAGATTTGGCGGAGTTTGAAATCTCTTTGACCTTCTCTGCCGGATCAGTGAGGGCCTTCCCAAAGGTATTGGCTGCAGTGACTTTGCCCATCTCCATGTAGATTTTCAGGTTGTGATGTTCACGGCTGATAACAGCCTGCGTTTTCACAGGTTTAAACTAGAGGCAATCAGACTGTCACCTCCCTTTCTATACTGCTGTCCCTCACAAAGCTTTCAAGGCATTGTGGATGGGTTGGATACTTGCTGATGACACAGTGCCTGAATTTGTGTCCAGGCATATGCATGTCTGGAGCTGAACAGAAGCTGGAACAGAGCCAGAGTGACCAACCGCAGCAGCAGTAGACTGAGAGAAAGGTGTCACAGTTGTGGGCAGGATCACCTGCAACCCAGGTCCATTTGCTGGAAGGAGCAAAATGGGTGTCCCTTCCCTGATCCCACAGCTCTGATGGAGCTGCAATCCCTGCTGTTGTGTGGGGATGCTCAGGGAACTCTCTGGTTTGTCTGGCTTTTGAAATTTTGACTTGTCACTTGAAGATCGTCCTTGACTCACCAAATGGTGTATGTGCATGACCGTGCATCCCTTTCCAGGGCTATGTATCAAGCCACTGAGAGCATACCAGGATACCCCTCAGTACTCATGCATTTGCAGCCATCTGGCCTGCTCTGGGCTCCATGCCACCATTTAATGTTCCCCCCAGATTTCCACTCTTGGGAGTAGTCTTGTATTCAGGTAGAGATTAGTAAGAATTTCTTGGTGTATGGAAGGCAGTGGTAGTTTTGGAGAAGCTGTGACATGCTGGCAATTTCAGACGCGCTCAAGATGCTCTCTGCACCCCACCTCTTTACGTTGGAGGATGTCATCCTCAGGCAGCTTTGCAAGACCCCTCACTGAAGGCTTAATTCAAAACAGCTGGGGAGAAGCACAGCCCTGCTGTTTCATGGTGCTTCCTTGTTCCTCAGTAGCAGAGGCTTCAAAGGAAGCACTACTCCTATGGGGGAGCTGAAGGAGCCTGTGCACTGGAATAGGATGCTGTTTTTTCTCTAGTTCTCTCTCACAGCACCTACAGGTCTTGATAAAGTACTCTCCAGAGTAAATACACTCCAGCTGTAAAATCTGTTCTCAATCCAGAAGTTTAGTACAGCCGTAATGCTTAAAATATCTGACCATTTCAAAATGTCTGAAACAACTTCTCTCATAAAATCTCAAGCTAACTAAAAGCTAAAGATGTTCGTAAAACTGTGAAACAAAATTGTTCTGTGTCTTTTTGTCTTCATTTGCCGTGGCAATGACTGTGCCAATTCTACCACGCGTTGGGTTTGTCTGTTTTAGCCACTTTTGTCGGTGTCTCAATGTGTAGGGTAGGAGGATGAGCAAGCAGCAGCTCGGGAGTGGTGCTTGGGAGGCAGAGTATGTAATTGATGGCTGAAGTATTATTTTCATCATCTTAAGAGATATGCAGACTCAGAGAGGGTTCATAACACCTTCTAACATGGCAGTGGGTTTCCAGTACCTAATAAAAAGTTAATGGACAGTTTCCTGCTTCAGTTCAAATCATAATAAAACTTCCTGGTGTTATTCCTTCTGAATTACTTGCTGGCTGACTGCTGACAAGAGCATTGCACTAGACTTTGGTTGTGTGTTGCAACTAGCAGTCACCTTAAAATTTTGGGCTTGGATCCTCTGTCTGGCTTGAAGGAAGCTTGTGATGCCATCTGCTATACAGGCTGGAAGATGGGTCACCGCCTCATTCCCAATAGCATCAGTGACACTGCTTGCAGCAGGGTATGGACAGACAACGGGACCGTAACCTGTTAAAGTGCTGTTGTTAGGAGCTTTTGCTTTGCTAAATGGAGCCTCTTCTTTCTTGTTGTAGTAGACATTTTCCTCGTCTCCTTTTGCAAAACTGAGGATGGAGCCTGCAGTCATTCTGCAAGTCAGGGGAAATGATTGCTTCTGTGTATTTGTCCACTCACTCCAGATCCCCAAGCTCTTCAGCTTCTGGGAGACACCTGGATAAGGGCTGAGCTGAAACAGCAAAGTGACAGGCACTGAGGATGCCCTTGAAGATGTGAGGGTCATGCAGATGCGAGGAGAAGGCTGCTGTGTGCGTTAACAGAGTGGGAATGCACAGGGAAGATGATGAGTGTGGTAATTAGAAAGGTGAATATGGAGCAATTATTTACTATCTCTTGTAACACAAGAAGTGTAAAGTGTCCCAGGAAATGATGAATCGGGATTAAAACAAGCAAAGGGAAGTAGTTTTTCACCCAACACATAGTTAGAATGCTTGCTGTGAGGTGCTGTGGAGCCTGTAGGTCTTAAATATAGTTAAAAAGAGGATTAGCTCAACCAGCAGAGGAATGGTCCAACAGTGGCCATTAATCACCACGGTCTCTGTGTAATCCTGGGCTCAGGGAGAGGCTGGTAAGGGGAGAATAATGTATTGCTCTTCTGTTCTGTACTCGACCCTTCACACACAGATGCCTGGCGCCACAAGGGAAACAAGAAGAAGCTTTTTCTGTACAATACCTTATGGGAATACATCTTTGATCATGATCAGGGATCTTTCCTTCCTGCTGTGTTGTGTATCAGAAATAGCATGGCCAGCAGGATCAGGGCAGGGATCATCCCCCTGTACTTGTCACTGGTGAAACTGCACCTACTGGGTTCAGTTTTGGGCCCCTCACTACAAGAAAGCTGTTGAGGTGCTGGAGCCTGTCCAAAGAAGGGCAGCAATGGAGCTGGTGAAGGGTCTAGAGCATAGGTCTTATGTGGAGTGGCTGAAGGAACTGGGGTGGTTTAGCTTGGAAAAGAGCAGTCTGAGGGGAGACCTTCTTGCTCTCCACAGCTACCAGAAAGGAGGTTGTAGTGAGGAGGGGGTCCATCTCTTTTCTCAGGAACCAAGTGATAGGACAAGAGGAAGTGGCCTTAAGTTGCAGGTGTAGATTGGATATTGGGAAAAATTTCTTGACCAAAAGGGTTGTCAAGCCCTGGACCAGGCTGCCCTGGGAAGTAGTGGAGTCACCATCCCTGGACACATTCGAAAGATGCATAGGTGTGGCACTTAGGGACATGGTTTAGTGGTGACCTGACAGTGCTGGGATCTGATGATCTTAAAGGTCTCTTCCAACCAAAACAGTTCTGTGATTCTGCTTCTATGATACTGTGGCCGTCCCCTGTAAAGCACTTTGCATCACACTCAGAAATAACCTATCCTCTCTGGTTATTGACACTGACTCACTCCACGCATTTGAGTGCTTCTAGTTGCAAAGGATGCAGTTAAATTTCTGTTTGTCTCATTTTATTGCCTCTGCCTTAGGTTACTGATGAGATTTTGTTACAATCTTGAATTCCGACACGTGTCACCACATGCAAAACATACCATTTTGTGTGCAACTACTACATGAGCATGCATCTGGGAGAGAAATCCACTTTAGCACTAGTTTTGTAAACAAAACTCTGTTGTTTTCAGTATTTTAGGGCAGGGAGGAAATTGGGAAGTTTTGCAATAGCTTCTTTTGAGAAAACTGATGTCTATTTTCGCCATGCAGTGCCTTATCCCTGTCGTGTAAGGTAGAAGCATCTGGGAAATAGAAATCCAAATCTGATCCTGGCTGTGAGCAGCGTTTCCTGCACTGGAACAATGTTGTCCAGTTTACTCGCAGTAGTAATGGCAGCTACTGCGTAGCCTCTATACACAGCTGAGGCTTCTATAGGTATGTGTATTTTACAGCAGATCAAGTGATATGGTGCATAAAAGAAGCCATCTACATGGTGACAAAAAAACCCCACAGTGCCTAACTTCTTAGGAGGTTGGTATTAAGGATTTCTATTTGATATGGTTTCAAAAGCTACAAACGCATTTTACATTCAGTGAGACTCGGATGGTGTGGGACTTCTGGTGTAACTAAGCAACAACATGGGAAGAAAAACTGCACCGGTGCTGCAGTGAGGCCAGGATGTACAGAGTGTATCAGTGGAAGTTTCTTTATAATCGGACTAAAAAATTTGATTAAACTTGCTTAGTGTCAGTCACAGGCTTATATAGTGCCTATTTCTCTGTATGTGGGGTTGCATGAATAAAGGATGCCAATGTTCAGAACCAAAAGAAGTCCTGTTTCTTCTTGCAAAGCAGAAGAGTGTGTTCTTTTGTTAATGTTCTTCTTTGGTTTACCTTTTTCTTTTTTTCCCTCTTACTCTTATGAGCACTGAGGATGAGGGAAAGCTTTATGGAAAATGTACATATTTTTACAAGTAGATGTGAAAAGATTCAGGCCTGGGTATAGCTGATCTCATCTGGCAGAGATTTCTAAATCTGCTTTTCCTCAAAGAAAGCATTCTTTTTTTTCTGTGCTATTGGTCAATCTGTTGCGTTCTCCCAGCAGAGAACTGAGTTGGAGGGATCAAAACAACCAAAAGAGCTTGTGGCCTCCTAAGTTATTGCAAACTTCATATGTACATCTGGGCTTCATCAAACCCTAAGGTGTCTTCATGTGGTTTACTATGCTACAGAAATGTTGACTCTCTGAGGTTGAGATGAACCTAGAGCCTGTATATTGCTGTGACACCACTGTTGTGTAGCAGTAGTGGTAGTTAGCAGTCAAAAAGAAGTGATTTTTTTCAATTCTAAGAGTTGAAAGTATACATGAGACATGCGATTATAAAGCTACCTAAGGATATTAAGATAATCATGTAGGCAGGTGGGTGAAGCTTTGGTAGAGAAGAAATACAGAGGGTGAGAACCCACTTGGTATTTTCAGCTGCTGGAAACCTGATGTGACTATGGTTTAGAGGACTGGCATCAGGCAGGCACCCTGGCCCACACTGCCACCTGCTCCAGGATCGGACACAAGAAGTTTTTCGTGTGACTGCCCCAAAACAGGATCCATTTTATTCCATATTGTGAGACTGTTGTGCTGCACATTCTCTGTTAGTCTAGTGGAAATGGTACAGGAAGATTATGGGATACCTGTTAGGTAAAATGCTTGAAGGCAGGAACTTTTCCAGCTGGACCCTTATTTTGGTATAGCAAATAAGCCCAACAGGATGACTGCAGCTGTCAGTGCTGAAGGGTTGTATGGCTTTTTTGGGGGGTTTGGCCATCAGCAGTATGATCCCCAGCATGTCACTTCCAAGCTCCTGTGCAGCTCTGCCTATCTCATTGCTCTGTTTGCCATCGTGTGGTGTACAGAGGCTGAAGGGGGATGGGGGGGTGGTCCTGGTCCCTCCCCTGGTTAAGTTCAGCCACACTAGCAAGGAGGAGCAGGCTGAGACACGTAGGTTGCCTGGAATAAGGAAACGTCTAGAATTTGGGAAACAGGAAGAAAGTGCTGGGAAAAAGAACAACTCCTGAAGGATGAGATGAGGCACCTGAGGAGAGGTTAGAGGTAGGCAGGGAGGAGCCAGCAGCATGCAGTGCTGCTGGGGGAGTGCTGGCAGCTTGAGATGCAGGCCTGAATGCAGATGAAACAGCCTCCTGCAGCGTGGAGCTCTTGTGTAAAAGCTCTTCAAAGCGTGCACACTTAAAAATAAAAGGTGTTTGTACCGTGTCTCTCCACATGCAAACATGAAGAAGAATGCAAATAGAAGGATGAGCAACTAGGAAGAGGCGGTTTAATGGCTTGGGGGATTAGCAGTGGTATTTAGAGCCTTTCACCTCTCTGTTCCTAACATAAATCTTAACGCAGATTGATGGGTTTAGCCATCTGGCTTGTGTTTGCTTGTATGTAATGACTAGTGAGACAGAGAAAGAACCTGACCAGCAAGGCAAAATTAAAAAAAAAAATACAAAACCCAAAGTACCTGGCAGAAGAAAGCATCATCTTCTCCAGTGTCAGTGAGAGCAGGTATGGTGCAGTTATTCTGTTTCACAGAGCTTGGCATGTAAGAAGGGAGAGGGGAATGAAAGAGTCACAGGCATCACTCTGTTTGTGACTCCACCAGGGAGCCTGTGACTATACGAATGTGCGTGCTCTGAGCAACTTGCTCCCAAGTGCAAAGCTGTGTGATATTGAGAGATATAGTTACCCCAGATGGCACGAGAGCTAGAGGGTGAGTTGCAATCTTAGGTTGACTCTCAACTGTATTTTATACTTGTCTGGAAGCTGCTGTCTGAAGAGGGTCCCTACGGGGAGCCGGCCAAGTAACGACAATCACATCAGTATGGCTACATATTTTCCTTGTTTATTCTCTTACACAGTTTGCTTATCTAGTCTTCTAAGCTGTCCATGGGTACATTCACTACTTTCATTGGATAGCAGTTACAAGCACACATAGTAAACTCTAAGCTAATTGGTTATATGCATCCGGGTACATGCCCTGCAGACACCTCTCTTGCAGATAGTACAGCTCATTCACATTCCTCTCTCCTGCCTGCTCAGTGCCAGGCTTCCCCCCCCCTCCTTGCTGCCCTTCACAGTGATCTTAAGAACACTCAGGACTCAAGATAACTCAGTCAGGGTTGGCCAATCCTTAAAGGGCCATCGAAATTCCTTGTTCAACAAGGAATTTCCCCTACAGCTGTCCTATACATCAGCCATCCAGTACCTTAATTTTACATACTATAGCCCAGCTTTTCAAGCTGGAAAATTTTGCCTTCCCAATCATATGGCACTTCTTGGTTTAGATGATTTCCTTGTATCCTAAGCCTTCTAACTACTGATGTGAGTTTTCTTGAAGGGGGACTGACCCTTGCAGGGAGTCACTGTCAGTTTTCCTCTTGCTCCAGGATGCAAGGTCTATCATTCCTTTTCCAGCAAGGTCATGTTGGTAGAGCTTCCCAAATTCTGGGGCTCTAATGGAGAAGCTGTGTCATTGTCCTGCTTCTCCAGCCAGAAGACTAACTCGGAGTGGGTACATGAATGCACACACTCTGGCATGTCTTCCTAGACAATTATTTTTCCACAGCTCTTGAGTAAGGGTGGGAGTTACGGAGGACCTTACCTCTGGTCTTTCAAATGGGGGAGTTTGGGCAAGAAGTACTGACAACGTTATCTTTAAGGAAATGTTTACTCGTGGGTAAACTCTTGGGTTCTTCTGTAGTTTTCCTCAGTGTTGCCTTGCAATTGACTGCAGTGCATATTTCAAACAAAAGCAGACCTCTAGAAGGCTTCCTTTAGATGGGGTAAAAAAATCTACAGGGAAAATACATAAATACAAACAAACCAAAAGAACATAGATATTACAGATCTAATTTATAGCAATCTTGGCATTAATTTCACTTCATGTTAAGCATGTAGAGCTTTGGTAAAAAATATGGTTTTGTTTGCTTTTACTTCTTCAGAAACAGTAACTAAGAACCTATCTGTAGTATCATTGTTTTGGGGGGAAAGTGAATGAATTTTGGATACAGATTACTAAAACAGTGTTTCTTATCTCAAATAATTGGTTTTGGCATAGAGCTCTGTCAGCTAAACATGATGTTTATTACTTCAGCCAGCCACACCAAGGTCAGTGAAAGACGTTGCTCTGTATTTGACAGGGAAGCACTTCCACCAGATGCATTAAGAGAGTAAGAATTATAGACACATGAAGTGACAGTGTGCCAAAGTGAAACTCAGATTCAGATCTAAACTGGGGTAGAATTTTCAAACCACGATGACCTAGAGATCATGGCACTGAGCATCTGGGAGCCCAACTCTCATTTTCAGAAATGACATAAAGATTTTACTGCCTTTCAGAAAGACTTAGGTTCCTTTTCCCTGGAAAAGAAAAAAAAAAGAAAGCAGACTTTAATACACAATTAGTTCACAAAAGCAGTCTTTGCCTCCTCATAATTATATTGCATAATGACTTCACTACTTTTTAATAACATCAGATTTCTTGTCTGTGTCCATTATCACTAGCTTAGAAGCTATTTTGTTGCTTTGGGAATTTTGTATTCCAAGTCACTTACAGAACTATAATTAAGAACTTCCGCAGAAGACCAGGTGATATATGTGTGCTAAAACATTATATTCTGCTGATTTACTGTCAAGTCTTGGATTAATTTGAAATTTTATCATGCTGGTTTCATTATAAACGCTTCCATGGAAAGAACATGTTATTGGAAACTGAATAATTAATAATCTCTACATTAACCAAATGTTTTGCTGAGTGGTTTGTTGAAAAATGACATGACTCCAGTTGAAAATCTTGGCTCTGTTGATGTCGATGGCAGAATTCCCATTGGCTTTAACAAGATTTTTCTTTTTCTTATTTAAAAAATTACTAGTCAAAGCTCCTTAAAGTTTCTGTGTACAAATTTATATTCATACAATAGGGGTCTGTGTGCCTTTTTGATCTCCAAAACAATTGTTTGCAGAATAAGGAGGAAGGAAGTAAAATGTGCAGTGACTTTTTTTAGTCCTGATTCTTTGGGGAGGACTAAGGTGTACTTGAGAGATGTAACCTACTGTCATTTATGGCTTCTGAAAGTTCTCCAGATCATGTCTAAATGAGATGGAAGGGGAAGAAGGATGGATGCAGATCCACCTGTTGTAGCTTCACAAGAATGAAAATTCTCGTGCATGGCATTTTGATAACTTGCAGCAAACATAATTGCCATGGAAGTCCTATATTATTAACCAATTGTTCTGTTCTTGTGCTGCTTAAAATAAAGTTTCAGGCTCCAGATCTTGATGAAAGCAGAACTTAATCCTCATTGCGTCATCATTTGGATCTCAGCAGGTTTTACAGTGTAAAGACCTGATTCTGTAAATTAGGACCTAAATCCTTATGTTAGTTTCCATTAACATTGATCATGATATTCCAAAGCTCCTTCAGGTTCGAATGGTGATCATAATGTGCACATATGCAAGTGTGGAAGATGTTAAACTTTAGAAAGAAATTGTAGGCATGCTACAGAATTTTCACATGTCCAAATCCATTTAAGAGGATAGAAATGGAGCCTGTATGAATTAAGAATGTAGTTGGCATAAAATTGTGTGGTCAGTGAGCTCTCTGTTAGATGATTAAGGCTCTAGAACATTAAATTACCTAGATGATAGCAAAGACTAAGAATTTTTTTTGCTCCTCATCAAAACAACTTGCAGTAAGAAAATCCTTTGATACCAAAATGCAACTTTTTTTCAAAAGGAATCTGTTTTCTTCATATGTTATCTTAGTAATTGCAAGTGTCCGATTCTTGGCTAGCCCAAGTTTGGTCTTAAACTGAAGTCCTGTCTGAAAAATTGATGGCAACTTCTTTATGTGGGATGATTTCTGGATAACTAGTTCTCTTCTTAGCATAGATAGCTGTTCCCAGGAAGCGAAGCAAACTGAAGCTTGACAGGTAACCCAAAAGCTGTGCTAGAAAAGAGAATGTGATTTCATTCTGTATGCGTCATAATTTGCAGAATTCTGTAAATTATGCAGAATTTCATTCCCTGCATTTCCTGTATCTGGTAGTAACAGCCTAGTATCAAAACCTTTTCCCATCCACCTCCAGATCTCACTGCAAAGTGTTAAATGGAAGGAGGCAAACTAAGACACAGGCAATTTTAAACATGGAATATTTAATTTTCAGTGTTTCCTGGTATTCTTCCTAATAATTTCCTTTTAATTTTTATGACAGATGATGCTAATGAAGAAGGGACTGAGCTGAATGAAGAGACAGGTAAGTAAACAATATTTTATGCTAAAATGTATCTCTTCTCTGAAGCATCAACCAAACCGAAAGAATTGTAGGAATTAATTATCCTTGTTGTGATAAGCAGTGCCAATCATTTTTTGCCAATGTTGCAACAGTCATCTCTGGGTTTTCACATAGTATAGGGTAAACCATCCCAGATAATAAATAGCACACAGCTGAGACCACCTTTTTAATGTCATCATCTATTATGAGCCTCTGGGTGATATTAGTTTGAACAAGAATGGGAAATAATTAAAATTCAGCAGTCTCTTTGTCTGCAAAAAGGTGTGAATACAGCAGTTCTGGAGTCATTTGCAATTCTGATTAGCAGACATGATTTGTTTGCAATAAAAATGGTAGCAAAACTCGCCCGCAAACTCTTAAATACATTAAACTTGATTGTGCGATATTCCAGAGGACTTTTTTTCCTCATTTGCTTTTTAAAACAAGTGTCAATGTTTAGGTTTTGTGGCTGTGGATGGACCTGAAATGGAAGTGATGGTTAGGTATAAAGGAAAGAAAGGCCTGAGGAATAAAAGAGAGGACAGAGGATTAGCTATCTCCCACGAGGACAAAAGCTTCTGCTCAGAAGACGTCTGCTTGTTTTTTTTTGTAGAGAGCTTCATCCACTTCATTTTCTTGATCAGGCTTTTTGTAAGAGGCTTCCACCAGAGCACTCTGTATTACTTTTGCTGCTGACCTTCACCTAGAGCTTCTCAGGGTTCAGTAAGAGACTTCTGTGCAGTGATCTTCTTTTTACATGCGGTGTAGCTTCCCCTACTCTTCTCTGCCTCTCCTTCCTAACCAGCTAGTACCCATCCGTGACAATGCACCAGCCCCGTGCACTCTCCCCTAGGTCTCTGTGACCCTGATCCCATCATGTGGAGGACTTTTCAGCTCTCTTTAGGAAAAGATACAGAATCAGAAAGGAGAGCTACATGGAAAAAGACAGAGATACACAGGCCAAAAAAACAGAGGGAGAAGCTTTTCAAGCTGCTTAAATTGGCAAGATTGTCCTAAAGACGAATGGATTATGATGATTTATCGAAGCAGTTAATTAGCTTAGAAATTAGAAATACTTGAAGAATGGTGCATAAGCCTAGATGGGAAAACATGGATATACACAGATAGATACGTGTTACACTGATGGATTAGCACATTGTTTTATGGCTGTTCTGGGCCGTTGATTTTATTACATATAATTATAATTAGGTTTTGGTGTCAAGATTATTGGATAGGAACTTTTAGAAATTTCAATACAATTAGCGTGATTGATATAATTGTACATACATACATAAATGTAGAAAAATAAGGACTGTCATTATACAGCAAACATTTGCCAAAAATTATCCTACAGCTGAATTTGCAGTATTCATCTAACATTTCCAATTTCATTTTTTACACTTATCATGGCATGGATACTTTTAGAAGCCTAATTATTTTGCATTTTTTGTCTTGTTGCAAATTACGTTGATGGATTTTATTAATTTTTTTTTAAAGCATTTTAAAGTAGAATTAAAAGGAAGTACATTCCCACTTAATAGCCAGACTTTTTTTCATGCCTTGTATTCTTCACAGCTTACTTAATTTAGGTGAAGCTATATAGCTGCTCTGGGAAATTTTCCCTGAATTAAGTCATTTGAGGAAGGTGTTTCCCTACCTATTTCCTTCTACCTGTGAGATAGAGGAGATGATAGCTTCCCTCACACATTTGCCTGTAGGGTGCTGGGAGCTTCTACAGCATGTACTTGGTTATTTCTTTATCTTGGAGGTATTTTGGGAATCAGCATATTGACTGCCAGGAGTCAATACCTGCGTGGCTGAAGAGAAGTTTGTTCTGTATATCTGCTTCAGTGGTGGGGCAGATATACAAAAGTTATGCCCTTTCATGGGCATCCCTACTCGTGGATGGACTTTTAAATGATTGTAGGATGAGTTTGCAGGAACTATAAACACCTATGTAATTTCTGCCTTGAGAGGACTTTTCATTTTTACACTCAGTTTGAAGGATATCTGCTTTTTACTGTTCTAAGGGAAAAACAGAGTAGCAACTTCTAGTCACCGCTTCAAGATATTAATTGAATAATCATTCTTCATTCCACTTGACTTCATAGGTCATGACTCCAGCAGATGGAGTCAGCAGTTGGCACCAATATTGATGACCTTGGGTTTTTGAGCTGTCCATATCCAATCTGTTTAGGGGCTATTTCTTCAATTCCTGTGGTTAAGGGGAAAAAAAGAAAAGTTGGATTACTGGAGAGCACATGTTGCAGACTACACACATGTAGGACCTTTGGCAGAAGTTCAAATGTTCTAAATTTCACCTAGATTCCTGTACCTCCAACTTCCTGTTGGTTAAGTGTTTGAGGGCTGGTGTTGAACCAAGAGGAAAACTCAGAGAAATACAGGGACACAAATGAGATGTAGACTTGCTGTGTCTGTACCAATTTCCATTTGAAGATTGTAGTAGAATGAGGTGGAGGTTACAGAATTGGTCCTAATTTAAACCTGGTGGCAAGAATTAGAGAAAAAAAAACCCTGATCTTGGAATGGTGTCAGCTGAAGTCAATGGCAATGTGTCTGTTGACTTCAGTGCACACCAGACTAGCCCTTGGGAACAGCTAGAGCATTCGCTGCAAGTAAGGGATAACAGGTGACCAAAAGTGTGTATTGCTGAGTGATGGACACATTATGAAAGTAACCTGTCTTGTGTTTCTGTCACCCTGAAGCACAAATATCTCATTGTACACAGAAAGGACTTCCTTTCTACCATTTCTCTTCAAAATAAATAAGGAAATACCTTAATTACATCTGCCAGATAATCTCCATCCGTATCCACATTCATAGTATAAAAGCAACAAGCCTGAGTTATCATTTTAGCGAGTGGATGACTGCATATATTGGATGTACTAGAATAAGAAAAACATTTTAAAATAAAAAATAACCTAGTCTTATTAAATATACACACTCAAGAGCACTCTCTTAATGGAGCACTCTCTTGACTCACGGCATGTTAACCCATCAGTTTGTTACTCTGGATGCTGTATCTTGTAGCAGCTGCTAACTTAATGGCACTATTTAATTCAGAGTGCTTTGATGTTATCATATGTCATGCAGTTTGCTGTCAGAATGGCTCGAATCAAAAGGGCAGATGTAGTAATAGTGGGTACAGACCTGTGCAGTTCTACCTCAGCTTCTCTTTACAAATGATTTCCTACATAGCCAAAGAGAAGGACCAGATGACCTAATAGTCTTGTCTACCTTCAACTTAGTGATTTAACACTGCAGAGTCATGATGCTTAATGTTTTAAGCTTCATTAAGGGAAGATTATTTTAAACTTTAACTACCAAAAGGCTTCACTTTTATACCCGTAGATTCACATACCCATGCACACAAGCATGCAAAAGAAGCCCTAATACCACCGTAATTGCGTGCATGATTGCAGTGATGGCATGTGGAAATTATGGAAGCATGTGCTATTATGAGAAGCATGCTTCAGGTTCCTACACAATAGTATTGCATTATTATGCACTGACAGAAGTTAATTCTTTGCATTAGAAAAAAAAAAACACAAAACCAACCAAAAACCACACAGAAAAGAGCTTCACTTCAGCTTCAGTTTCCAGCAGGTACCTTTTGACCTCACCTGTATCACCATGCTGCTGTCTCTCATTTCCATTCTGATTGTTGCTTGTCATAAATGCCCTGCTACTTACCCTGTTTCTATCCTAAGCATCCTAATTAGCCACCTATTCATTACTTCAGAAGCCACAGCCAGCTAGAATGGCAGGACGAAGGACCTCGTTCACACTAACAAGGGAAGCCCTCAGTACCATATAAATGCAGGATTTCTCTGTGTCACTGTGTGTGCACTCTTACACTTGGCTACATTTTTTGGAGGGCATCTTTCTCTCTTTTTTTTTTTTTTTCTGAGATGAAAATAGCAATCACTTGTAACCAGGGAGATTTGGAAGTTGTAAGGGATTTGGAAAATAGCTTACTTGAAGACGGACTCTGAGATTTAAGTGGCTTGTTGACCCTCCGAATTAGCCTATAAAGAATCATTTCTTCCAGTGTTAGAGCTCAGAAACCTTTTTGCACAGATGATCACAATTAGAAAAGCTTTTAAGTTCAGACATCCGCTAGGTGTGCTGGTTTTAAAGAGAAAGTTGCAGTCAAAATTACTGTAATTTTTGGCTTACTGTTCTGAAAGACATGCATAGTGTTGGAGAACAGAAAGGGTTAAGGGTTGTCTTTTGACCCTAATAAAAAAACATTCTTTTGAAGCCTGCACAAATTCTTTTCTGTCTCTGGAATGAGGGAAATCTGCTAAAAAGCAGTGAAATTGTGATTGAAATCTTGTTCTCCTGGGACAGTCCCTCTCCATCCTTTTGTGAGCCTTTTAAGGTTCTTTATGGAGTGCGAAAAGATCATTTCTTTTGAGATAGTATCAGTCCCGACTTCTCTGAATGTAAGCCTCCTCACTCTCTCTCTTTGTGCTGTCAATTAAGATGTTGGTTATATTATCTAATGCATTCAGATACTCCTGAAAGACCTGACTGGACATTTACACTTAAACTTGATTGACATTTGACTGGAGGAAGCCTCACAGATTGGTTAGTTGATAAAATTCATCACTAGAGGGGAGCGTGTTGATTGAAACACTCTTATTGATTCGGTCCCCTGATGTGAATTGTTGTCAAGCAAAAAATGGAACATAGCAGGTAGTTCAGAGTGGCATTCGAACCAAAGAAGTCATGTGTCAATATGGTCCACTATAAATAATCAAGTTATTTTTTAAAAGAATGGGAGAGTGTTGGCAGGAACCAATCTTTAAAAGCCTGGTTATTTTCAAGATCTCTATTTTGTATTGAAGTTCTTGTTGAACTCTATCAACATTGCTCCTGAGTAACCCCTCTAAAGGGTTGACAAACTGTGTCTTTATTTGGCAGGTTTTGCCTTTATTTTTCCCTACAGTATTCCTACATTCCCACCATTCCAGAAATAAATTAATCTTAACACTTGAAAACTCTCGTTTTCTTCAAAATATTATATTTGAAGGTCAAGTTCAGATGAGCAGATGCGATGACATGACAAGTCCGATGTTAAGTGCTGTGGGAAAGGGTCTATCTCCTGATACCACTCCAAACCTCAAGGCATGTTCTGCTTTGCAGTAACTAGCTTTATTTACTTGTTGCTAAGGGCCCTTCGTGCAATGAACTGTATGGAATTCTGTTCTAAAATAATTTTCTAAGAAGAATATTCAGTTTGGGGTTTTTTGGTAAGGCTCATTCCTTCAAACTAAGAAAGTGAGATGGAATTTAATTACTTAAAAATCTTCATTTTGGAATTTTTGTTGACATTTTGAGCTGTTGCTTCATGTAAATTCCTACCAGCTTCTCAATACGTGGCTCTTTTAATTATTTTTTTTCTGATCATAAGTACAGCAGAATAACCAGTTTCCCTGGAGGGCAGGCAGAGACAGTTTCTGAGTTTGCTGGGCTCCATGTAAAGCCACCGATGCACTCCATTTTTGTCTCTTGAACACACACAGTATTCCTCTTGATCCTGCAAGTTCCCTTTCCACATCCTTGCTTACTTCTTTCATGCCTTCTGTTTGGAAACTTGCATCATTTTGGGTCTCGAGATATGTGGTTGTAGACGGCTAGAAGATGAAAGCATATTACCTACAACTCTTAACAGAGCCAAGTCCTTTAGGAGAACTGGGCATCTGCTGAGAGCTGTTTAAAACTTCAGCAATATACAGAGGAGATGATTGTTCTGGGTATGTATGTCAGCAGAAGAGATGGGAGATTTCAGAACACTTAAGCAATTTGTACTGCACGGGTAGGTAGCTTTTGTCCCAGTTGCGAATTAGCTAATCAGCTTGAGGTAATACCCCAATTCTTATTTTATCACATAGGGGTAAATCAGTCAAGGTCATACATCTTCCTAAATTTCCTGTGGCCGAGGTTTCTTTCCAGCATGCACACTTCTCCTTCACCCAAGCCCTCAGGTGGCCACAGTAGTCAGGAGGTTTGAGGGAAAGTCAGATGACAGAAGGTCATTTTCCAGTCACACTTGAATAGATTCAATGGGTGCAATGAATTGAGTTTTAATTTTCTGCCATTCTGTGATTTCCATGGTTAAGCAACAATATTTGAAGGATGTTTTAAGTAGCAAACCTGCTTTCATTAAATAACTTAATTTAAAAAATACCTATTATGATTACTTTCCAGCTTGTTGTACTAAACATTCTTTCTGTGCTACCAGGTTGTTGTGCCTTGAGGTCTGTCATAGCAAAGAAACTCCAATTTCTTGCTTTATGTTAAAATGACAGGGTATTTGGAAAAACGTTGGAGAAGAAGTTCATAATTCTAAAAGTTTAGCCAACTGATATTAAGCAGTGTCAGCTTCAGTCCCTACACTGAAGGACTCATCAAATAGGGTAACTCTTAAACTTAACTGCCCACAGTTACTATTTCTACTGAAGATGTTTTCCTTTTCCTTCATCTTCCCGTTGCTTTTTGGTTAAAAGTTTTGAATAGATTTTTTTTCAACCAGAACATTTCTATCTCATAAATCTTTCATTTCCTTCACTTCACTATCAGACTTGCTTTCCTACCTTTCATTTAATTACTAATTTCAGTCAATATTAATTTGTAACTGTGTTATAACATTGAATGGAAAATTGAGCTGAGAAGGGGAAAAAATCATTTCATTGGTATTATTTCACCACAGTTCCATAATGCAGGGATATATATATTATGTTAAAACCTACAAATTAAAACATTATTAAGTTTTTTATTTCTGAAGAGATTAGGAGCTTGTGAAGAAATAGGTCATTTTCGTGAGAGCTTTCTTCACTGCTGTCAAGTGAAAGTTAGGGAAAGTCTAAGCCAAGCTGGAAGATACTTAGGACTTTTATAACAGATTACGTGTAATTATAATAGAGAGATAAACTTTGGGTACTGAATAGAGTGCTGAGATAAAACGTACTAACAGTTGTGGTATCATGCGTAGTAATATTTGTTACCAAAAAAAAACACTTCAAAATTATATTTTTATATATTTTTTTAATATTTCTAGGATTGGAACAAAAAGGCCAGCCTCTGTCTCCCAGAAAGAGCAAAGCAGAGCAGCCTGAGGAGCTGCAGGATGATGCTGAAGGTAGGTGGTCAAACAGCTTTTCAGAGCTATTAATCAATTCTGCATTTTGGGGGCGAAAGGTTTACTCTGAATACTTGGGAAAGAACTGGAAGACTTGCATGGAAGAATGCTGTTTTCACACAATTGGAAGGTTCCTTTTGGCCTAGGTCATGAGATTGTAATTCTTATGTATTTCTATCAAGGTAGATTCAGAGTTACAAATGCTGGTTTTATGTGATGGGCTACTACAGGTTGTTGCTGATACATAATGAGAAATTGCTGCTGGTTTAGCTCAAGCCTATTCTGACTTTATGTAATTAATAATACCAAATGGAGTGCCTCTTGTGCAGGGCTTGGGTCTTGGTGGTTACATTGGTCAGGTAAATCGGCTATCTGCTGCAAAACACGGAACAATAAAATTCTTTCATTCCTTTTCTACAAGGAATTTTTGCTGTGTCCTTTTCCGCTTCAGTTACAGCAGTTATGACTCTGGACCTTATACTGTATATTACATCTGTCCATGGTCAGAAGTCACAGATGCTTAACATTATGCCAGTACTGTTCTTGTAAGTGGGCTTTCTTGCACCTGAGTCTTCACAGGGCAGCCTGTCCATGTGTATGGAGGTAAAGGTGGTCTATGTTGTTCTAGAATTGGATCAAAGTATCTTTTCTTAACCTGTTTCTCATTGCGAGAGTTGTTAACATCAAAAGCTTATTTTCAGAGCGCAGAGTTTCATGTTGCTCTTCAGTGTGTGCAAGAGCAAAATGCCCCGATGCTGGAGAATTCCCCTTATGTGAAATAGTTAAAAGGATGAACCTTAAACTTTAATCCGTGACAGTTCCTTATCATGGATTCTCTTTAACTTAATGTTCCTCAAATTACATGGCTTATTCTTCACCTCAACCAGTGGTTCCATGATCTTCATCATTTTGACCTAGTGCTGTGCATTCAGCTCTTAAAATATTTGTACTGGGGTATAGTGTGAGTCATAAAGAGCAGAAAAATGTTAACATCTATCACTTTAAGTAACTGCTAGTAACATCCTGTCACTAACATTGTGACTGGTTGTTAATGGCAAGTACTTAAAGCAATAGCTGTCATCGCCTGGAAGGTGTGGGGGGACCTAAGAAATCTCATAATCTCATCCTGACTTGTCTTTCTTTTCATGCTGCACTAAACCCAGCTGAAATTAAAATACCAATTTTATGTTTGGATTAGAGAATTCAGCGATGACAAACCACATGTCAATTTGTATGCAGGCTCAATGGCGTGTGGGATCATGGTGTCACTCTCCATATTCCTAAATAGGTGAAACAAGAATATTTTTTTATGATATAATTTTTTATGGAGTGTGTCTAAAAGTTTTTATTGTATCAGTATCATTAAAAAAAAAAAGGAAGGGGGGAGGGAAAGTGATGTTTCCTTCATTGGAAAAATAACTGATATTGTTCCACTAACTATGTCTGGGTACAGTTTTCTTGTTAGCTACAGTTTCCTGGTTAAGTGTGCCTGTCAGTGTTTCCGGGTGACCTACAGCTCGCTTAGTGGAGCACAAACAAATGCATTGGAAGAGTAAAGTAAATAGTAGGGCAATAGAATGATTGCATTACCCTCAAGCTGTAAAATGCCTGAACTCCTAGAATTTGATGCCATACATTGCTGATGCAGAAATGATGCCTGTAACACCTAATCACTGCTGCAGAATTTAATCTAGTCAGTGACAGAGTCCTCCTCTCCTTAGGCAGGAGTCAGGCCTGTAATGTTCAGGATTAAAAGTCTAAATTTAGA